>NIVC01000441.1:0-180000 GCA_002269645.1 Macrostomum lignano
GCAACAATTAGGCACCCCGCTGCTTCCCCCCTGGGCGGGCTGAAGCGGCACTTCTTCTGCTTCTTCTAAAGAGAAAGGAAGCGGGCAAAAAACTTAAAGCAGCTTTGGGAGGATAGATTCTCGAGATTGAGCGATGGAGACTCAGCCTATTTTAAGCCTGAGCTGATCGTCTTCTAAGTTGCAGCAGAGCCAAGCAGACTTTCTAGGTGGTATAAAATATATCAAATATGACAAAGATGGAGAGAAGGGGCGGATGCCAACCTGAGAATTCAGTGCAGCTTAGCGGAACTTCGAAGCGTTTTGCTGCATCTGCGACAAGGCAAACGAAAATTCACTTCTACTGCTCCACACTTAGGGGTGGTGTTCGGTAGGGTGGGAATTAGTCATTCAATAAGAATCGGTCATTCAGAATCGGTCATTCAAGAAATCGGTCATTCAAGAATCGTCATTCAAGAAATCGGTCATTCAAGAAATCGGTCATTCAAGAAATCGTCATTCAAGAAATCGGTCATTCAAGAAATCGGTCATTCAAGAATCGGTCATTCAAGAAATCGGTCATTTAAGAAATCGGTCATTCATGAAATCGGTCATTCAAGAAATCGTCATTCAAGAATCGCGTCATTCAAGAAATCGGTCATTCAAGAAATTGGTCATTCAAGAATCGGTCATTTCAAGAATCGGTCATTCAAGAAATTGTCATTCAAGAATCGATCATTCAAGAAATCGATCATTCAAGAAATCGTCATTCAAGAAATTGGTCATTCAAGAAATCGTCATTCAAGAAATTGGTCATTCAAGAAATCGGTCATTAATCAGGCTACCAAGTCACAGACCTGAGCCCGCATGCAGCGGATGAGCAGGCGCGGACACCGGACAGACTGGCTAGCCGACAGGCAGACGGATAGGCTGTCCGAATAAGAATAGAATGTCACGGACAGCCGGACGGGCTCGGACGCGGGGAACCAGAAGCAGACGCCGTCAACCGGACAGCCGTCCAGCCACAGCGGGCCGGCCGCCGCGGCAGGCACAGCGCCAAGCAGCTGGCCCTGTCCGTGTGCAGCCGGACAGCCGGCTGGCCAAGCCGGCCGGCAGAGCGCAGAACATCAGCGAGTCCACCAGGCGGACAGCGCGAAACCGGGCCTCGGCTTCGGAGTTCGGCGAGGCGAGCCCGAAGCTGCCAGAGCTGCGGCAGCATGCCTTCGACGCTGACTGGCAGCCGCACAGTGGACAGCGCGTAGCGACTGCCCAGGCGGCCGGCGGCCTCGCCACCGCCAAGGTCGACAGCCAGGGCGGCGCGGCAGTCGGGCGGGTGCGGCAGGCCCAGCAGCTGATTGTAGGAGCGCAGCGCCCCGGTCAGCAGCAGCAGGCAGGCATCATTAAGGCTGGTCCGAGTCACCTGGCGGACGCGCCACACCTGGCGGGCGTCGAGACTCGCCCGAAGCTGCGCCGGCCGCCGCCGCCTGGCCAACCTCTGCGGGCCGCCGTGCAGTGGGTTGCAGTCCGGCCGGCCCAGCAGGTAGTGCAGCAGCAGCACGATGGCGCCAGGAAGAGGCAGCGGGCCTCCTCGAGCAGGC
Source organism: Macrostomum lignano (assembly GCA_002269645.1). Classification (NCBI taxonomy): domain Eukaryota; kingdom Metazoa; phylum Platyhelminthes; family Macrostomidae; genus Macrostomum; species Macrostomum lignano. Next base: position 1,575 of record NIVC01000441.1, read on the forward strand.
CGGCCGCTGTGACTCCGGGCTGCTGCGCCGCCGCTGCCGAGGTTGCTGCCGAATTTGTCGCCAACGTGGACGCCACATCGTGTGCTGGCGAGTCGCAGAGAGCGCCGGACAGCAAGCGGGTCATGCTGAGGCCGTCGGCGAAGCTCGCGGTGCTGCCTGTAGACCAGCAGGGCGTCGCCCGCCGAACCGTAGGCGGCCTGGAACTGCAGCTCCAGAGCGGGCGGTCGCGCGCGAACGGCGAGCCGTCGCCGAGGCCAAGAAGGCGGACAGGTCGGCGGGCGCGCAGTCGCGGTTGGATCTCGCGGACATGATCATCTAAGCTGAAGGTGTGTCGGTTGCCCAAACTGGGCCTGCGCAGGTGTCCTGCAATCGGTAATATAGGTGGTAGAAAAGGTTTAAAAAAGTTTCTAACACACTGAAACCATCGTATTCTTTCCGCCACCCAACTCCCCCTGGAAACCGCCTCACTCCTCCTGCACAGCCACTCTCACTCCTCCTGCACAGCCACCTCACTCCTCCTGCACAGCCACCTCACTCCTCCTGCACAGCCACTCTCACTCCTCCTGCACAGCCACCTCACTCCTCCTGCACAGCCACCTCACTCCTCCTGCACAGCCACCTCACTCCTCCTGCACAGCCACCTCACTCCTCCTGCACAGCCACCTCACTCCTCCTGCACAGCCACCTCACTCCTCCTGCACAGCCACCTCACTCCTCCTGCACAGCCACCTCACTCCTCCTGCACAGCCACCTCACTCCTCCTGCACAGCCACCTCACTCCTCCTGCCAACCTCACTCCTGGCCCCCCACTCCTCCCACACAGCCACCGCCACTCCTCCTGCACAGCCACCTCACTCCCCGTACACAGCCACCTCGCTCCCCCTGCACAGGCAACCAGCCGTCCAACAGACCTCGACACGCTGGCTAAATCTTGGATAGCGCCTCTCGCCAGATTTATCCTCGGCGCCGATCACTCGCTGGCCGACCAGCTGACGCAGCCGAGCCAGCGTCAGACCGCCGCCGGTACTGCCGCCGTTATTTCGCACGTCCAGTCGAGCTACAACGGCTCTGGCGTCCCGGCGGAACCAGGCGAGCTCCCTGTGGCTCAGCGGAGTCTTGCCGAACGCGCCGGCAGCTAGTCGGAGGCAGGCCAGCGCAGGCAGGCCATGCAGGCCAGCGCCAGCAGCGGCAGGCAGAGGAGCGACAGACCGGCGTAGCGCAGCACCCAGCTGCAGAGCTCGGCTGCCGGGTTCTGCTCGGTGGGGTGCCGGACGCTGCACGGCTCGGACAGAGTCGGGTAGTGCAGCCCGAGCCCGCCGCCGTTCATCAGCTCCTCTTCCTCCTCGGCGTCCTCCTCGTCGTCAATTTCTTCGTCGGCTTCGTCCTCCTCGGCGACGTAGGTCTCCAAGTCATCCTCGCCGAGCTCTGCAGGATCTGTTGTCTCCGCCGCCACCGCCGCCGCTGCCGCCGCCGTCTCGCCGTCCAGCTGGTCAACTTCGTCAACGAATTCTTGTTGAAGACGGCGATGTTGATAAGGAGCTCCTCCTCCACCGGCGCCGTTGATCCGCTCCGGCTCTGTCCACAATGGTTTTGTCGCGTCGACAGTCGAATCCGACGCCGATGCGGCCGACGCTAGACGGGACATCCGACTCGGCCGCCGCCGCGGTGCCTGTCGAGCTGCCCGTCAGCGTCGGGCATCGACAGTAGAGAGACGAGAAGAAGGCAGATTGGCGCCGGCAACCCAAGGCCGATCGGCTGAACTTTGTTGAATCTGAGCTGGCTGGGAGATTCCGGGACTTGGAGAGAGCGAAATCTTGCCTTGCCTCTACGCTCGTAGTTGAATTGGGATAAAACGCGTTTCTTTTGCTGGGGAGTTTGCTAGGAAGCGAAGGAGGATGAGGAAGCAGCGGGCCGAAGGGAAAAGTGTGTCGGAGCTGGGGAGATGCTGGGAGATGAAGCAGAGGATGAGGAGACGAAGGGGAAGAGAAGACGCTGGGATATCTGGGAGAAATGATGCGCGCGTAGGGCGGAGAGGAAACGGCTGGGGTCGCCGGGGGGGGGGGTCGGTTGATGCAGAGCCAGGCAGAGAGAGAGGCGGGGGTGGCTGGTGTACGAAAAACACAAGTCGAGCTTAGGACTGCGGGGGAGGGCGGGGAGGTCGTGAGGGAGGGCTGGGGTAGCGCCAGGGGGTCAATTTGCATGTCGCATCCCCACGGCTCCCTGTTCCACCGCATGGCAAGCGGGAGGCACACACGCAGGGGCAGTCCCCTCTTCCTCCCTCACCTCATCCTCCAGTTCCGCATCAACTGGAGAAACCAATGGGTGCGCATGGAGGGCTGGAGGTCCCTGCCTGGCTGGGTGGGGAGGGGTATGGCGTGATCTGTGCGGGCTACGGTCTTGGTTGTGTATCCGTTATACGCCACTCACTAGCCACTCCATGGGATCCACAGGCTGCGCCTCCGTTAGCTGCCTATGTTGCTTGCTCTGCAACTCAATCTCGCTCACTTGGGCATTCTGTCAGTCAGTCAGCTGCCACCCCACATAAAATTGCAGCGCGTGGCGCATTTGATCGGCTTGTCTGGCTTTAGGAACTATAGCTGGACTGCGTTAATTCTAATCACTCGTAGGCTAGCAATCCATCATCCTTGTTGAGTAGGTTAAGAAATCATCAAACTCGTTGGCTAGATTAGCAATCCATCAAACTCGTTGGCTAGATTAGCAATCCATCATTCCAGTTGGCTAGATTAGCAATCCATCATTCCAGTTGGCTAGATTAGCAATCCATCATAGATGTAGGCTAGATTAGCTATCTATTCTAATCCATCATCCTAGTTGACTAGTTTAGCAATCCATCATAGATGTAGGCTAGTTTAGCAATCCATCATAGATGTAGGCTAGATTAGCTATCTATTCTAATCCATCATCCTAGTTGACTAGATTAGCAATCCATCATAGATGTAGGCTAGATTAGCAATCCATCATAGATGTAGGCTAGATTAGCTATCTATTCTAATCCATCATCCTAGTTGACTAGATTAGCAATCCATCGTATATGTAGGCTAGTTTAGCAATCCATTCCAACCAATTAAACATGCTCTAGTTCCCTCTTCAATTAGGAAATATTGCATGTGAAGGACAGTTAAAATCAAAATTGGAAATTTCACCCGGAACTTTGCTTGCCTGCCGGTTTCTGATGGCATTTCATAGAAAAATTGTTTAGTAAAATTGTGAGGGTGGGATATTAGGAATTCAGGGCTAAGAAACAGAAAATTCATAATCTCGGCAGTGCATTTTGCAGCAGAAAACCACCCCAGCGCAATCTGCACGGCTTGCGAGTGTAGTGATCTTCTGCTTCTGCGAAATTTTTTTTATATTGCATATACGAGTATTGTATTTTTATTGCAGCTTTACTGCGTACTGCAAATTTAAATACATTTGCCCCAACGATACTACTATCTGCAGAAAGTAGAGTAGTGTGATTTTAGCTAGTAATATTTTTTCAAGCTTTCAAATTCGGTTTTTCGAAAAAAAATCAACCGATTTTGTCGAGACACGGTTCGCCAAATACCGTTGACCTCGGTTACTATAGCAACGGCTGTTTATTTTGCCAGACAACGACAATGGGCATGTTAACAATCTGTATTTAAATAATCAGATTGCTTGCAGTTCGTGTTCCAATTCTACAAAAAAGCACGGCAGCAAATGAGTGCTATCAGGTTCTGTTTCCAGATTCAAATTTGCACAGCTTCATCTAGTTGTCTTGAGTTTGAACACCTGAGAACAGCTCCGTGCCGATCACACGGTCCATCGACGGTCTGAAATCTATTGACAGTTTTAACACTATGCGATTGAGCCTGGTGTGGGTTTTTCTTAGAAAAAAACTGACAAATTGTCAGTGGCTTGCGAGTATCTTATTTCAAGGTTCGATCTTGAGTTGTCTGATTAGGCTGCAGAGAAGTTTTTTACTCGCAGTTTGAAAACCTGTGTGCCATCTCTGGAGGTTGCTGATGGGACTGTGGGGGTCACTGGAGGTTGCTGATGGGACTGTGGGGGTCACTGGTGGTTGCTGATGGGACTGTGGGTCAATTGTGGTTGCTGATGGACTGTGGGGTCAATTGTGGTTGCTGATGGGACTGTGGGGTCACGAGTGGTTGCTGAGAGGACTGTGGGGTCACTGGTGGTTGATGAGAGGATTGTGGGGTCACGGGTGGTTGCTGAGAGGACTGTGGGGTCACGAGTGGTTGCTGAGAGGACTGTGGGGTCACTGGTGGTTGCTGAGAGGACTGTGGGGTCACGGGTGGTTGCTGAGAGGACTGTGGGGTCACGAGTGGTTGCTGAGAGGACTGTGGGGTCACGAGTGGTTGCTGAGGGGACTGTGGGGTCACGAGTGGTTGCTGAGAGGGCTGTGGGGTCACGGGTGGTTGCTGAGGGGACTGTGGGGTCACGAGTGGTTGCTGAGGGGACTGTGGGGTCACTGGTGGTTGATGAGAGGATTGTGGGTCACGAGTGGTTGCTGAGAGGACTGTGGGGTCACGAGTGGTTGCTGAGAGGACTGTGGGGTCACTGGTGGTTGATGAGAGGATTGTGGGGTCACGGGTGGTTGCTGAGAGGACTGTGGGGTCACGAGTGGTTGCTGAGAGGACTGTGGGGTCACGAGTGGTTGCTGAGGGGACTGTGGGGTCACGAGTGGTTGCTGAGAGGGCTGTGGGTCACGAGTGGTTGCTGAGAGGACTGTGGGGTCACTGGTGGTTGATGAGAGGATTGTGGGGTCACGGGTGGTTGCTGAGAGGACTGTGGGGTCACGAGTGGTTGCTGAGGGGACTGTGGGTCACTGGTGGTTGATGAGAGGATTGTGGGTCACGGGTGGTTGCTGAGGGGACTGAGGGGTCACTGGTGTGGGCTGAGGAGGTTCCTGGTCTCTCCTGGTCTCTCCTGGTCTCTCCTGGTCTCTCCTGGTCTCTCCTGGTCTCTCCTGGTCTCTCCTGGTCTCTCCTGGTCTCTCCTGGTCTCTCCTGGTCTCTCCTGGTCTCAGGCAGTGCGATGAGTGTCTGGATGCAGATTTTCCGCAATGAGGCTCAGAAATAATTATGGCTGATAGAAGTGCAAACTGCTCCTGCAGAGCAACGCTGCACACTGACAAAAGAATTTATACAGATATTGCTAAATTTACGAGCGTATATTGGTAAATTCAATTATCACATTTCGCTTCACGCCTCAGCTCGCTGTCCTCTGACGGTGTCGCGAATGTTTATTCCGGTCTGCAATCCCGAAAAAATCCCATCGCAGTGGCCATTTCGTTGATGAATTAGTAACGCGAATAAGGGCTGGCAGTCAATCACTATTTCTAGGAATTCTGGCATTGCAATCGGCCTCTATAGCGGATTGAGCCTCAATTGAAAAGGCTGAGTCCGTTCTAATCTGTGAGGGATTAGGTGGTTCATTTTTGCGAACTCCTAGCAGATTATTTCGGAGGGATTCGGAATACTGGAGCGCTGGCACTTCGGCAGTGTAGGTGAAATCAGGGTGGGTAGATCTCGGGTGAGACTGTGGGTAGATCTCAGGTGAGATTGTGGGTAGATCTCGGGTGAGACTGTGGGTAGATCTCAGGTGAGATTGTGGGTAGATCTCGGGTGAGACTGTTGGTAGATCTCAGGTGAGATTGTGGGTAGATCTCGGGTGAGACTGTGGGTAGATCTCAGGTGAGATTGTGGGTAGATCTCGGGTGAGACTGTGGGTAGATCTCAGGTGAGATTGTGGGTAGATCTCGGGTGAGACTGTGGGTAGATCTCGGTAGAGATTACGGGTAGATCTCGGGTGAGACTGTGGGTAGATCTCGGGTGAGATTGTGGGTAGATCTCGGGTGAGACTGTGGGTAGATCTCAGGTGAGATTGTGGGTAGATCTCGGGTGAGAGTGTGGGTAGATCTCGGGTGAGAGTGTGGGTAGATCTCGGTAGAGATTACGGGTAGATCTCGGGTGAGAGTGTGGGTAGATCTCGGGTGAGAGTGTGGGTAGATCTCGGGTGAGAGTGTGGGTAGATCTCGGGTGAGAGTGGGTAGATCTCGGTAGAGATTACGGGTAGATCTCGGGTGAGAGTGTGGGTAGATCTCGGGTGAGATTGTGGGTAGATCTCGGTAGAGGTTGCGGGTAGATCTCGGGTGAGAGTGTGGGTAGATCTCGGGTGAGAGTGTGGGTAGATCTCGGGTGAGAGTGTGGGTAGATCTCGGGTGAGAGTGTGGGTAGATCTCGGGTAAGAGTGTGGGTAGATCTCGGTGAGAGTGTGGGTAGATCTCGGGTGAGAGTGTGGGTAGATCTCGGGTGAGAGTGTGGGTAGATCTCGGGTGAGAGTGTGGGTAGATCTCGGGTGAGAGTGTGGGTAGATCTCGGTAGAGATTACGGGTAGATCTCGGGTGAGACTGTGGGTAGATCTCGGGTGAGATTGTGGGTGGGATCGCAGGTGAGATTGTGGGTGAGATCGCAGGTGAGAGTTTGGGTGAGATCTCAGGTGTGAGTGTGGGTGAGATCGCAGGTGAGAGTGTGAGTGAGATCTCAGGTGAGAGTGTGGGTGAGATCTCAGGTGAGAGTGTGGGTGAGATCGCAGGTGAGAGTGTGGGTGAGATCTCAGGTGAGAGTGTGGGTGAGATCTCAGGTGAGAGTGTGCGTAGATCTCAGGTGTGAGTGTGGGTGAGATAGGCTAGTTCCATAAAGACCATTAAGAAAATCCCACAGCAAAGAGGGAAGGACCCGGAAGCGATGTCTTTCAATGGACCGCGCAATTCCACGCGAATCTGATTGGCCGACGCAGATAAGGCGGGTTCCAATAAGCATTGCAGCTACAAAACTGACAATCTGTTCTCGCTGCTTGACTCTCAGCCCACATCGCTCCCGATTCTAGCTTACCGAGCAGTCACTGAAGCATATGGAGAACCTGACTCTGCCTGCGGTGCCGTTCTGGGAGGTGAAGCTCAGCACAGAAGTTCTGGTGGTCATCACAGCGGCCTATGCCCTAGAGTTCCTATTGTCTCTGATTGGCAACTTCGTTGTCATAGCAACCGTGTATCGTATACCATCGATGCACACAACTATAAATTATTTTATCTGCAATTTGAGCACAGCGGACATTCTAATGGCGATTTTCTGCCTGCCGCTGAACAACATCTCCAACGCGTTCTCCAGTGAGTCTGTGCAAATTGTTTTGTGCATTAACTGTGGGACTTTGTAAGCAACATCTCGACGTGATCAAGATTTTTGTCTGAGAACTCGGTCAACTGAAGCAGAAGATCGCTACACTGGCAAATCGTGCGAATTCCCTAGACGCTGCGAAATGCATTTTTTGCAATTGAATTCCCTAACTTAAGCGACATTGTCACACAACCGGCGAGAGGCATAACTGCCCATTCCGCTGACTCCCCTGAGCACAGTGAGCAGGCACACACTCACACAGGAGTGTACAGCGGCCATAACTTTATTTATCGGTAGGCACTAGCAAGCAGCGCCCCCCGTTGGGGACCCAAAAAAGAATGGAATAAAACTTTTGAATAAACTACATGTAGCTTCCGACCTCTAAGCCTTGACATCTCATCAATTCCCCCCTGTAAGCCTTGACATCTCATCAATTCCCCCCTGTAAGCCTTGACATCTCATCAATTCCCCCTGTAAGCCTTGACATCTCATCAATTCCCCCCTGTAAGCCTTGACATCTCATCAATTCCACCCAGTAAGCCTTGACATCTCAGCAATTCCCCCCTGTAAGCCTTGACATCTCATCAATTCCCCCCTGTAAGCCTTGACATCTCATCAATTCCCCCCTGTAAGCCTTGACATCTCATCAATTCCCCCTGTAAGCCTTGACATCTCAGCAATTCCCCCTGTAAGCCTTGACATCTCATCAATTCCCCCCTGTAAGCCTTGATATCTCAGCAATTCCCCCCTGTAAGCCTTGACATCTCAGCAATTCCCCCCTGTAAGCCTTGACATCTCAGCAATTCCCCCCTGTAAGCCTTGACATCTCAGCAATTCCCCCCTGTAAGCCTTGACATCTCAGCAATTCCACCCAGTAAGCCTTGACATCTCAGCAATTCCCCCCTGTAAGCCTTGACATCTCAGCAATTCCCCCCTGTAAGCCTTGACATCTCAGCAATTCCCCCCTGTAAGCCTTGACATCTCAGCAATTCCACCCAGTAAGCCTTGACATCTCAGCAATTCCACCCAGTAAGCCTTGACATCTCAGCAATTCCACCCGGTAAGCCTTGACATCTCATCAATTCCCCCCTGTAAGCCTTGACATCTCATCAATTCCCCCCTGTAAGCCTTGAGATCTCATCAATTCCCCCCTGTAAGCCTTGACATCTCAGCAATTCCACCCGGTAAGCCTTGACATCTCAGCAATTCCACCCGGTAAGCATTGACATCTTAGCAATTCCACCCGGTAAGCCTTGACATCTCAGCAATTCCCCCTGTAAGCCTTGACATCTCAGCAATTCCACCCGGTAAGCCTTGACATCTCAGCAATTCCACCCGGTAAGCATTGAAATCTTAGCAATTCCACCCGGTAAGCCTTGACATCTCAGCAATTCCCCCTGTAAGCCTTGACATTTCAGCAATTCCCCCTGTAAGCCTTGACATCTCAGCAATTCCACCCGGTAAGCCTTGACATCTCAGCAATTCCCCCCAGTAAGCCTTGACTGCGGAACTTGCAGGAACTATCCATTCTCTCTCGAATCGCTTAATGTGTCAATCTACAATTCAATTCAATTGATATTGAGTTAAAAACTCAACTATCTGCTATCTTTGCCTTTAATAAGATTCCTAAGAAAGTGCCTCGCTACTAGGGGAGAAGGGGCGCCCTATAAAGTGCGCACTATCATAGGCGCGTATCGGCTTAACAGCGCCCTACATTGACGTCATAAGCGCGCCGTTGAAAGTGCCAGTGCCAGTGCCAGTGCCAGTGCCAGTGTCAGTGCCAGTGCAGTGCCAGTGCCAGTGCCAGTGCCAGTGTCAGTGCCAGTGCAGTGCCAGTGCTAGTGCCAGTGCCAGTGATAGTGCCAGTGCCAGTGCCAGTGCCAGTGCAGTGCCAGTGCTAGTGCCAGTGCCAGTACCAGTGCCAGTGCCAGTGCCAGTGCCAGTGCCAGTGCCAGTGCCAGTGCCAGTGCCAGTGCCAGTGCGAGTGCCAGTGCCAGTGCCAGTGCCAGTACCAGTGCCAGTGCCAGTGCCAGTGCCAGTGCCAGTGCCAGTGCCAGTGTCTGCGCTCTTAAGCCAAGTCTGGGTTGGCCTTCATGGCTGCGAATCGCACGACAACCCGTCAGCCAATTTTCATGTACAGCCCCAGAGCCAAGCACCCACAAGCCAAGTCTTGCCATAGAATATAAAGTAGGCAAAAGTGACGTCACTAAAAGACTTACAAATAGAAGTCTTCTCAGTCTCAGCCTTCTCAGTCTCAGCCTTCTCAGTCTCAGCCTTCTCAGTCTCAGCCTTCTCAGTCTCAGCCTTCTCAGTCTCAGCCTTCTCAGTCTCAGCCTTCTCAGTCTCAGCCTTCTCAGTCTCAGCCTTCTCAGTCTCAGCCTTCTTAGTCTCAGCCTTCTCAGTCTCAGCCTTCTCAGTCTCAGCCTTCTCAGTCTCAGCCTTCTCAGTCTCAGCCTTCTCAGTCTCAGCCTTCTCAGTCTCAGCCTTCTCAGTCTCAGCCTTCTCAGTCTCAGCCTTCTCAGTCTCAGCCTTCTCAGTCTCAGCCTTCTCAGTCTCAGCCTTCTCAGTCTCAGCCTTCTCAGTCTCAGCCTTCTCAGTCTCAGCCTTTCGGAACGAATCACCGGCAGCGCCTCTGCTTTTTCTAAGCCGCTTTCTGCGGGCCTCCCCTTCAATTTGTGCTTCGCTCTTTCATCTTCTAATAATCTGCTTTTGCCCAAACGCGAGCACCGAATTCGGACAAAGCAATTAGGGCCCTCCTGGACAAAGGCCTGCAGTGCCATTCGTGTTGCTCTAGAATCTGCTTTTAGAAGAAAAACCGGGAAAACACTTTGAGTCCGAGCTCGACAGCTGATTTTGACAGCAAAGAGCACCTGCAAAATTTAATATTAGTTTTGTTGCACAAGTGCCCCTGCACTGATAGGGTCTGAGCTGGGTTGCTAATCTAGCCAATATCAATGAAGGAATAGAATGGATTGCTAATCTAGCCAACATCAATGAAGGAATAGAATGGATTGCTAATCTAGCCAATATCAATGAAGGAATAGAGTGGATTGCTAATCTAGCCAATATCAATGAAGGAATAGAATGGATTGCTAATCTAGCCAATATCAATGAAGGAATAGAGTGGATTGCTAATCTAGCCAATATCAATGAAGGAATAGAGTGGATTGCTAATCTAGCCAATATCAATGAAGGAATAGAGTGAATTGCTAATCTAGCCAATATCAATGAAGGAATAGAGTGGATTGCTAATCTAGCCAACGTCAATGAAGGAATAGAGTGGATTGCTAATCTAGCCAACATCAATGAAGGAATAGAGTGGATTGCTAATCTAGCCAATATCAATGAAGGAATAGAGTGGATTGCTAATCTAGCCAATATCAATGAAGGAATAGAGTGGATTGCTAATCTAGCCAACATCAATGAAGGAATAGAGTGGATTGCTAATCTAGCCAACATCAATAAAGGAATAGAGTGGATTGCTAATCTAGCCAACATCAATGAAGGAATAGAGTGGATTGCTAATCTAGCCAACATCAATGCAGGAATAGAGTGGATTGCTAATCTAGCCAACATCAATGCAGGAATAGAGTGGATTGCTAATCTAGCCAACATCAATGGAGGAATAGAGTGGATTGCTAATCTAGCCAACATCAATGCAGGAATAGAGTGGATTGCTAATCTAGCCTGCATGGATGAAGGAATAGAGTGGATTGCTAATCTAGCCAACATCAATGCAGGAATAGAGTGGATTGCTAATCTAGCCAACATCAATGCAGGAATAGAGTGGATTGCTAATCTAGCCAACATCAATGAAGGAATAGAGTGGATTGCTAATCTAGCCAACATCAATGCAGGAATAGAGTGGATTGCTAATCTAGCCTGCATGGATGAAGGAATAGAGTGGATTGCTAATCTAGCCAACATCAATGCAGGAATAGAGTGGATTGCTAATCTAGCCAACATCAATGCAGGAATAGAGTGGATTGCTAATCTAGCCAACATCAATGCAGGAATAGAGTGGATTGCTAATCTAGCCAACATCAATGGAGGAATAGAGTGGATTGCTAATCTAGCCAACATCAATGCAGGAATAGAGTGGATTGCTAATCTAGCCAACATCAATGAAGGAATAGAGTGGATTGCTAATCTAGCCAACATCAATGCAGGAATAGAGTGGATTGCTAATCTAGCCTGCATGGATGAAGGAATAGAGTGGATTGCTAATCTAGCCAACATCAATGCAGGAATAGAGTGGATTGCTAATCTAGCCAACATCAATGCAGGAATAGAGTGGATTGCTAATCTAGCCAACATCAATGCAGGAATAGAGTGGATTGCTAATCTAGCCAACATCAATGAAGGAATAGAGTGGATTGCTAATCTAGCCAACATCAATGAAGGAATAGAGTGGATTGCTAATCTAGCCAACGTCAATGAAGGAATAGAGTGGATTGCTAATCTAGCCAACATCAATGAAGGAATAGAGTGGATTGCTAATCTAGCCAACATCAATGCAGGAATAGAGTGGATTGCTAATCTAGCCAACATCAATGCAGGAATAGAGTGGATTGCTAATCTAGCCAACATCAATGCAGGAATAGAGTGGATTGCTAATCTAGCCAACATCAATGAAGGAATAGAGTGGATTGCTAATCTAGCCAACATCAATGAAGGAATAGAGTGGATTGCTAATCTAGCCAACATCAATGCAGGAATAGAGTGGATTGCTAATCTAGCCAACATCAATGCAGGAATAGAGTGGATTGCTAATCTAGCCAACATCAATGAAGGAATAGAGTGGATTGCTAATCTAGCCAACATCAATGAAGGAATAGAGTGGATTGCTAATCTAGCCAACATCAATGCAGGAATAGAGTGGATTGCTAATCTAGCCAACATCAATGAAGGAATAGAGTGGATTGCTAATCTAGCCAACATCAATGAAGGAATAGAGTGGATTGCTAATCTAGCCAACATCAATGAAGGAATAGAGTGGATTGCTAATCTAGCCTACATCAATGCAGGAATAGAATGGATTGCTAATCTAGCCAACATCAATGAAGGAATAGAATGGATTGCTCATCTACCCTTTGTGGATCAAGGAATACAATGCATTGCTAATCCGGCCTATATTTAGTGCCCAAATCAATCTGACCTTTCCCTTCTAATCCAGAAAAAGCACCGCATCAGGACGCCTCGCCCGCATCAACAGGTGCAAGCAGGCCTGTTGAGCACTGATTAGGGATGCCCGCTGCAGCTCTGTCTCATTTTTATTTGCAGTAAATTAATAAATTGCCCGGACAGCAGGTGCGATAAGAAAGTCACGTGGCGATGTAAATTAACTGCGCGCCATGGCTCGTACTGGGGAACTGCCATCCCTCTCCCCATCACTCAGTGTGACACGCAAGGTCTGGCTGGCTTGATGTGACATGCATTTGTCAGCTGATTGAAGGGCTCTGAGCAGCGGAGCGAAGCCGCGATCAGTCGGTTTGAGACTTTCCCTTCTGACTTTCTGGTCGCATGTTTCTTTTTTGCATTGCTGCTTCACTGTGGGAAACATTGGCTTAGGATAATCTAATAGGGCTAATGGCTGGTGCAAAGTGCATGCTTTGTGATGCAGACTCTGAATGTACTTTTCTAATGCAGTATTGTTTCACCACCTATCTATCTATCTATCTATCTATCTATCTATCTATCTATCTATCTATCTATCTATCTATCTATCTATCTATCTATCTATCTATCTATCTATCTATCTATCTATCTATCTATCTATCTATCTATCTATCTATCTATCTATCTATCTATCTATCTATCTATCTATCTATCTATCTATCTATCTGTCTATCTATCTAACTATCTATCTATCCATCTATCTATCTATCTATCTATCTATCTATCTATCTATCTATCTATCTATCTATCTATCTATCTATCTATCTGTCTATCTATCTATCTATCTATCTATCTATCTATCTATCTATCTATCTATCTACCTATCTATCTATCTATCTATCTATCTATCTATCTATCTATCTATCTATCTATCTATCTATCTATCTATCTATCTATCTATCTATCTATCTATCTATCTATCTATCTATCTATCTATCTATCTATCTATCTATCTATCTATCTATCTATCTATCTATCTATCTATCTATCTATCTATCTATCTATCTATCTATCTATCTATCTATCTATCTATCTATCTATCTATCTATCTATCTATCTATCTATCTATCTATCTATCTATCTATCTATCTATATATCTATCTATCTATCTATCTATCTATCTATCTATCTATCTATCTATCTATCTATCTATCTATTTATCTATCTATCTATCTATCTATCTATCTATCTATCTATCTATCTATCTATCTATCTATCTATCTATCTATCTATCTATCCCGCTAAAGATTTTGGCTGTTTCGCAGACAGAGAGACAGATAGACAGACAGACAGACAGACAGACAGACAGACAGACAGACAGACAGACAGACAGACAGACAGACAGACAGACAGACAGACAGACAGACAGACAGACAGACAGACAGACAGACAGACAGACAGACAGACAGACAGACAGACAGACAGACAGACAGACAGACAGACAGACAGACAGACAGACAGACAGACAGACAGACAGACAGACAGACAGACAGACAGACAGACAGACAGACAGACAGACAGACAGACAGACAGACAGACAGACAGACAGACAGACAGACAGACAGACAGACAGACAGACAGACAGACAGACAGACAGACAGACAGACAGACAGACAGACAGACAGACAGACAGACAGACAGACAGACAGACAGACAGACAGACAGACAGACAGACAGACAGACAGACAGACAGACAGACAGACAGACAGACAGACAGACAGACAGACAGACAGACAGACAAACAGACAGGCAGACAGACAGACAGACAGACAGACAGACAGACAGACAGACAGACAAACAGACAGGCAGACAGACATACTTAAAAGGAGACGGACAGAAAACAGTTTCATTTGCAGAAAATTACAAAAGAATACTCAGAACGCACAGGCTCCGATGAGGCAGGCCTGACAAAGATGCTGTGTGAAGAATGATTAGCAACGCCTGAAGCTCCCGAGGTGCAAGCAGCAGAGCAGCACTCAGCCAAAAAGCCCGACAGGAAGAATCTTAGCCCATCAACAAAGCCAACTGGCGATAATGGCGTTTTAGTGAAGCTGATTCCGGCATTGAATTTCGATGGCTAAATAAAAATTCTCTCTGCCATGCTGAGGTGTGCAGACAGACACATCTGAGAACACTCTTTGCGCGCTTAGAGGCATAGCAGAAATCGCAGCCTGCCCCATATCCATGCCGCAAGCCGGCACGTGTCACACCGCGATGCAAAATTGAGCACATATTCTGACACTTTGGTGGGATGCTTGCTCTCTTGGAGTCCAGCCTGTCAGCAGCTGTGACCTCTCTTTCGTGCCTCATCTCTCACCCAGATTCCGCATGCTTGTGCAGCTCGGAGAGATTATTAGGGAATGAATTCCGGGAAATACGATTTTCGATTTGTAGTCGGCCACAGAGAAAAGCGGTTCTTATAGCCTTGACCTGCGGGGATTCTTTATCATCTCTGCTGTTTGCTTGTTGTGGTGTCCTAGTGTCCCAGTGTCCTAGTATCCTAGTGTCCTAGTGTCCTAGTATCCTAGTGTCCTAGTGTCCTAGTGTCCTAGTGTCCCAGTGTCCTAGTATCCTAGTGTCCTAGTGTCCTAGTGTCCTAGTGTCCTAGTGTCCTAGTATCCTAGTGTCTTAGTGTCCTAGTGTCCCAGTGTCCTAGTATCCTAGTGTCCTAGTGTCTTAGTGTCCTAGTGTCCCAGTGTCCCAGTGTCCTAGTGTCCCAGTGTCCCAGTGTCCTAGTGTCTTAGTGTCCTAGTGTCCCAGTGTCCTAGTATCCTAGTGTCTTAGTGTCCTAGTGTCCCAGTGTCCTAGTATCCTAGTGTCCTAGTGTCCTAGTGTCTCAGTGTCCCAGTGTCCTAGTGTCTTAGTGTCCTAGTGTCCCAGTGTCCCAGTGTCCTAGTGTCCCAGTGTCCCAGTGTCCCAGTGTCCTAGTGTCCTAGTGTCCTAGTGTCCTAGTGTCCTAGTATCCTAGTGTCCTAGTGTCCTAGTATCCTAGTGTCCCAGTGTCTTAGTGTCCTAGTGTCCTAGTGTCCTAGTGTCCTAGTATCCTAGTGTCTTAGTGTCCTAGTGTCCCAGTGTCCTAGTATCCTAGTGTCCTAGTGTCCTAGTGTCTCAGTGTCCCAGTGTCCTAGTGTCTTAGTGTCCTAGTGTCCCAGTGTCCCAGTGTCCTAGTGTCCCAGTGTCCCAGTGTCCTAGTGTCTTAGTGTCCTAGTGTCCCAGTGTCCTAGTATCCTAGTGTCTTAGTGTCCTAGTGTCCCAGTGTCCTAGTATCCCAGTGTCCCAGTGTCCTAGTGTCTCAGTGTCCCAGTGTCCTAGTGTCTTAGTGTCCTAGTGTCCCAGTGTCCCAGTGTCCTAGTGTCCCAGTGTCCCAGTGTCCCAGTGTCCTAGTGTCCCAGTGTCCTAGTGTCCTAGTGTCCCAGTGTCCTAGTGTCCTAGTGTCCCAGTGTCCTAGTATCCTAGTGTCCCAGTGTCCTAGTGTCCCAGTGTCCCAGTGTCCCAGTGTCCCAGTGTCCTAGTGTCCCAGTGTCCCAGTGTCCTAGTGTCCCAGTGTCCTAGTGTCCCAGTGTCCCAGTGTCTCAGTGTCCCAGTGTCCTAGTGTCCCAGTGTCCTAGTGTCCCAGTGTCCCAGTGTCCTAGTGTCCCAGTGTCCTAGTGTCCCAGTGTCCCAGTGTCCTAGTGTCCCAGTGTCCTAGTATCCCAGTGTCCTAGTGTCCTAGTGTCCCAGTGTCCTAGTGTCCCAGTGTCCTAGTGTCCCAGTGTCCCAGTGTCCTAGTGTCCTAGTGTCCCAGTGTCCCAGTGTCCTAGTGTCCCAGTGTCCCAGTGTCCCAGTGTCCCAGTGTCCTAGTGTCCCAGTGTCCCAGTGTCCTAGTGTCTTAGTGTCCTAGTGTCCCAGTGTCCTAGTATCCTAGTGTCTTAGTGTCCTAGTGTCCCAGTGTCCTAGTATCCTAGTGTCCTAGTGTCCTAGTGTCTCAGTGTCCCAGTGTCCTAGTGTCTTAGTGTCCTAGTGTCCCAGTGTCCCAGTGTCCTAGTGTCCCAGTGTCCCAGTGTCCCAGTGTCCTAGTGTCCCAGTGTCCTAGTGTCCTAGTGTCCCAGTGTCCTAGTGTCCTAGTGTCCCAGTGTCCTAGTATCCTAGTGTCCTAGTGTCCTAGTGTCCCAGTGTCCCAGTGTCCCAGTGTCCCAGTGTCCTAGTGTCCCAGTGTCCCAGTGTCCTAGTGTCCCAGTGTCCTAGTGTCCCAGTGTCCCAGTGTCCCAGTGTCCCAGTGTCCTAGTGTCCCAGTGTCCTAGTGTCCCAGTGTCCCAGTGTCCTAGTGTCCCAGTGTCCTAGTGTCTCAGTGTCCCAGTGTCCTAGTGTCCCAGTGTCCTAGTGTCCTAGTGTCCCAGTGTCCTAGTGTCCCAGTGTCCTAGTGTCCCAGTGTCCTAGTGTCCCAGTGTCCCAGTGTCCTAGTGTCCTAGTGTCCCAGTGTCCCAGTGTCCTAGTGTCCCAGTGTCCCAGTGTCCCAGTGTCCCAGTGTCCTAGTGTCCTAGTGTCCCAGTGTCCCAGTGTCCCAGTGTCCTAGTGTCCCAGTGTCCCAGTGTCCCAGTGTCCCAGTGTCCCAGTGTCCCAGTGTCCTAGTGTCCTAGTGTCCCAGTGTCCCAGTGTCCTAGTGTCCCAGTGTCCCAGTGTCCCAGTGTCCCAGTGTCCTAGTGTCCTAGTGTCCCAGTGTCCCAGTGTCCCAGTGTCCTAGTGTCCCAGTGTCCCAGTGTCCCAGTGTCCCAGTGTCCTAGTGTCCTAGTGTCCCAGTGTCCCAGTGTCCCAGTGTCCCAGTGTCCCAGTGTCCCAGTGTCCCAGTGTCCCAGTGTCCTAGTGTCCTAGTGTCCCAGTGTCCCAGTGTCCCAGTGTCCCAGTGTCCCAGTGTCCCAGTGTCCCAGTGTCCTAGTGTCCTAGTGTCCCAGTGTCCCAGTGACCCAGTGTCCTAGTGTCCCAGTGTCCTAGTGTCCCAGTGTCCCAGTGTCCCAGTGTCCCAGTGTCCCAGTGTCCCAGTGTCCCAGTGTCCCAGTGTCCTAGTGTCCTAGTGTCCCAGTGTCCCAGTGACCCAGTGTCCTAGTGTCCCAGTGTCCTAGTGTCCAGTGTCCCAGTGTCCCAGTGTCCCAGTGTCCCAGTGTCCCAGTGTCCCAGTGTCCCAGTGTCCTAGTGTCCTAGTGTCCCAGTGTCCCAGTGACCTAGTGAACCTAGTCCTCTTGTCTACTAGTGAGTCTTCTTGTCTACTTTTTTTGCCTGCAAGTCTTGCTTGCCCCAGATGCACTTGTATTTTTTATTCCTTATCTGGTGGGCAGCTTTTCTTCAAGAGCATATTTCTCAGCAGAAATGCAGCATCATAAAAAATCTGCATCGCAGTCTCACTGTATATTTCCCATATGGGTGGGGAATGATTGCAAACAGCATTTACTAAACTCACTCGATAATTATTCTTTTTTTCTACACCCTAAATGACTCAACGGCCAGGTGTTTTAAAACGCAGCCTTAATTTGGGTCCCCAACTGCCCTTCTCTGCATCAAGGGAGCCTCTAATCTGTTTGCTAAAAAGCTGATTAAAGTGGAGAGTTTCATCAAAACAAAAACCTAACATTGCTTTCTTATTTAGCAGGCTTTAATTGCACCTGCAAATTCTATGTTTGGCTAATTACATATCCATTCTTTATTTTAGCGGCTCTAATTATCGCAGCATGTTTAACAATTGCATTTAAATCTATTCATGATCTTTTCACTTGTCATGCCCTCTCATTATTTACGAGCTGCGTAACTACATACTAAGAGCCACTTAAAACTTCAAACCCCCTCTCTCCTGAGACTTGTCCCCCTCTATCCTGAGACTTTTCCCCCTCTATCCTGAGACTTGCCCCTTCTATCCTGAGACTTGCCCCCTTCTATCCTGAGACTTGCCCCCTTCTATACTGAGACTTGTCCCCCTCTATCCTGAGACTTTTCCCCCTCTATCCTGAGACTTGCCCCTTCTATCCTAAGACTTGCCCCCTTCTATCCTGAGACTTGCCCCCTTCTATCCTGAGACTTGCCCCCTTCTATCCTGAGACTTGCCCCTTCTATACTGAGACTTGTCCCCCTCTATCCTGAGACTTTTCCCCCTCTATCCTGAGACTTGCCCCTTCTATCCTGAGACTTGTCCCTTCTATACTGAGACTTGTCCCCTTCTATCCTGAGACTTGTCCCTTCTATACTGAGACTTGTCCCCTTCTATCCTGAGACTTGTCCCTTCTATACTGAGACTTGCCCCTTCTATCCTGAGACTTGCCCCTTCTATACTGAGACTTGTCCCCTTCTATACTGAGACTTGTCCCCTTCTATACTGAGACTTGCCCCTTCTATCCTGAGACTTGCCCCTTCTATACTGAGACTTGTCCCCTTCTATCCTGAGACTTGTCCCCTTCTATACTGAGACTTGTCCCCTTCTATACTGAGACTTGTCCCCTTCTATCCTGAGACTTGTCCCTTCTATACTGAGACTTGTCCCCTTCTATCCTGAGACTTGTCCCTTCTATACTGAGACTTGTCCCCTTCTATCCTGAGACTTGTCCCTTCTATACTGAGACTTGCCCCTTCTATCCTGAGACTTGCCCCTTCTATACTGAGACTTGTCCCCTTCTATACTGAGACTTGTCCCCTTCTATACTGAGACTTGCCCCTTCTATCCTGAGACTTGCCCCTTCTATACTGAGACTTGTCCCCTTCTATACTGAGACTTGTCCCCTTCTATACTGAGACTTGCCCCTTCTATACTGAGACTTGTCCCCTTCTATCCTGAGACTTGTCCCCTTCTATCCTGAGACTTGCCCCTTCTATACTGAGACTTGTCCCCTTCTATCCTGAGACTTGTCCCCTTCTATCCTGAGACTTGCCCCTTCTATCCTGAGACTTGCCCCTTCTATCCTGAGACTTGCCCCCTCTAACCTGAGACTTGCCCCCTTCTATCCTGAGACTTGCCCTTTTCCAAAATCCGGCCACTCTCAAGAGCCCTCCCCACCCAAGACTCTGTGCTTTCGAGTCCAGCTGTCCTCAGAAAATATTTCCTTACTTGACGATGAACTCCATCTGCAGATATCCGCCTGCTCAACGTTGGAAAATTTTTAACGAGTTAATATTTTTGCGGATTTTTTTAAATCTGCCAGCTTCAAAATTTGCTACAGCCATAAAACACAGCTCGCGGGATCAAACAACCTCGCCATTTCCCTTTGCTTCTGCCCCCCCCCCCAGAGACCCGTTCTCCCAGAAATCCCGTCACTTCCCTACACGCTCATCACTGGGGAAAGTAAAATTCGCGACAGGGCGGGTAGTCTCCCTTAAGTATCCCCTCTCTCCCACTCCTTCTTCAAGCCCCCCCCCCCCTGTTCAGCAGTCCGCAGCAGCAGCTTCCATTCTCCATGAGCGGTCAGTTTCGGAGGTCGCCAGGCGCCGGCTGATTAATTGCCTGTCTGTGCGCCCCCCAGCAGCGGCGGCGCAAATCTGGGATCCCAGTTGAGGGGATCATCAATTCTTCCAGAGGGGAATAGGGGAGACAGGGGAGGCCGATCAAAGTCGAATCCGTTGGTTGCCTGAGCCTGGGAGAGAAATCCCCAAGAGCTTAAAAAAGCCTTGGCTTGTGAGTAAGGAGAGACTTGAGCTCAGGGAGTGTCGCCAGGCAGCAGAAAAAGCGGCCATCGATTTCCGGGTAGATCCCGGAGTTGAACTCCCAAATATCCACTCAAGTATTTCTCCTCGAAAATTCCAACAAGTGACTGACAGACGAACTTTTCTTGAGCAAAAAAGTTAACAAAGACATTGGGGTGGGTGTTTTTTATTGAAATTTATCACAATGCCTAGTTAAGTAAAGAATTAAGTTTTACACACTTAAACTCCTCTACAAGACAGACTAACATGAATTTCATCGAAGAATACAGACTCCTCATTACAGATTCCCGATTCCTCATTACAGATTCCCGATTCCTCATTACAGATTTCCGATTCCTCATTACAGATTCCCGATTCTTCATTACAGATTCCCGATTTCTCATTACAGATTCCCGATTCCTCATTACAGATTCCCGATTCTTCATTACAGATTCCCGATTCCTCATTACAGATTCCCGATTCCCGACTACAGATTTCCAACTAATCATTACAGATTCCCGATTCTTCATTACAGATTCCCGATTCTTCATTACAGATTCCCGATTCTTCATTACAGATTCCCGATTCTTCATTACAGATTCCCGATTCTTCATTACAGATTCCCGATTCCTCATTACAGATTCCCGATTCCCGACTACAGATTTCCAACTAATCATTACAGATTCCCGATTCCTCATTACAGATTCCCGATTCTTCATTACAGATTCCCGATTCCTCATTACAGATTCCCGATTCTTCATTACAGATTCCCGATTCTTCATTACAGATTCCCGATTCTTCATTACAGATTCCCGATTCCTCATTACAGATTCCCGATTCCCGACTACAGATTTCCAACTAATCATTACAGATTCCCGATTCCTCATTACAGATTCCCGATTCTTCATTACAGATTCCCGATTCTTCATTACAGATTCCCGATTCCTCATTACAGATTCCCGATTCTTCATTACAGATTCCCGATTCCTCATTACAGATTCCCGATTCTTCATTACAGATTCCCGATTCCTCATTACAGATTCCTGACTACAGATTCCCGACTACAGATTCCCGACTACAGATTCCCGACTACAGATTCCCGACTAATCATTACAGATTCCCGACTACAGATTTCCAACTAATCATTACAGATTCCCGACTAATCATTACAGATTCCCGATCCCAAAACCAGTGAATCATCAGCCAACACCGCACCGCACCTCCCTCCCCGCAGACTGGGTAGCCGGCAGAGCCCTGTGCAAAGCGATTCCCTACCTGCAGGGTGTGGCGGTGGCCGCCTCCGTCACAACATTCAGCGTGATCGCATTCGATCGGTACGATTCTTCCATGCCTGTTCTTTTCTCACAAGCAGAACTGCTGACTCGAGCATAGACAACAAAGCCTATGGTAGATTCAGTATGATCTGTGTCTGTCGCTTTAGTGTCTATGGTCGAGTGGGTAATCCATGTCTATGGTAGATTCAGTATGATCTGTGTCTGTCTCTTTAGTGTCTATGGTCGAGTGGGTAATCCATGTCTATGGTAGATTCAGTATGATCTGTGTCTGTCTCTTTAGTGTCTATGGTCGAGTGGGTAATCCATGTCTATGGTAGATTCAGTATGATCTGTGTCTGTCTCTTTAGTGTCTATGGTCGAGTGGGTAATCCATGTCTATGGTAGATTCAGTATGATCTGTGTCTGTCGCTTTAGTGTCTATGGTCGAGTGGGTAATCCATGTCTATGGTAGATTCAGTATGATCTGTGTCTGTCGCTTTAGTGTCTATGGTCGAGTGGGTAATCCATGTCTATGGTAGATTCAGTATGATCTGTGTCTGTCTCTTTAGTGTCTATGGTCGAGTGGGTAATCCATGTCTATGGTAGATTCAGTATGATCTGTGTCTGTCTCTTTAGTGTCTATGGTCGAGTGGGTAATCCATGTCTATGGTAGATTCAGTATGATCTGTGTCTGTCGCTTTAGTGTCTATGGTCGAGTGGGCAATCCATGTCTATGGTAGATTCAGTATGATCTGTGTCTGTCGCTTTAGTGTCTATGGTCGAGTGGGTAATCCATGTCTATGGTAGATTCAGTATGATCTGTGTCTGTCGCTTTAGTGTCTATGGTCGAACGTCCTTTTTTAGTCAACTGTTGGCTGACTGTAGATTATCAGTTTTTCACACTAAGGACGAGGTGAGTTTCTCATTGCCCCAACCTATATAACGAATCTGACAGCTACTTGGCCATCTGCCGACCTCTGAAGCGTCACTTCTCCAAGAAGAAGACAATGTGCATCATCTGCGGCATCTGGATGTACGTCCTGCTGGCTCTGTCGCCCTGGCTGATCTACCACGATCTGCAAACAGTGCCGAATAATAACCGAACTTACTTGGTGTGCATCAACACCATGGACATGGTGCAGATGAAAATCTACCACATCATAGTGATCTTCTTTCTGCTGTACGCCGGCCCCCTGCTGTTTATCGCTGGTTGCTACGCAACGGTGGCCTACAAGCTGAGCCGCCGGTCTAACAGGCAGGCGGATTTTCTTAGAAAGTGAGCCAGTTTCGCTAGTTATTAGTTTTGTTTTGATTGACAATTTTTTACAATCTGGACTTCACAAGTCCGAGGGCGAACCCCCAAGGCAGAGACGCCGCTGTGCCCTCCTACTAGTAAACTGGAGAAATTAAAACAAAAACCCAGAGTTTAATAAATGCCTGGAAATTCAAAACAGCTGATGTTTATAAGCAGTTTCCATGAACAGCAGGTCATTTGATCATTTGAAAGCCTCAGTTTTAGAGGCATCCCTTCTTTTGTTTCGGGAGCTCAAAAGCGGGTCACACAGCAGAGATCAGCGTCTTTTATGGTCTCCGATCCATCAGTAACAGAATCTCCCGATTGGGATTAAAATCCCTCATTTTCAAGAGCTATAGCTAGATGAAAGATTTTATGATAATGCATGGGTATTATTTGAATATTGAATAACGTCTCAGCATTGCAACCCGGAAATTTCTGTGGAGTGTTCATGACTTGAAAAACTAATTCAACCTCCCTATGGGGAATTCTGGAAATTATGCTGATCTGTTCGAGAAAGTTGAACCGATTTTATTTCTCTTTAATAACGAATTTTAATTCTCCCAATGGGCACATAATCTGATGCACTTCTTGCAAATTTTCCCAGATGCTCTTAAAACTGACTCGCAGTATTACTGAGTCTACATAACTTTCTCAGATTCACTCTCTAGTTGTCACTCTCGCAGAGCCACTCTCGCAGTCACTCTTGGAGTCACTCTCACACGGTCACTCTCGCAGTTACTCTCGCAGTCACTCTCGCAGTCACTCTCGCAATCACTTTAACACAGTCACTCACACAGTGACTCTCCCACTTTCCCAGTCACTCACGCAGTCACTCTCGCAGTCACTCTCACACGGTCACTCTCGCAGTCACTCTCGCAGTCACTCTCGCATTCACTCTCACACAGTCACTCACACAGTGACTCTCCCACTTTCCCAGTCACTCTCGCAGTCACTCTCGCATTCACCCTCACACAGTCACTCACACAGTGACTCTCCCACTTTCCCAGTCACTCTCGCAGTCACTCTCGCATTCACCCTCACACAGTCACTCACACAGTGACTCTCCCACTTTCCCAGTCACTCTCGCAGTCACTCTCGCAGTCACTCTCACACGGTCACTCTCGCAGTCACTCTCGCAGTCACTCTCGCATTCACTCTCACACAGTCTCTCACACAGTGACTCTCCCACTTTCCCAGTCACTCGCGCAGTCACTTCCGCTCTCAAAGTCACCCAGCTTCTGCTTCTAGTCGATAGGTTATTGGCACACTAAAAATGCTTCAGCCACAGATTACCTCTTACAAGTTTTTACTTTCTATTTTCGCGAATAACTAAACAGAATATTTCCAGAATTCCCTGGCCCATTCCTGCCCAACATATCGATGGCTATCTTGTGTCAGTTTTCCTGAGTTTCTTTCGCACAGCAAAATACTGGGGCCGGCCCTTAAAATATTCATCACAGACAGAAGCGAAAACTTTGAACAGAATAAGAAAGGACAACAGCCATTTCAAAATTTCCCGGCTAAAACAGCCGGAGCAGATGTGCTTTGACCAATCTAGATTATCCGTTGGGTGCATAAACTGACTAGGATTCATTGCTATATAGACTACTGAAAGTAGCGGTTAGCGGTGAACGTTTTTGAGCAAAAAATAGGTTTACGCCTATTGTTTACGTCTAACTTCATCCTAGTAGGACTTTTTATCCAATTAGGATTCTTGATCCCATTAGGATTCTTGATCCCATTAGGATTCTTGATCCCATTAGGATTCTTGATCCGATTAGAACTCTTGATCCCATTAGGATAGATCCCATTAGGATTCTTGATCCCATTAGGATTCTTGATCCTATTAGGATTCTTGATCCCATTAGGATTCTTGATCCCATTAGGATTCTTGATCCCATTAGGATTCTTGATCCCATTAGGATTCTTGATTCCATTAGGATTCTTAATCCCATTAGGATTCTTGATCCCATTAGGATTCTTGATCCCATTAGGATTCTTAATCCCATTAGGATTCTTGATCCCATTAGGATTCTTGATCCCATTAGGATTCTTGATCCCATTAGGATTCTTGATCCCATTAGGATTCTTGATCCCATTAGGATTCTTGATCCCATTAGGATTCTTAATCCGATTAGGATTCTTGATTCGATTACGATTCTTGATCCCATTGGGATTCTTGATCCCATTAGGATTCTTGATCCAATTAGGATTCTTGATCCAATTAGGATTCTTGATCCCATTAGGATTCTTGATCCCATTAAGATTCTTGATCCCATTAGGATTCTTAATCCGATTAGGATTCTTGATTCGATTACGATTCTTGATCCCATTGGGATTCTTGATCCCATTAGGATTCTTGATCCAATTAGGAGTCTTGATCCCATTAGGACCCTGATCACATGGGAATCTGATCGAAAAACTCCCTCTCTCCTCCCAGATCATCGAACGCGCACGACAAGAAGCAGATGAGCCGGCTGGTGAAGATGCTGGCCACCGTCGTGCTGATCTTCGCCATCTCCTGGCTGCCGCTGCACATCGTCGGCATTCTGTTCTACGTCAGCCGAGAGCTCAAGCTGGAGGGCAGCCTGCCGCTAATCCAGTGGGTCGGCATCAGCAACTGCTGCGTTAATCCCTGGATTTATTGCGCCTTCAGCCAAAGCTACAGGGACAACTTCTTTAATACGCTGCGATGCGTGAGGGCGCGATTGATAACTATTTTATATATTCATTATATTCCTGCATCCATGTCGGCTAGATTAGCAATCCATTAGCTTTTGAAGTAGATTAGCAATCTATTATCTTGTTGGATAGATTAGCAATCTATTATCTTGTTGGGTAGATTAGCAATCCATTAGCTCGTTGGATAAATTAGCAATCCATTAGCTTTTTGGGTAGATTAGCAATCCGTGAGCTTGTTGGATAGATTAGCAATCCGTGAGCTAGTTGGATAGATTAGCAATCCGTGAGCTAGTTGCATAGATTAGCAATCCGTGAGCTAGTTGGATAGATAAGCAATCTGTGAGCTAGTTGGATAGATTAGCAATCCGTGAGCTAGTTGGGTAGATTAGCAATCCGTGAGCTTAGTTGGATAGATTAGCAATCCGTGAGCTAGTTGGATAGATTAGCAATCCGTGAGCTAGTTGGATAGATTAGCAATCCGTGAGCTAGTTGGATAGATTAGCAATCCGTGAGCTTAGTTGGATAGATTAGCAATCCGTGAGCTAGTTGGATAGATTAGCAATCCGTGAGCTAGTTGGATAGATTAGCAATCCGTGAGCTAGTTGGATAGATTAGCAATCCGTGAGCTAGTTGGATAGATTAGCAATCCGTGAGCTACCATGGTAGTTGGATAGATTAGCAATCCACCCTAAGTCCCTCCCGGTCCCCACCTGCGCACCGCAGCGGTACATTCTGCCAGCCAGCTCAAGCCGACGACCAACAGCCTCGTGTCCGCACCAGACCCAACACCAAGAATCGGAGCGCAAGCAGCTGCAGAAGCAGCAGTCCCAGAAGCAGCAGCAACAGCCGAGTTGTTCCATAGCGAGTCGCTGGGTGGCCTGCGCCGAGTCGCCAATATTGATGTGCCGCGTCCAGCAGCAGCCGAGCCCGCAGGCAGAGCAGGACTGCCGCGAGTTGGCGGCTGCAGCTGATTAGTGACTGCCGTTTTTCCGCTCGGTTCTGCTTCGCAAGTTGTGGCCATAAATTGCAGGCTCCAAACTTTGGATATCCGTTTTCTAATATTCCTTTTTACGTTCTATTTGATAAAAACTGCAACCAATTTGGCCACGGCTCAGCCTGACGCGGCCGCAGCAATTTTCCATAGACAGCCACCGCTGGCGGCAACCAATTTGGTAAAAACTCTGGTCTGGGAATGGTTGATCCAGCGCAGGCACTTGAGAGGCGTGATGCCAAGCTGCCAAGCTCTCCCCAGTCGTCGCCACTCCTGTACGCTCTCACGATTCGCTCTCGATCCAGCTGACTTATCATTTGGTACGGCCCACGATTCGCAATCAGAGCAGCTGCTATCTTCAAGCTGGCAAAATAGCTCGCAGTTTTTACCAGATTGGTTGCCGCTGGCGGTGGCTGTCTATGGAAAATTCTATGTCTATGGTCAGGCTGAGCCGTGGCCAAATTGGTTGCAGTTTTTATCAAATAGAACGTAAAAAGGTATAGCACGACCAAAGCTATTTAATCTCCCTTGGCCTACACGTCATAACTGTTGGTGGTATTGGCCATAGACAAAACCTCCAAACTCTCTACCAATAAATTTCTTGTGGATAGCAAATTTATCCAAAAAAAACTCTAAAGTGCTGCCCAAACGACAATAGCGTCCTTCACTATGGGGGTGGCCCATCTAGTGGTAGCCAGAGCTATTGTCAGAGGCAAAAACCTAAAACAAAATAAAGTACATGCGTCACATTTTTAAGCGCTTTTTAAACCCACATTTTGCGAGAACTGGAATTTCGTCACGAATGAGTATTTTTCGATTTTATATACTACTCTAAATCAGCGAGTAGTATCAGTAGAGAGTAAGTTCAACTTAATTGCACAGTATCCTTTTTTAAACACTTTTTACTGTGCACTGAGACAGATATAAACTTTTTTGTTGACTTTTAATTTCACTGGAAAAACTTATTCAAACAAAAAACAATCATATACCTATGCTAAATACATATATATTGCGTCATTCGATCTTATATCTATATCCGACCAAATGCTTAAACTGTGTACTTATTTTTTTCGTTTGTGCAGAGCAAATTACTCGAATGCTTTTCATTTTGCTGTCCATCTCTTCTCTTTGCGTCTATATTTCTTGGAAAACACTATACTATGTAAATTTCTGATTGGTAAAATGAATTACTCAACATATCGGCGAACTAATTGTTTATATTTTAAAAGGCAAAAATATAGAGTGCCTTTTTAAACTAAATTATTAATCCCTCCGCTAATTTGATGATAGAAATTAAGCGATCTTACGTCACTTTATACTTTGTACTATTATACGTTGTATCAATATACTTTATAATTGTACTTTATATTGTACTTTTAACTTTGTTCTATATAATTTGTCATTTATAAGTTGTACTTTTTAATTTGTACTTTAAACTTTACGCTTAATACTTGTGACTGTTCGTCAACATTTCAGTTATCAATTTTTTTGTGTTCACTTGACGCGCTTTCATTTTTTGTGCCGGCTATATCTCTATAGAAAAATACGAGTACTAGCTATCCAGTCTGTAAGCTTCACTTGTTAATCCCGGGGCGACTCGTCACAATTGATTACTTTGTTGTGCGACTTTTATTGTCTGTCATCAATCAAACATTCTAAAGTTCAAAATTCTGTCACAATGATAAATTAGTTTATCGAGACTCCTGTGTGATTATTCTCTGTTATTACTTTTGTTGGCCCTCTGCAACCTGTCGCTGATTGAACTCAATAGCAACTTCTAGATTTTTCTTTTAATAGTATCCCTCTTTTGTTTATGTTCCTGCCTGTGTCATTCTCTTTGAATAAACATATTTCTCTGATTATTCCTAATCTCTAATATCCTCCATCTCAGTCCTCTCGGTTTCTGGTTCCCCACTCCTGTTCCTATTGACACCTGTCAATCCATACGTATAAAATTGCAGTTTCGTTAGTGCACTTTACTCTAATTAATACCTGTAGAAGCGTACGATAAAATAGATAAAAAGGAGAAATTCCTCAAATTATCAACAACCAACTCAGTGAAACATTATTCTTCGAAGGATACGTGCGAAAATTTGAACTTTTGGTTTGAGTTTTACTTTCATTTTTTAGTTTATATTCAAAGTACATATAAGCTAGTACAATATTACAGCTTTAATCTGAATGGGACACAAGCATAAAGGGCTGAAGTGGTGTTTTAAATTACTTCTGAAGCTTGAAAATAATATATGCAAAGTTTTAATTAGTGAAGTATTATAACAAACTGCGCTGCTTCAAATTCAAATGAAATCAAATCAAATGACCCAGTTCGATAATGACCCAATTCTCTAATGACTCAGTTCGATAATGACCCAATTCTCTAATGACCCAGTTCGATAATGACCCAATTCTCTAATGACCCAGTTCGATAATGACCCAATTCTCTAATGACCCAGTTCGATAATGACCCAATTCTCTAATGACCCAGTTCGATAATGACCCAATTCTCTAATGACTCAGTTCGATAATGACCCAATTCTCTAATGACCCAGTTCGATAATGACCCAATTCTCTAATGACCCAATTCTCTAATGACCCTGTTCGATATGACCCAATTCTCTAATGACCCAATTCTCTAATGACCCTGTTCGATATGACCCAATTCTCTAATGACCCAATTCTCTAATGACCCTGTTCGATAATGACCCAATTCTCTAATGACCCAGTTCGATAATGACCCAAATCTCTAATGACCCAATTTCGATAATGACCCAATTCTCTAATGACCCAATTCTCTAATGACCCTGTTCGATATGACCCAATTCTCTAATGACCCAATTCTCTAATGACCCTGTTCGATATGACCCAATTCTCTAATGACCCAATTCTCTAATGACCCTGTTCGATATGACCCAATTCGATGTTGACCCAATACTCTAATGACCCAAAACTCTAATGACCCCATACTCTAATGACCCAATATGCTAATGACCTCATACTCTAATGACCCCATACTCTAATGACCCCATTAGTCTAATGACCGTATAATTTTATCAGTTTACTCCATAATTAGCTTGAGTAGCCATGGAAATTTGATCCGCTAATTGTTGACCCAATATACCATAAATGATATTATCAATCTAACGATGTGATCTAATCACATGGTTATATGATCATAATGACACAAAGATCTAGTGACCCTAAAATGAACACATGACCGTACGATCATATATGCCTTTATCAACTCATCTCATGAATCTACAAGCGCATAAGTTGTAAGTCTATGATCTAATGAGCTCATGACCGCATAATCCTACGAGTCTATGATCTAATGAGCTCATGACCGCATAATCCTATCAGTCTATGATCTAATGAGCTCATGACCGCATAATCCTATCAGTCTATGATCTAATGAGCTCATGACCGCATAATCCTATCAGTCTATGATCTAATGAGCTCATGACCGCATAATCCTATCAGTCTATGATCTAATGAGCTCATGACCGCATAATCCTATCAGTCTATGATCTAATGAGCTCATGACCGCATAATCCTATCAGTCTATGATCTAATGAGCTCATGACCGCATAATCCTATCAGTCTATGATCTAATGAGCTCATGACCGCATAATCCTATCAGTCTATGATCTAATGAGCTCATGACCGCATAATCCTATCAGTCTATGATCTAATGAGCTCATGACCGCATAATCCTATCAGTCTATGATCTAATGAGCTCATGACCGCATAATCCTATCAGTCTATGATCTAATGAGCTCATGACCGCATAATCCTATCAGTCTATGATCTAATGAGCTCATGACCGCATAATCCTATCAGTCTATGATCTAATGAGCTCATGACCGCATAATCCTATCAGTCTATGATCTAATGAGCTCATGACCGCATAATCCTATCAGTCTATGATCTAATGAGCTCATGACCGCATAATCCTATCAGTCTATGATCTAATGAGCTCATGACCGCATAATCCTATCAGTCTATGATCTAATGAGCTGATGACCGCATAATCCTATCAGTCTATGATCTAATGAGCTCATGACCGCATAATATACATCATGAATGCAACACAATTTGATAATTGTCAAGTCCCGATGAGCCAATGACCCGATGACGTCAGCACCCAGTGAGCAGAGAGCTGCCGCCTCAGCTGGAGTTCCAGTGCGAAGCAATCCCGTTCCTGATTTCGTCCATCGGCGGCGGTTTGGCCAGCACGTTGCCCTCCCAGATGAGGTGCATCTGGGAGCCGCCTTTGACGCTGTCGCTGTTGACATTGCAGTGCTTTCGCTCCAGCCAAACTGCGAAGATGCCTTTGATGTGCACCGGCCGGTCCAGCACCTGAATGTTGTTGGACTTTCTGCCAGGGATAAATAGAATCCCATTGTCATTGCTATTCGTCACCTGGTTGACCAGCTGGTAGTAGTAGGCCCTGGCGTACACTGGGCAGTGCTGCACAAACAGGCGGCCCTCCTTGCCGATGTCGCGAACCAGCGTGATGCCATCCTGAGGAGGTCCCGACATGCTTGAACTTGTAGAGCGACTGGTAGGGTCGATTTGAATAAGTGGAATTTTTTCTTATAGAATTCTCATCGGGCAACGGCATTTAACCAAAGCGTTGAGCATTCGCAACTCGTGTTCTATGGAACAAAGTATGCTTTATTAATGGTATTTTCATAGAGCTTTTATTATCTAGATAGGCCACTTTGTATTGCGACCGATGTTTTTCGTCACTTGTGCAAAAAAGCCGACATGGGTTGCTTATATCTTGATTTGAGTAGCTTGGGGACATAGAGGCTATTTTTTGAGAATTTGATAGATTTTCTCATGAATTTAAATAACAAGCTACTCAATCAAACTAAGAATGGTGCATGCACAGCAGACTACTGACGAAATTGAGTTCAGTAGTTGATTTTCGCGCTGTCGCGAGTTGCAAATTTTTTTAACATTAACTTCTATGGCCACATAAGCGGTTAATGAGAGGCCAATCTTGGCCCATATATTAGGCAGAATGACAGATCGATTCTATTGATTGATTCTACTCTTACAACCACTAAGATACAATAGATTAGCAATCCATTAGCTTGTTGGGTAGATTAGCAATCCATTATCCTGTTGGGTAGATTAGCAATCCCACTATTTTGTTGGATAGATTAGCAATCCATTATCCTGTTGGGTAGATTAGCAATCCCACTATTTTGTTGGATTGATTAGCCATCTATTAGCTTGTTGGATAGATTAGCAATCCATTGTATACTCATAATTTTAATACAGGTACGAATAATCAACAAAATGCTAATTTTGCTAGGCTTAATTCTTACAAAGTCGAGTCTCGGAAAGCCGTCTTCTGTTTTTCCTGTCGCAGTTGTTGTGGGATTCGGTGCAACAGCTGGCGGTGCACTTCAACTTGGCGGCGAGCTGTGGGCACCAGCCCTATACCGTAAGTGCCTCAGGCAGCCAGCTGCACCAGGGTCAACTGTCCGCCTGCAGCATCCCAGGGCTGAAGGTTGTATGGCACTGACGGAATCTTCAGCTGAGCCAACCAATTATTTGTCTGAGACGGGCCTTGTGAATGTGCGCCCGGGGTTTTAGCACTGTACATGTTTCTTGTGCATGCGGTGCTGACAGACAGGGAACAAGAGAGATGGAAACAGAGTGTAGGTCTGGGTACTGCATGCATTATAGATTAGATAGATTGATGGATAGATAGAAAGATTGATAGATAGATAGATAGATAGATAGATAGATAGATAGATAGATAGATAGATAGATAGATAGATAGATAGATAGATAGATAGATAGATAGATAGATAGATAGATAGATAGATAGATAGATAGATAGATAGATAGATAGATAGATAGATAGATAGATAGATAGATAGATAGATAGATAGATAGATAGATAGATAGATAGATAGATAGATAGATAGATAGATAGATAGATAGATAGATAGATAGATAGATAGATAGATAGATAGATAGATAGATAGATAGATAGATAGATAGATAGATAGATAGATAGATAGATAGATAGATAGATAGATAGATAGATAGATAGATAGATAGATAGATAGATAGATAGATAGATAGATAGATAGATAGATAGATAGATAGATAGATAGATAGATGATAGATAGAGATACGATCCTCTGGCCTGATGTAGCCTGAAGACAGCTAATGGATTTTCTAACATTACGAGAGCACTGTCGCATGTTTCAATTTCCTTGGCCTCCCGCTTGGACCGAAAATTAATGCTCAAGCTCGACTATGCCTGCAATTGCTGATTTCCAATTACAACGTAGAAGCGTAGATGAAAAAGCATTAATTAGTCGCTTCGTTTAAGCCTGCTGAAAACAGCGCCCCTGGCCATTTTATGCAATCTCATATAATTGGAACGAGATTGAGATGAGAAACTGGGCTGCTTGAGTAATTGCTGTCATTATCGATCAATCTTAAAATACGAGCATAGCGCTACAGACATACCTTCAGCTCTTCCCATGTGGGTTGGAAGTTGAAAAGATTAGAAAGTTATTCGAATGTAGATTAGAAGTTAGAAGGTACGAGCTAGAGGAAGATTGGAAGGTATGAGATTGGAAGGTATGAGATTGGAAGGTATGAGATTGGAAGGTATGAGATTGGAAGGTATGAGATTGGAAGGTATGAGATTGGAAGGTATGAGATTGGAAGGTATGAGATTGGAAGGTATGAGATTGGAAGGTATGAGATTGGAAGGTATGAGATTGGAAGGTATGAGATTGGAAGATATGAGATTGGAAGGTATGAGATTGGATGGTATGAGATTGGAAGGTATGAGATTGGAAGGTATGAGATTGGAAGGTATGAGATTGGAAGATTTGAGATTGGAAGGTATGAGATTGGAATGTATGAGATTGGAAGGTATGAGATTGGAATGTATGAGATTGGAAGGTATGAGATTAAACGGTGAGGCGAGATTGCATGGTAAATATTTGAGATTCTTTTGTTAGTGGCGTGGGTCTGGCACCTCAAATTACAGCACTTTGTAAAGCATACATTTTTTTGGCCTTGCTACAGAAAAAACAAGATGAATTTTATTGTCACAATCTAGCTCATATATAATTAATTTACAGACAATTACAAACTGTTACAGGTACGCTCGTACAACTTCGATACTTTTGTTAAAGTGCAAGGCCAAAAAAGTGTCCTCGAAAGGGGGAGTAGGGATCCACCGGGACTTGCGGAATGAATGAAAAAGCAATACTAATTAGTAATACTAACAGCAATAACACTAACAATAAATACTGTGATTGCGGTTGGATAGAAAATCTCTCAGCCTGTCTGATCCACTGTAACTTGGTTGTGACCTGCTTTTTCTGACTAATTATGACCTTCGTGACCTACCGTGTCCTTTTGTGACCTACTATGACCTTTTGTGACCTACTGTGACCTTTGTGACCTACTGTGACCTTTGGACCTACTGTGACCTTTTGTGACCTACTGTGACCTTTTGTGACCTACTGTGACCTTTTGTGACCTACTGTGACCTTTTGCGACCTACTGTGACCTTTTGTGACCTACTGTGACCTTTTGTGACCTACTGTGACCTTTTGTGACCTACTCTAACCTAGAATGACCTACTGTGACCTAACATGACCTTGTCTAATCTTCCTGGACCTACTGTGACATGGAATGACCTAGCAGCCATACTATCGTTTAAACTTGTCCAACCTAGCCTGACCTATCTATGATAAACTGTGACCTACCTTGACTAAGTCTGGCCTAGCATGAGCCACTCTAAACTAGCTCAGACCTAAATACTGAACAGAGCGCTCAGACCCAGCGGAGAGTGCGCACAACAGAAAGACAGTCAGCCAATAGGATGGTCTGCTTGGATGACTCCCACCAGACCGGTTGTCGTCCGACAGATTTTCCACCTCGGCAGCCACCGGCGCCGCTGTCGGACTCTCGACGCTGCAGAAGTCGCCGTCCCGGCAGCAGCGATAAGTCGCGTTCAGCAGCAGTACCGTGTCGATCAGCCGGCCGTCAGCATCCGTGATGTTGTGCCAAGTCACCTTGCCATACTCGCAGCTGGACGCGGCTGTCCCGCAGGCCTCCTGGCACCGTCTTGAGATCCGCCAAGCTGTCAGGAGCTCCAGTTGAGCCACGGCATTGTTGTTCAGCCCGGAGGCCGCTCGCAGCAGGTCGTTCTCATCCTGCGTAGCCGGCGAGCCCGCCGGGGGAGCGACGGCGCACAGCAGCAGCCGGCTGCCGTCCAGGTAACTCTTGAAGTCCACACAGAAACTGCAACCATCGGCGGTAGCCCAGCTGCTGGACGAAGCCGAAGTGATGTTGACCGGGCACTTCAGGCTCCAAGCAGCGGGCCCGGCTGTGGCCAAAGAGGCAACCGCTGCACCCGCTAGAAGCAGAAGACACGCTTGCGCCACGGCTCGACTGAGGCTGCAATTTAAGCAACTTTTTGGAGATGGGGGTGTTTCGTGTGCTTTGGCGTGTGGCCAAACATCCCTCATTTTTGCTGTCATCAGTCAACCTGGGGTCAAGCTCCATGGGTCAAGATGCCCTCTCCATGGTTCAAGATGCCCTTTCAATGAGTCAAGATGCCCTCTCCATGGTTCAAGATGTCCTCTCCTGGGTCATGATCCCATGGGTCAAGATGCGTGGGTCAAGATGCCATGGGTCAAGATGCCCTCTCCATGGGGTCAAGATGCCCTTTCCATGGGGTCAAGATGCCCTTTCCATGGGGTCAAGATGCCCTTTCCATGGGTCATGATCCCATGGGTCAAGATGCGTGGGTCAAGATGCCATGGGTCAAGATGCCATGGGTCAAGATGCGTGGGTCAAGATGCCCTCTCCATGGGGTCAAGATGCCCTTTCCATGGGTCATGATTCCATGGGTCAAGATGCGTGGGTCAAGATGCCATGGGTCAAGATGCCCTTTCCATGGGTCATGATCCCATGGGTCAAGACGCCATGGGTCAAGATGCAATGGGTCAAGATGCCCTCTCCATGGGTCAAGATGCCCTCTCCATCGGTCAAGATGCCCTCTCCATCGGTCAAGATGCCCTCTCCATGGGTCAAGATTGCTCTCTACATGGGTCAAGATTGCCCTCTCCATGGGTCAAGATGCCCTCTCCATGGGTCAGATTGCCTTCTCCATGGGTCAAGATTGCCCTCTACATGGGTCAAGATTGCCCTCTCCATGGGTCAAGATGCTCTCTTCATGGGTCAAGATGCTCTCTCCATGAGTCAAGATGCTCTCTCCATGAGTCAAGATGCCCTCTCCATGGGTCAAGATTGCCCTCTCCATGGGTCAAGATGCTCTCTCCATGGGTCAAGATGCCCCTCTCCATGGGTCAAGATGCTCTCTCCGTGGGTCAAGATGCCCTCTCCATGTGTCAAGAATCCATCGCATAAGGTCAATATCTTCTCTTCAAAATCTTATCTCTGTTCTGGGGTCAGCCAGCCATCTTAAGTGAAATTTCCGCCAAGATGGTCATTCCCGATCAACCGAAATGAAAAAAGTCGAGAAAAAGTTTTTGACCCCATGGACAAAGAGTTTCTAGAGAGAAAATTTGCATCCAAACGGTTTTCAGACTAATCTAGTTTGTTTTTGGTTCGTGTTGAAATGATAAAACCTCTGACCCGACTGCCCGCAGCTGGGGATATCTGAATTGGATTATAGATTGCAGGGCTCTGGAATCTGTCAATCACTCCTATGGAGAGACCGGAGAGCTAAGAAGTCAGCAGGGCAGAAGCAAATATACAGAAGGACATCCTTCGCTGAGATACTCGTAGAATGATCGAGAAGTGGCCAACTTTATTCTATAAAAATCAAAATATATCTGCGATGTAATTTCATATATGGAATATGCTGGGGTATACATATGCTACACATATATTATATATCATACATATTGAAATTCTATATGCTTTAGTGAGAAAACCTACACTTCGACGGGGGACAGACTTATCGTTCAGGCCTGAGACTGGAAGAGCTGACAGGTTGACAGATTGACCTACTAGTAAAAACGCTTAAATCAAAAGAAATCTGATAGCTGAGATAAAGGTGCACAGCTGGTCCATATTTGGGTTTTGGAAAGATTAGCGAGCTAAGTAGGGGCGGAACTAACGAGGTCGGATCGAATATACCGACATGTATAGAAATAAAATAGTTAAGGGCGAGATCGGATACAGGGAGAGTCAGGGGTGAGGTGAGAGGGGAGAGATGTGAGGGGAGAGATGTGAGGGATGAGATGTGAGGGGAGAGATGTGAGGGATGAGATGTGAGGGGAGAGATGTGAGGGATGAGATGTGAGGGGAGAGATGTGAGGGATGAGATGTGAGGGGAGAGATGTGAGGGATGAGATGTGAGGGATGAGATGTGAGGGGAGAGATGTGAGGGATGAGATGTGAGGGGAGAGATGTGAGGGATGAGATGTGAGGGGAGAGATGTGAGAGGAGAGATTTGAGGGGAGAGATGTGAGGGGAGAGATGTGAGGGGAGAGATGTGAGGGATGAGATGTGAGGGATGAGATGTGAGGGGAGAGATGTGAGAGAGATATGACGGGAGAGATCTCAGGGGAGAGATGTGAGGGGAAAGATACGAGGGGAGAGATGTGAGGGATGAGATGTGAGAGAGATATGACGGGAGAGATCTCAGGGGAGAGATGTGAGGGGAAAGATACGAGGGGAGAGATGTGAGGGATGAGATGTGAGGGGAGAGATGTGAGAGAGATATGACGGGAGAGATCTCAGGGGAGAGATATGAGGGGAAAGATACGAAGGGAGAGATGTGAGGGGAGAGATGTGAGGGGAGAGATGTGAGGGGAGAGATGTGAGAAGTGAGATTTGAGGGGAGAGATTTGAGGAGAGAGATGTTAGGGGAGAGATGTGAGAGAAGAGATGTGAGAGAAGAGATGTGAGAGAAGAATGTGAGGGGAGATGAGGGGAGAGAATGGCGACAGAGAGGGGGGAGGCAGGACAGGGAAAGGTGAGGGACAGGCGATCAGCCCAGCAGAGGTTGGCCAGGAGAGGAATTTGGCTGCCTGCCAGAAAAAGAGACCAACCGAATCAGTTTTCAGCACTCGAGTACGGCTGCTGCTGACAAGCAGGCTAGCAGGGCACTTGTAGGGCTAGTCTCATGCTGCACAAACGTACCGTCCTAATGATCGCACGTGCTTTTCAGACTACGCGGAACTAAACAAATTATCGGAGCGTGTAATCAGGCTGTTGTAACAGAAACCTGAAGCCATACGCGGGGCGTGTCCTCAGCACGGAGAAGTTGAGGAAGGGGGTCAGTTGAGTCACACAGACTCAGAACTTGCACTCTCAATAGGGAGAGCATTTGAGAGAAGAGAAGAATGACTCAGTGAAAGTTTCTAAATCTTCCTTGTGTCTTGTGTGTTTTTGCTTAAATTAATAAATAGCCGTTTAAACCCGGAATGTTTAAAGCAAGGACCACTAGAAGAAGAGTCCTTGGTTAAAAGCTTCTTGGCTGGCTGGACAGGATTAGCAGTTTCAGTTGAATAGTATTGGACTCACCCGCTTGAGCTGCCACAGTGAGCAGCCCTGGCAGCAGGCATTAGTGTCTGTATTTTTTCAATCGTTCCTACTTGAGCTAGTCCTGAGCTGTTTAACTAATCGAACTCGCAGACTAGAGAGAAAAGAAGTTCTCAAGCAAAATTAGTAGTTGATGAAGCGAAAAGAAGGGATAAATAAATCGTTGCTCGCGCTGTTCAGTGTCTTTTTTAGAGAGGCTTCTGATATACGCCAGTGCATGCCCCACTTCTGGCCCACTGCGTACACTGGCCCGGACACAGCCAATGGGAGATGGGCTGTGTCGACCAATGCTATAATTACAGGCCATGGGACTTTGATGCAAGGAGTTCTAGGACTAAAGATTGAAGTGTAACATGACCCTCAACAAAGAAAATGCAGGGGTCATGAGCCTCTGGGAGATTTTCAGACTCTCACGGATGCCCCTCCCTGACCTATTGGCTTTGAATTGACATTAAAGCCTGAAGAGCTTTCAAATGATTCTTGTAGGTCAAGTTTGCATAAGTAAATCTTAGCTCTTAACCATGCGGCATGGCGTCGGTTGCTTGCATATCGAATGCTGACTCACCCAGTATAACTCCCAGCCGCTTTCAGCCTCTCCGCTCCATCAATCTTTCTCCTATATAAATCCGAGCACAAATCGTAAACATTTTGCAAGCTCGGTCTGTCCTTGCCCAAATTCTATATTGCTAATTCCCTGCTTGCACAGATAAAAGAACAAATGACAAAGCTTCTGATTGCTTGCGCCATTTGTATGCTGCATCCAAAAACTGCTGGGAACAGGAAGACAGAAGCAAGCATTTAGCATTTGAGATAACAAATCGGATATATTTACAATGCATTGGTTTCCTTATAATTTCTTCCGGTAGAAGAAGGAGGCACGCATAACGCTGGCTGCCAAGATATTTCAGCTTTTGTGCAAAATTAAGAAATTTCGAAAACCATTCGAGAAGGCGTTATACCAGGGGTCGGTCAACTTTTTACCTCATTTAAAAAGGTAAATATTACCTATAGGAGAGGAGAGGAGAGGAGAGAGAGGAGAGGAGAGGAGAGGAGAGGAGAGGAGAGGAGAGGAGAGGAGAGGGGAGAGAGGAGAGGAGAGGAGGGGAGAGGAGAGGAGAGGAGAGGAGAGAGGGAGAGAGGAGAGGAGAGGAGAGAGGGGAGAGGAGAGGAGAGGAGAGGAGAGGAGAGGAGAGGAGAGGAGAGGAGAGGAGAGGAGAGGAGAGGAGAGGAGAGGAGAGGGGAGAGAGGAGAGGAGAGGAGGGGAGAGGAGAGGAGAGGAGAGGAGAGAGGGGAGAGAGGAGAGGAGAGGAGAGAGGGGAGAGGAGAGGAGAGGAGAGGAGAGGAGAGGAGAGGAGAGGAGAGGAGAGGAGAGGAGAGGAGAGGAGAGGAGAGGAGAGGAGAGGAGAGGAGAGGAGAGGAGAGGAGAGGAGAGGAGAGGAGAGGAGAGGAGAGGAGAGGAGAGGAGAGGAGAGGAGAGGAGAGGTGAGGAGAGGAGAGGAGAGGTGAGGAGAGGAGAGGAGAGGAGAGGAGAGGAGAGGAGAGGAGAGGAGAGGAGAGGAGAGGAGAGGAGAGGAGAGGAGAGGAGAGGAGAGGAGAGGAGAGGAGAGGAGAGGAGAGGAGAGGTGAGGAGAGGAGAGGAGAGGAGAGGAGAGGAGAGGAGAGGAGAGGAGAGGAGAGGAGAGAGAGGGGAGAGAGGAGAGAGGGCCGGATAGAGAGGCTTTGCGGGCCGCATGTGGCCCACGGGCCGGAGTTCGCAGACCCTGCGGTATATTATTAATAAAGCGTTTAATTATAATTTATATGTAGTATTCTTAGAAACAATAATAATTGTGAGCCAGAAACTCAACACAGAAATTGAATAGGAGAAGTTCGAATTTAGTATTTCCATAATCGAGTAAGCTATAATATAATATACAGTGACTCTCTACACAGTCAGAATATCTAAAAGTCTTTAAGCATTCGCTACACAGTGCAGTCGAACTTCTGGCATATACGCAGTTTCTCACAGATATTGACAAGCAGATGCTTATCGCTGAGCCACTGCTGAAAGCAGCGCAAAAATTGAAGTATGCATTAAGTGATGACAGGATCGTGGCAATTACTCGTATTAATTTTTGTTTCTCGCTAAAAACACAACATTTCTGTACGCATTGGCTGTATAGATATTCTGAAGATGAAGTGGTCTAGATAAAAAATAGCTGATTAAATCTCTCTTTTGGTAGATTTCTGATTTTTTTAATTCAAACTGCTAGAAGAAGATACGAGCCAGCAGCATTTCTAGTTGCAGCTTGATAAACTCGAATATGCGAGATTGCAGCTTGAAAAATAAACATTTGCTTTTCATGCCGACGTGGCCTAAAGGAGCAAATGACTTGTGAAAATGTTTGGCAGAAATTTTCTACATGCACACAAGAGCTGTTGTACCGACTGCCGACAGGTATGCAGGTATGCAGGTACATCTACAGACAGCATGCTCACAGACAGCATGCTTACAGACAGCATGCTCACAGACAGCATGCTTACAGACAGCATACTTACAGACAGCATACTCACAGATAGCATACTTACAGACAGCATACTTACAGACAGCATGCTTACAGACAGCATGCTTACAGACAGCATGCTCACAGACAGCATACTTACAGACAGCATACTTACAGACAGCATGCTTACAGACAGCATG
The DNA here is from genome assembly GCA_002269645.1 of Macrostomum lignano. Lineage (NCBI taxonomy): Eukaryota > Metazoa > Platyhelminthes > Macrostomidae > Macrostomum > Macrostomum lignano. The sequence continues at coordinate 42,067 of NIVC01000441.1, forward strand.
CTTACAGACAGCATGCTTACAGACAGCATGCTCACAGACAGCATACTTACAGACAGCATACTTACAGACAGCATGCTTACAGACAGCATGCTTACAGACAGCATATTTACAATCGAATATCTTACATGAATATGGGTGCCAACACTTAAAAGTACACAACAATCACCCAGACTGGATATGAATATATCGGGATGACTGACTAACCCCAAATGAAGCTAATAAAGTAACTCAGTCAAGGACTCAAGGAAGTCTCTCGACTTAAGCTTTGGAGTGCTTGGGAGGCTGAGCTAGCATCGATTTGGTGCAGCTCACCACATCATGCTGTTCATCAGTGCTACTCGCGCTTGAACTGAGCCTGCTTTGTTTGCTGTTTTCCTTCGCATCTTCGGATTTTTTTATATAAATTAAGTATATAACGCAGATACGCAGCCTACATGTCAGTAGTAGCCACAACCCCTCCCTGATAACCCAAGAGGACAAGAAGCGGACTGTCAGTAGCCACAACCCCTCCCTGATAACCCAAGAGGACAAGAAGCGGACTGTCAGTAGCCACAACCCCTCCCTGATAACCCAAGAGGACAAGAAGCGGACTGTCAGTAGCCACAACCCCTCCCTGATAACCCAAGAGGACAAGAAGCGGACTGTCAGTAGCCACAACCCCTCCCTGATACCCCAAGAGGACAAGAAGCGGGGTGTCAGGAGCCTCAACCGCCTCCCTGATAACCCAAGAGGACAAGCGGGGTGTCAGGAGCCACAAACGCCTCCCTGATAACTCAAGAGGACAAGCGGGCTGTCAGGAGCCTTAACCGCCTCCCTGATAACCCAAGAGGGCTGTCCCGGAGGGGACACAGCGGGAAGGCGCGGGCACCCATTTCGCTAAATAACCCAAGAGGACAAGCGGGGTGTCAGGAGCCACAACCGCCTCCCTGATAACCCAAGAAGACAAGCGGGGTGTCAGTAGATACAACTCCTTTTTGATAGCCAAAGAGGGCCAGCCAGAAGTGTACTCCACCGATCACTCTCAGATTAGAGAATGGTGTCACAGTTCGTATTTCATTGATCGAACCCTAAAACCCTACAGGCCGCAATTATCTCAGACTTTCGTGGCTATGCGTTTCAGTTTAAAGCGCGGACGGACAGCTCCTCGGGCCACACGCACAGCCGGCTGTGCAGCATTCGACACTTCCTGTGGGCGGAACTCAACAGCAGGGCATAATCCATTAATAATCGGGACGGGAGGGCCATGCTGCCTGCCTCTGCCTGAGCTTTTTCGCCGAAATGCGAGCGTAGCTCGGACTAGTCGTAAAAGTACATGTCAATCTATCTATCTATCTATCTATCTATCTATCTATCTATCTATCTATCTATCTATCTATCTATCTATCTATCTATCTATCTATCTATCTATCTATCTATCTATCTATCTATCTATCTATCTATCTATCTATCTATCTATCTATCTATCTATCTATCTATCTATCTATCTATCTATCTATCTATCTATCTATCTATCTATCTATCTATCTATCTATCTATCTATCTATCTATCTATCTATCTATCTATCTATCTATCTATCTATCTATCTATCTATCTATCTATCTATCTATCTATCTATCTATCTATCTATCTATCTATCTATCTATCTATCTATCTATCTATCTATCTATCTATCTATCTATCTATCTATCTATCTATCTATCTATCTATCTATCTATCTATCTATCTATCTATCTATCTATCTATCTATCTATCTATCTATCTATCTATCTATCTATCTATCTATCTATCTATCTATCTATCTATCTATCTATCTATCTATCTATCTATCTATCTATCTATCTATCTATCTATCTATCTATCTATCTATCTATCTATCTATCTATCTATCTATCTATCTATCTATCTATCTATCTATCTATCTATCTATCTATCTATCTATCTATCTATCTATCTATCTATCTATCTATCTATCTATCTATCTATCTATCTATCTATCTATCTATCTATCTATCTATCTATCTATCTATCTATCTATCTATCTATCTATCTATCTATCTATCTATCTATCTATCTATCTATCTATCTATCTATCTATCTATCTATCTATCTATCTATCTATCTATCTATCTATCTATCTATCTATCTATCTATCTATCTATCTATCTATCTATCTATCTATCTATCTATCTATCTATCTATCTATCTATCTATCTATCTATCTATCTATCTATCTATCTATCTATCTATCTATCTATCTATCTATCTATCTATCTATCTATCTATCTATCTATCTATCTATCTATCTATCTATCTATCTATCTATCTATCTATCTATCTATCTATCTATCTATCTATCTATCTATCTATCTATCTATCTATCTATCTATCTATCTATCTATCTATCTATCTATCTATCTATCTATCTATCTATCTATCTATCTATCTATCTATCTATCTATCTATCTATCTATCTATCTATCTATCTATCTATCTATCTATCTATCTATCTATCTATCTATCTATCTATCTATCTATCTATCTATCTATCTATCTATCTATCTATCTATCTATCTATCTATCTATCTATCTATCTATCTATCTATCTATCTATCTATCTATCTATCTATCTATCTATCTATCTATCTATCTATCTATCTATCTATCTATCTATCTATCTATCTATCTATCTATCTATCTATCTATCTATCTAATCTATCTATCTATCTATCTATCTATCTATCTATCTATCTATCTATCTATCTATCTATCTATCTATCTATCTATCTATCTATCTATCTATCTATCTAACTATCTATCTATCTATCTATCTATCTATCTATCTATCTATCTATCTATCTATCTATCTATCTATCTATCTATCTATCTATCTATCTATCTATCTATCTATCTATCTATCTATCTATCTATCTATCTATCTATCTATCTATCTATCTATCTATCTATCTATCTATCTATCTATCTATCTATCTATCTATCTATCTATCTATCTACTGCAGTTTTGCGGTCCTTAGTTTCAGGACAAACCTTACAGAGTGCAAAATTACGCAGTTCTTCTTCGACCTGAAAGCGCAAAAGTAGTTAACTGCATTCTAGAGTGCTGCAGTCTGTGCAGATATTCTGTGGTCTGTACCGTTCCGTCTGCCAACAAATTGCCGTTACTTAGTGAACTTTAGCTGGCAGTCTGTCTGCCATCCATGTAGCCAGTTATGCAATACCCACTAAGCATTGCACTAATTGATAGCCAATGGCATCAGTAGCCCCAGTGGAAAGCGCCTACTACATAGAAGACGCAGTGGGCAATACAAGCTCTATATATAATCCGAGCATATGCCGGCCGCTAATCCTCGCAAACTAATTCGCCTAGACAGGCACAAAGATGAGGCCCGAGAATTGGGCTTCCATCCAGAGTGGATTAAGGATTAGCATGCTTACATATAGTGGGTGAGTGTTGTAGCGGACTAAAATGATTTATCAAGTCAAGCCAAGCTAGGAAAGAAGAAATTTTCAACTGGATTCTTTAAATTCGAAACTTTTCGCGTCTTTCTGATTTCTTAGAATTACATGTGAATGTCAATATCGATTGCTTGTTTCCTGGCGTGAAATTGCCTGTCTCTATCAGCCAGTATGGGCAATTTTTACGCCTCGCTGACGTCCTAGGTTCGCGCCTCTATCCAATCGATTATAAAGCAGCTTGAAAGAATTTTAGAAACTCTACTATATGGAACAGAACAGAGTAAAGTACATAAAGTATATGCGTTCATCTGGAAACTAAGGACTGTCAGCTAAATTATACTCCTGCACAATTCGAAATATCACAAGATCAGGTTTGGCGCATGAAATCCATTAGCATCTGTTCGCAAATCATATTAGCCATTAAATCCATTAAATTCGGCTATTCAACCTTTTGCAAATTTGGATATCCCAAAAAAATCTATGGGATTTTCCTTTTCATTTCATTTGAGTTTGAGATAAGGGAGAGGTAGCAGAGCCCCACTGACTGAATGATCTGGAGCGGGTAGCAGAGCCCCACTGAATGATCTGGAGCGGGTAGCAGAGCCCCACTGACTGAATGATCTGGAGCGGGTAGCAGAGCCCCACTGAATGATCTGGAGCGGGTAGCAGAGCCCCACTGAATGATCTAGAGCGGGTAGCAGAGCCCCACTGAATGATCTAGAGCGGGTAGCAGAGCCCCACTGACTGAATGATCTGGAGCGGGTAGCAGAGCCCCACTGAATGATCTGGAGCGGGTAGCAGAGCCCCACTGAATGATCTGGAGCGGGTAGCAGAGCCCCACTGAATGATCTGGAGCGGGTAGCAGAGCCCCACTGACTGAATGATCTGGAGCGGGTAGCAGAGCCCCACTGAATGATCTGGAGCGGGTAGCAGAGCCCCACTGACTGAATGATCTGGAGCGGGTAGCAGAGCCCCACTGAATGATCTGGAGCGGGTAGCAGAGCCCCACTGAATGATCTGGAGCGGGTAGCAGAGCCCCACTGAATGATCTGGAGCGGGTAGCAGAGCCCCACTGAATGATCTGGAGCGGGTAGCAGAGCCCCACTGAATGATCTGGAGCGGGTAGCAGAGCCCCACTGAATGATCTGGAGCGGGTAGCAGAGCCCCACTGAATGATCTGGAGCGGGTAGCAGAGCCCCACTGACTGAATGATCTGGAGCGGGTAGCAGAGCCCCACTGAATGATCTGGAGCGGGTAGCAGAGCCCCACTGACTGAATGATCTGGAGCGGGTAGCAGAGCCCCACTGAATGATCTGGAGCGGGTAGCAGAGCCCCACTGAATGATCTGGAGCGGGTAGCAGAGCCCCACTGAATGATCTGGAGCGGGTAGCAGAGCCCCACTGAATGATCTGGAGCGGGTAGCAGAGCCCCACTGAATGATCTGGAGCGGGTAGCAGAGCCCCACTGACTGAATGATCTGGAGCGGGTAGCAGAGCCCCACTGACTGAATGATCTGGAGCGGGTAGCAGAGCCCCACTGACTGAATGATCTGGAGCGGGTAGCAGAGCCCCACTGACTGAATGATCTGGAGCGGGTAGCAGAGCCCCACTGAATGATCTGGAGCGGGTAGCAGAGCCCCACTGAATGATCTGGAGCGGGTAGCAGAGCCCCACTGAATGATCTGGAGCGGGTAGCAGAGCCCCACTGAATGATCTGGAGCGGGTAGCAGAGCCTCACTGAATGATCTGGAGCGGGTAGCAGAGCCCCACTGAATGATCTGGAGCGGGTAGCAGAGCCCCACTGACTGAATGATCTGGAGCGGGTAGCAGAGCCCCACTGAATGATCTGGAGCGGGTAGCAGAGCCCCACTGACTGAATGATCTGGAGCGGGTAGCAGAGCCCCACTGAATGATCTGGAGCGGGTAGCAGAGCCCACTGACTGAATGATCTGGAGCGGGTAGCAGAGCCCCACTGAATGATCTGGAGCGGGTAGCAGAGCCCCACTGAATGATCTGGAGCGGGTAGCAGAGCCCCACTGAATGATCTGGAGCGGGTAGCAGAGCCCCACTGACTGAATGATCTGGAGCGGGTAGCAGAGCCCCACTGAATGATCTGGAGCGGGTAGCAGAGCCCCACTGAATGATCTGGAGCGGGTAGCAGAGCCCACTGAATGATCTGGAGCGGGTAGCAGAGCCCCACTGAATGATCTGGAGCGGGTAGCAGAGCCCCACTGACTGAATGATCTGGAGCGGGTAGCAGAGCCCCACTGAATGATCTGGAGCGGGTAGCAGAGCCCCACTGAATGATCTGGAGCGGGTAGCAGAGCCCCACTGAATGATCTGGAGCGGGTAGCAGAGCCCCACTGAATGATCTGGAGCGGGTAGCAGAGCCCCACTGAATGATCTGGAGCGGGTAGCAGAGCCCCACTGACTGAATGATCTGGAGCGGGTAGCAGAGCCCCACTGAATGATCTGGAGCGGGTAGCAGAGCCCCACTGACTGAATGATCTGGAGCGGGTAGCAGAGCCCCACTGACTGAATGATCTGGAGCGGGTAGCAGAGCCCCACTGAATGATCTGGAGCGGGTAGCAGAGCCCCACTGAATGATCTGGAGCGGGTAGCAGAGCCCCACTGAATGATCTGGAGCGGGTAGCAGAGCCCCACTGAATGATCTGGAGCGGGTAGCAGAGCCCCACTGACTGAATGATCTGGAGCGGGTAGCAGAGCCCCACTGACTGAATGATCTGGAGCGGGTAGCAGAGCCCCACTGACTGAATGATCTGGAGCGGGTAGCAGAGCCCCACTGACTGAATGATCTGGAGCGGGTAGCAGAGCCCCACTGAATGATCTGGAGCGGGTAGCAGAGCCCCACTGAATGATCTGGAGCGGGTAGCAGAGCCCCACTGAATGATCTGGAGCGGGTAGCAGAGCCCCACTGAATGATCTGGAGCGGGTAGCAGAGCCCCACTGAATGATCTGGAGCGGGTAGCAGAGCCCCACTGAATGATCTGGAGCGGGTAGCAGAGCCCCACTGACTGAATGATCTGGAGCGGGTAGCAGAGCCCCACTGAATGATCTGGAGCGGGTAGCAGAGCCCCACTGACTGAATGATCTGGAGCGGGTAGCAGAGCCCCACTGAATGATCTGGAGCGGGTAGCAGAGCCCCACTGAATGATCTGGAGCGGGTAGCAGAGCCCCACTGACTGAATGATCTGGAGCGGGTAGCAGAGCCCCACTGAATGATCTGGAGCGGGTAGCAGAGCCCCACTGACTGAATGATCTGGAGCGGGTAGCAGAGCCCCACTGAATGATCTGGAGCGGGTAGCAGAGCCCCACTGAATGATCTGGAGCGGGTAGCAGAGCCCCACTGAATGATCTGGAGCGGGTAGCAGAGCCCCACTGAATGATCTGGAGCGGGTAGCAGAGCCCCACTGACTGAATGATCTGGAGCGGGTAGCAGAGCCCCACTGAATGATCTGGAGCGGGTAGCAGAGCCCCACTGAATGATCTGGAGCGGGTAGCAGAGCCCCACTGAATGATCTGGAGCGGGTAGCAGAGCCCCACTGAATGATCTGGAGCGGGTAGCAGAGCCCCACTGAATGATCTGGAGCGGGTAGCAGAGCCCCACTGACTGAATGATCTGGAGCGGGTAGCAGAGCCCCACTGAATGATCTGGAGCGGGTAGCAGAGCCCCACTGAATGATCTGGAGCGGGTAGCAGAGCCCCACTGAATGATCTGGAGCGGGTAGCAGAGCCCCACTGAATGATCTGGAGCGGGTAGCAGAGCCCCACTGAATGATCTGGAGCGGGTAGCAGAGCCCCACTGAATGATCTGGAGCGGGTAGCAGAGCCCCACTGAATGATCTGGAGCGGGTAGCAGAGCCCCACTGAATGATCTGGAGCGGGTAGCAGAGCCCCACTGACTGAATGATCTGGAGCGGGTAGCAGAGCCCCACTGAATGATCTGGAGCGGGTAGCAGAGCCCCACTGAATGATCTGGAGCGGGTAGCAGAGCCCCACTGAATGATCTGGAGCGGGTAGCAGAGCCCCACTGAATGATCTGGAGCGGGTAGCAGAGCCCCACTGAATGATCTGGAGCGGGTAGCAGAGCCCCACTGACTGAATGATCTGGAGCGGGTAGCAGAGCCCCACTGACTGAATGATCTGGAGCGGGTAGCAGAGCCCCACTGAATGATCTGGAGCGGGTAGCAGAGCCCCACTGAATGATCTGGAGCGGGTAGCAGAGCCCCACTGAATGATCTGGAGCGGGTAGCAGAGCCCACTGAATGATCTGGAGCGGGTAGCAGAGCCCCACTGAATGATCTGGAGCGGGTAGCAGAGCCCACTGAATGATCTGGAGCGGGTAGCAGAGCCCCACTGAATGATCTGGAGCGGGTAGCAGAGCCCACTGAATGATCTGGAGCGGGTAGCAGAGCCCCACTGAATGATCTGGAGCGGGTAGCAGAGCCCCACTGAATGATCTGGAGCGGGTAGCAGAGCCCCACTGAATGATCTGGAGCGGGTAGCAGAGCCCACTGAATGATCTGGAGCGGGTAGCAGAGCCCCACTGACTGAATGATCTGGAGCGGGTAGCAGAGCCCCACTGAATGATCTGGAGCGGGTAGCAGAGCCCCACTGAATGATCTGGAGCGGGTAGCAGAGCCCCACTGAATGATCTGGAGCGGGTAGCAGAGCCCCACTGAATGATCTGGAGCGGGTAGCAGAGCCCCACTGAATGATCTGGAGCGGGTAGCAGAGCCCCACTGAATGATCTGGAGCGGGTAGCAGAGCCCCACTGAATGATCTGGAGCGGGTAGCAGAGCCCCACTGAATGATCTGGAGCGGGTAGCAGAGCCCCACTGAAATGATCTGGAGCGGGTAGCAGAGCCCCACTGAATGATCTGGAGCGGGTAGCAGAGCCCCACTGAATGATCTGGAGCGGGTAGCAGAGCCCCACTGAATGATCTGGAGCGGGTAGCAGAGCCCCACTGAATGATCTGGAGCGGGTAGCAGAGCCCCACTGAATGATCTGGAGCGGGTAGCAGAGCCCCACTGAATGATCTGGAGCGGGTAGCAGAGCCCCACTGAATGATCTGGAGCGGGTAGCAGAGCCCCACTGAATGATCTGGAGCGGGTAGCAGAGCCCCACTGAATGATCTGGAGCGGGTAGCAGAGCCCCACTGAATGATCTGGAGCGGGTAGCAGAGCCCCACTGAATGATCTGGAGCGGGTAGCAGAGCCCCACTGAATGATCTGGAGCGGGTAGCAGAGCCCCACTGAATGATCTGGAGCGGGTAGCAGAGCCCCACTGAATGATCTGGAGCGGGTAGCAGAGCCCCACTGAATGATCTGGAGCGGGTAGCAGAGCCCCACTGAATGATCTGGAGCGGGTAGCAGAGCCCCACTGAATGATCTGGAGCGGGTAGCAGAGCCCCACTGAATGATCTGGAGCGGGTAGCAGAGCCCCACTGAATGATCTGGAGCGGGTAGCAGAGCCCCACTGAATGATCTGGAGCGGGTAGCAGAGCCCACTGAATGATCTGGAGCGGGTAGCAGAGCCCCACTGACTGAATGATCTGGAGCGGGTAGCAGAGCCCCACTGAATGATCTGGAGCGGGTAGCAGAGCCCCACTGAATGATCTGGAGCGGGTAGCAGAGCCCCACTGAAATGATCTGGAGCGGGTAGCAGAGCCCACTGACTGAATGATCTGGAGCGGGTAGCAGAGCCCCACTGAATGATCTGGAGCGGGTAGCAGAGCCCCACTGAATGATCTGGAGCGGGTAGCAGAGCCCCACTGAATGATCTGGAGCGGGTAGCAGAGCCCCACTGAATGATCTGGAGCGGGTAGCAGAGCCCCACTGAATGATCTGGAGCGGGTAGCAGAGCCCCACTGAATGATCTGGAGCGGGTAGCAGAGCCCCACTGAATGATCTGGAGCGGGTAGCAGAGCCCCACTGAATGATCTGGAGCGGGTAGCAGAGCCCCACTGAATGATCTGGAGCGGGTAGCAGAGCCCCACTGAATGATCTGGAGCGGGTAGCAGAGCCCCACTGAATGATCTGGAGCGGGTAGCAGAGCCCCACTGAATGATCTGGAGCGGGTAGCAGAGCCCCACTGAATGATCTGGAGCGGGTAGCAGAGCCCCACTGAATGATCTGGAGCGGGTAGCAGAGCCCCACTGAATGATCTGGAGCGGGTAGCAGAGCCCCACTGAATGATCTGGAGCGGGTAGCAGAGCCCCACTGAATGATCTGGAGCGGGTAGCAGAGCCCCACTGAATGATCTGGAGCGGGTAGCAGAGCCCCACTGAATGATCTGGAGCGGGTAGCAGAGCCCCACTGAATGATCTGGAGCGGGTAGCAGAGCCCCACTGAATGATCTGGAGCGGGTAGCAGAGCCCCACTGAATGATCTGGAGCGGGTAGCAGAGCCCCACTGAATGATCTGGAGCGGGTAGCAGAGCCCCACTGAATGATCTGGAGCGGGTAGCAGAGCCCCACTGAATGATCTGGAGCGGGTAGCAGAGCCCCACTGAATGATCTGGAGCGGGTAGCAGAGCCCCACTGAATGATCTGGAGCGGGTAGCAGAGCCCCACTGAATGATCTGGAGCGGGTAGCAGAGCCCCACTGAATGATCTGGAGCGGGTAGCAGAGCCCCACTGAATGATCTGGAGCGGGTAGCAGAGCCCCACTGAATGATCTGGAGCGGGTAGCAGAGCCCCACTGAATGATCTGGAGCGGGTAGCAGAGCCCCACTGAATGATCTGGAGCGGGTAGCAGAGCCCCACTGAATGATCTGGAGCGGGTAGCAGAGCCCCACTGAATGATCTGGAGCGGGTAGCAGAGCCCCACTGAATGATCTGGAGCGGGTAGCAGAGCCCCACTGAATGATCTGGAGCGGGTAGCAGAGCCCCACTGAATGATCTGGAGCGGGTAGCAGAGCCCCACTGAATGATCTGGAGCGGGTAGCAGAGCCCCACTGAATGATCTGGAGCGGGTAGCAGAGCCCCACTGAATGATCTGGAGCGGGTAGCAGAGCCCCACTGAATGATCTGGAGCGGGTAGCAGAGCCCCACTGAATGATCTGGAGCGGGTAGCAGAGCCCCACTGAATGATCTGGAGCGGGTAGCAGAGCCCCACTGAATGATCTGGAGCGGGTAGCAGAGCCCCACTGAATGATCTGGAGCGGGTAGCAGAGCCCCACTGAATGATCTGGAGCGGGTAGCAGAGCCCCACTGACTGAATGATCTGGAGCGGGTAGCAGAGCCCCACTGAATGATCTGGAGCGGGTAGCAGAGCCCCACTGAATGATCTGGAGCGGGTAGCAGAGCCCCACTGAATGATCTGGAGCGGGTAGCAGAGCCCCACTGAATGATCTGGAGCGGGTAGCAGAGCCCCACTGAATGATCTGGAGCGGGTAGCAGAGCCCCACTGAATGATCTGGAGCGGGTAGCAGAGCCCCACTGAATGATCTGGAGCGGGTAGCAGAGCCCCACTGAATGATCTGGAGCGGGTAGCAGAGCCCCACTGAATGATCTGGAGCGGGTAGCAGAGCCCCACTGAATGATCTGGAGCGGGTAGCAGAGCCCCACTGAATGATCTGGAGCGGGTAGCAGAGCCCCACTGAATGATCTGGAGCGGGTAGCAGAGCCCCACTGAATGATCTGGAGCGGGTAGCAGAGCCCCACTGAATGATCTGGAGCGGGTAGCAGAGCCCCACTGAATGATCTGGAGCGGGTAGCAGAGCCCCACTGAATGATCTGGAGCGGGTAGCAGAGCCCCACTGAATGATCTGGAGCGGGTAGCAGAGCCCCACTGAATGATCTGGAGCGGGTAGCAGAGCCCCACTGAATGATCTGGAGCGGGTAGCAGAGCCCCACTGAATGATCTGGAGCGGGTAGCAGAGCCCCACTGAATGATCTGGAGCGGGTAGCAGAGCCCCACTGAATGATCTGGAGCGGGTAGCAGAGCCCCACTGAATGATCTGGAGCGGGTAGCAGAGCCCCACTGAATGATCTGGAGCGGGTAGCAGAGCCCCACTGAATGATCTGGAGCGGGTAGCAGAGCCCCACTGAATGATCTGGAGCGGGTAGCAGAGCCCCACTGAATGATCTGGAGCGGGTAGCAGAGCCCCACTGAATGATCTGGAGCGGGTAGCAGAGCCCCACTGAATGATCTGGAGCGGGTAGCAGAGCCCCACTGAATGATCTGGAGCGGGTAGCAGAGCCCCACTGAATGATCTGGAGCGGGTAGCAGAGCCCCACTGAATGATCTGGAGCGGGTAGCAGAGCCCCACTGAATGATCTGGAGCGGGTAGCAGAGCCCCACTGAATGATCTGGAGCGGGTAGCAGAGCCCCACTGAATGATCTGGAGCGGGTAGCAGAGCCCCACTGAATGATCTGGAGCGGGTAGCAGAGCCCCACTGAATGATCTGGAGCGGGTAGCAGAGCCCCACTGAATGATCTGGAGCGGGTAGCAGAGCCCCACTGAATGATCTGGAGCGGGTAGCAGAGCCCCACTGAATGATCTGGAGCGGGTAGCAGAGCCCCACTGAATGATCTGGAGCGGGTAGCAGAGCCCCACTGAATGATCTGGAGCGGGTAGCAGAGCCCCACTGAATGATCTGGAGCGGGTAGCAGAGCCCCCCTGACTGAATGATCTGGAGCGGGTAGCAGAGCCCCACTGAATGATCTGGAGCGGGTAGCAGAGCCCCACTGAATGATCTGGAGCGGGTAGCAGAGCCCCACTGAATGATCTGGAGCGGGTAGCAGAGCCCCACTGAATGATCTGGAGCGGGTAGCAGAGCCCCACTGAATGATCTGGAGCGGGTAGCAGAGCCCCACTGAATGATCTGGAGCGGGTAGCAGAGCCCCACTGAATGATCTGGAGCGGGTAGCAGAGCCCCACTGAATGATCTGGAGCGGGTAGCAGAGCCCCACTGAATGATCTGGAGCGGGTAGCAGAGCCCCACTGAATGATCTGGAGCGGGTAGCAGAGCCCCACTGAATGATCTGGAGCGGGTAGCAGAGCCCCACTGAATGATCTGGAGCGGGTAGCAGAGCCCCACTGAATGATCTGGAGCGGGTAGCAGAGCCCCACTGAATGATCTGGAGCGGGTAGCAGAGCCCCACTGAATGATCTGGAGCGGGTAGCAGAGCCCCACTGAATGATCTGGAGCGGGTAGCAGAGCCCCACTGAATGATCTGGAGCGGGTAGCAGAGCCCCACTGAATGATCTGGAGCGGGTAGCAGAGCCCCACTGAATGATCTGGAGCGGGTAGCAGAGCCCCACTGAATGATCTGGAGCGGGTAGCAGAGCCCCACTGAATGATCTGGAGCGGGTAGCAGAGCCCCACTGAATGATCTGGAGCGGGTAGCAGAGCCCCACTGAATGATCTGGAGCGGGTAGCAGAGCCCCACTGAATGATCTGGAGCGGGTAGCAGAGCCCCACTGAATGATCTGGAGCGGGTAGCAGAGCCCCACTGAATGATCTGGAGCGGGTAGCAGAGCCCCACTGAATGATCTGGAGCGGGTAGCAGAGCCCCACTGAATGATCTGGAGCGGGTAGCAGAGCCCCACTGAATGATCTGGAGCGGGTAGCAGAGCCCCACTGAATGATCTGGAGCGGGTAGCAGAGCCCCACTGAATGATCTGGAGCGGGTAGCAGAGCCCCACTGAATGATCTGGAGCGGGTAGCAGAGCCCCACTGAATGATCTGGAGCGGGTAGCAGAGCCCCACTGAATGATCTGGAGCGGGTAGCAGAGCCCCACTGAATGATCTGGAGCGGGTAGCAGAGCCCCACTGAATGATCTGGAGCGGGTAGCAGAGCCCCACTGAATGATCTGGAGCGGGTAGCAGAGCCCCACTGAATGATCTGGAGCGGGTAGCAGAGCCCCACTGAATGATCTGGAGCGGGTAGCAGAGCCCACTGACTGAATGATCTGGAGCGGGTAGCAGAGCCCCACTGAATGATCTGGAGCGGGTAGCAGAGCCCCACTGAATGATCTGGAGCGGGTAGCAGAGCCCCACTGAATGATCTGGAGCGGGTAGCAGAGCCCCACTGAATGATCTGGAGCGGGTAGCAGAGCCCCACTGAATGATCTGGAGCGGGTAGCAGAGCCCCACTGAATGATCTGGAGCGGGTAGCAGAGCCCCACTGAATGATCTGGAGCGGGTAGCAGAGCCCCACTGAATGATCTGGAGCGGGTAGCAGAGCCCCACTGAATGATCTGGAGCGGGTAGCAGAGCCCCACTGAATGATCTGGAGCGGGTAGCAGAGCCCCACTGAATGATCTGGAGCGGGTAGCAGAGCCCCACTGAATGATCTGGAGCGGGTAGCAGAGCCCCACTGAATGATCTGGAGCGGGTAGCAGAGCCCCACTGAATGATCTGGAGCGGGTAGCAGAGCCCCACTGAATGATCTGGAGCGGGTAGCAGAGCCCCACTGAATGATCTGGAGCGGGTAGCAGAGCCCCACTGAATGATCTGGAGCGGGTAGCAGAGCCCCACTGAATGATCTGGAGCGGGTAGCAGAGCCCCACTGAATGATCTGGAGCGGGTAGCAGAGCCCCACTGAATGATCTGGAGCGGGTAGCAGAGCCCCACTGAATGATCTGGAGCGGGTAGCAGAGCCCCACTGAATGATCTGGAGCGGGTAGCAGAGCCCCACTGAATGATCTGGAGCGGGTAGCAGAGCCCCACTGAATGATCTGGAGCGGGTAGCAGAGCCCCACTGAATGATCTGGAGCGGGTAGCAGAGCCCCACTGAATGATCTGGAGCGGGTAGCAGAGCCCCACTGAATGATCTGGAGCGGGTAGCAGAGCCCCACTGAATGATCTGGAGCGGGTAGCAGAGCCCCACTGAATGATCTGGAGCGGGTAGCAGAGCCCCACTGAATGATCTGGAGCGGGTAGCAGAGCCCCACTGAATGATCTGGAGCGGGTAGCAGAGCCCCACTGAATGATCTGGAGCGGGTAGCAGAGCCCCACTGAATGATCTGGAGCGGGTAGCAGAGCCCCACTGAATGATCTGGAGCGGGTAGCAGAGCCCCACTGAATGATCTGGAGCGGGTAGCAGAGCCCCACTGAATGATCTGGAGCGGGTAGCAGAGCCCCACTGAATGATCTGGAGCGGGTAGCAGAGCCCCACTGAATGATCTGGAGCGGGTAGCAGAGCCCCACTGAATGATCTGGAGCGGGTAGCAGAGCCCCACTGAATGATCTGGAGCGGGTAGCAGAGCCCCACTGAATGATCTGGAGCGGGTAGCAGAGCCCCACTGAATGATCTGGAGCGGGTAGCAGAGCCCCACTGAATGATCTGGAGCGGGTAGCAGAGCCCCACTGAATGATCTGGAGCGGGTAGCAGAGCCCCACTGAATGATCTGGAGCGGGTAGCAGAGCCCCACTGAATGATCTGGAGCGGGTAGCAGAGCCCCACTGAATGATCTGGAGCGGGTAGCAGAGCCCCACTGAATGATCTGGAGCGGGTAGCAGAGCCCCACTGAATGATCTGGAGCGGGTAGCAGAGCCCCACTGAATGATCTGGAGCGGGTAGCAGAGCCCCACTGAATGATCTGGAGCGGGTAGCAGAGCCCCACTGAATGATCTGGAGCGGGTAGCAGAGCCCCACTGAATGATCTGGAGCGGGTAGCAGAGCCCCACTGAATGATCTGGAGCGGGTAGCAGAGCCCCACTGAATGATCTGGAGCGGGTAGCAGAGCCCCACTGAATGATCTGGAGCGGGTAGCAGAGCCCCACTGAATGATCTGGAGCGGGTAGCAGAGCCCCACTGAATGATCTGGAGCGGGTAGCAGAGCCCCACTGAATGATCTGGAGCGGGTAGCAGAGCCCCACTGAATGATCTGGAGCGGGTAGCAGAGCCCCACTGAATGATCTGGAGCGGGTAGCAGAGCCCCACTGAATGATCTGGAGCGGGTAGCAGAGCCCCACTGAATGATCTGGAGCGGGTAGCAGAGCCCCACTGAATGATCTGGAGCGGGTAGCAGAGCCCCACTGAATGATCTGGAGCGGGTAGCAGAGCCCCACTGAATGATCTGGAGCGGGTAGCAGAGCCCCACTGAATGATCTGGAGCGGGTAGCAGAGCCCCACTGAATGATCTGGAGCGGGTAGCAGAGCCCCACTGAATGATCTGGAGCGGGTAGCAGAGCCCACTGAATGATCTGGAGCGGGTAGCAGAGCCCCACTGAATGATCTGGAGCGGGTAGCAGAGCCCCACTGAATGATCTGGAGCGGGTAGCAGAGCCCCACTGAATGATCTGGAGCGGGTAGCAGAGCCCCACTGAATGATCTGGAGCGGGTAGCAGAGCCCCACTGAATGATCTGGAGCGGGTAGCAGAGCCCACTGAATGATCTGGAGCGGGTAGCAGAGCCCCACTGAATGATCTGGAGCGGGTAGCAGAGCCCCACTGAATGATCTGGAGCGGGTAGCAGAGCCCCACTGAATGATCTGGAGCGGGTAGCAGAGCCCACTGAATGATCTGGAGCGGGTAGCAGAGCCCACTGAATGATCTGGAGCGGGTAGCAGAGCCCCACTGAATGATCTGGAGCGGGTAGCAGAGCCCCACTGAATGATCTGGAGCGGGTAGCAGAGCCCCACTGAATGATCTGGAGCGGGTAGCAGAGCCCCACTGAATGATCTGGAGCGGGTAGCAGAGCCCCACTGAATGATCTGGAGCGGGTAGCAGAGCCCCACTGAATGATCTGGAGCGGGTAGCAGAGCCCCACTGAATGATCTGGAGCGGGTAGCAGAGCCCCACTGAATGATCTGGAGCGGGTAGCAGAGCCCCACTGAATGATCTGGAGCGGGTAGCAGAGCCCCACTGAATGATCTGGAGCGGGTAGCAGAGCCCCACTGAATGATCTGGAGCGGGTAGCAGAGCCCCACTGAATGATCTGGAGCGGGTAGCAGAGCCCCACTGAATGATCTGGAGCGGGTAGCAGAGCCCCACTGAATGATAATAGCAAACGAATGATTGAACAGAATACAATCTCACCTTAGCTTCAATTGTGTGATGAAGCAGTTGTGTGTGGAAATAGTCAGATTTAGCTTTCCGTTGGTAATTCTTTCAGAGAACGCAATGTTTTTAAAGTTTTATAGGTTGGCAAATTAGGGCTGTGATAATGAATAGAAAACAAGATTGAAATTCCTAAGTATTATTGGAAATCCACAAATATATGGACTCCCTGAGCTTTACTAACCTATATACCACAAACTCTAGCCAGAATTTATTTTTTATGACCCTACTGGGTCACGCTCTCAGCGCTCTGTACAGGTATGCGTAAATAGCTATATTTTATTGCTGAAATTGATGGATGATAAGAGATTGTAAAATGGGCAGCCATACTATACTTTGGGCAGATCGTGCAGTTCACCGTGGGGGGCATTCTCAGTGTCTCAGTGCCTGTCTGAGTGTGCGCACTTCACAGCAGGGCCACTGCAGTGCCTGCATCACTCAAGCAAACCTGTCCTTACTCGTATCTGAGTTTAGCTTGATGAGGCCTTGTGTCTCGCATGGTGCAAAATAAAGGCTATGATAAGATATTAGATGGCTAAATGAGTATGAATTGCGAACTTGCTTCGGTAAGAAAGCACAAGATGATCTGGGGTGGCACTAGATGATCTGGGGTGGCAATAGATGATCTGGGGTGGCACTAGATGATTTGGGGTGGCACTAGATGATCTGGGGTGGCACTAGATGATCTGGGGTGGCACTAGATGATTTGGGGTGGCACTAGATGATCTGGGGTGGCACTAGATGATCTGGGGTGGCACTAGATGATTTGGGGTGGCACTAGATGATTTGGGGTGGCAATAGATGATATGGGATGGCACTAGATGATCTGGGGTGACACTAGATGATCTGGGGTGACACTAGATGATCTGGGGTGACACTAGATGATCTGGGATGGCACTAGATGATATGGGGTGGCACTAGATGATCTGGGATGGCACTAGATGATCTGGGGTGGCAATAGATGATATGGGATGGCACTAGATGATCTGGGGTGACACTAGATGATCTGGGGTGACACTAGATGATCTGGGGTGACACTAGATGATATGGGATGGCACTAGATGATATGGGGTGGCACTAGATGATCTGGGATGGCACTAGATGATTTGGGGTGGCAATAGATGATATGGGATGGCACTAGATGATCTGGGGTGACACTAGATGATCTGGGGTGACACTAGATGATCTGGGGTGACACTAGATGATCTGGGATGGCACTAGATGATATGGGGTGGCACTAGATGATCTGGGATGGCACTAGATGATCTGGGGTGGCAATAGATGATATGGGATGGCACTAGATGATCTGGGGTGACACTAGATGATCTGGGGTGACACTAGATGATCTGGGGTGACACTAGATGATCTGGGATGGCACTAGATGATATGGGGTGGCACTAGATGATCTGGGATGGCACTAGATGATCTGGGGTGGCAATAGATGATATGGGATGGCACTAGATGATCTGGGGTGACACTAGATGATCTGGGGTGACACTAGATGATCTGGGGTGACACTAGATGATCTGGGATGGCACTAGATGATATGGGGTGGCACTAGATGATCTGGGATGGCACTAGATGATATGGGGTGGCACTAGATGATCTGGGGTGCTACTAGATGATCAGAGCTCACTGTCTGTTTCTTACTTGCAAAATCTTTTATTCTGTTGTACTTTTATCATTGAAAGCCCTTTAAAATCATATTAGATGGCTTTGTAAAACAAATTGCACCAACAGAAAATAGAAACCTTTTCAATCTCGGGATCCAAGCCCAATTCGTCGGGATCCCGCGGGATTAGCAAAGTCCGGGATAACCCGATCCCGAGAATCCCGGGATTGGCAAAACTCGGGATTCTGTATTCCCTATTTTAGGGCTGCTTGGCGAAAAAAAACCTGCCAAAAATTCAATTGAACTGGCATTGTATATCTTCCATGTTGGAAAATTTAGTGGTTTAGCAAAATTAACTGTATTCACTTAGATCGCATGTACTACAAAGAAATGGATAGGACGACTCTTGCGGAAGCAGGAGAGACTTGCTTGAATTCAAAAGTTTTGCAATCCTTTCAAATCAATTCCTAATTAAAAATCAAACGTACATCTTTAACGGATTCTGACAAAGTGCATCTACCAAGGACTGAATGGTAGATGGTAGCACTAAATGAAATGATGCTGAATAAAATTTAGATGCAAAGCGTTTGTTATACTCTTTATGGTATGAATTTTGAATTCTACCATCATCCCCGTACAGTACATGCGGTAACCTCTCTCTGCATAGGTTTCAGGCTTCCAGCATGTTTTGAATGCCTCACGTGCTCTTTATGTGATAGCATGTTTCGCTTTTGCACAGCATGTGCAGTGTTACAGGCATTTTTCTACACTCTTCGAGCGTATAGTTCCTATTCCCATTGTTCTGTTTATCGGTCCAAGACAGTGATATAGAGGAAGTTCTTTGAATTGCTCGTCAGAAGAAAATCAATTAGGCCGATGCGTACTTTTACAGCTTGACTGCTTGTATTTTTGCGTCTTTTTGTTATCCCATGCAATCTTGGGACTCGTTCGGTCTGGGATCCCGCTGATTGAGGAATCTACGGGATTTGGGACCCCGACCCGCACTGATTCAATGCAAATGCAGATCCTGATGTCTGCATTCTGCCTGCTTGGCTCTCGGTTTCTGCAGTGCACAGTGTACTGCTTATGCTTAGTTAAGTTCCAGCAGCTTAAGTCTAAGTCTCTTACTTGCTGGCTGCTGCATGTGGTTGGGCTTTTTAGAGGCCTCAACTGCAAAAACAAATGACACTGTTGCTGCGGGAATGCACTTAACGACTTAATGAACCAAGTTGGAGACGGAGACACACCTTTAATAGCAAATTAATTGTTTCTTTTGTATCTGTGTGCCAGTCGGGCCAGCTGAAAAACGTGAAGCAGGCCCCGCACAGCAGCAGATATAATAAATATTCCACAACCTATTTTTCTCGAGCCTATTGAACATTAGCAATAAAGCAAAGTAGGTGGGTAACCTCTCCAGTGTCCCAGGCTGCTTTGCTGCGGTTCAAATCTCAGCCTCCGAGATGATGGATGACGACGAGTCCGACAACTACCTGACCGAGTCGGAGGCTGACGGGATCAACGACCTGCCGGATCCGGAGAACGTTGGAGAACACCAATTGGGATGATGAGGCTGCTTCGAAGTCAAAGAAACGGCGGAAGTAATCTTACTTGAGCCCGACAGTTCTTTTCTATCTGATTAACTCGAAACACGTGTACGAATCTTTTCCAAGCGTGTATTGTGTCAAAAAGATACCTATTTAAACATTCATTATTAACATCTCTATGGTGGTTTCGCCAATAAATGGTACTTTTAATAGCGAAACCTGAAACTCCACTAAAATAAACAGCCATTTGGACTGAATTTCTCTTAATTATACACCAAGAAATGCAGCTAAATTTACTTTGTTGAAAAGTAAAGTACTTTGTCTGGATATTTCCGACTGAAATGATCCAGGCATTTCTTGCGGTGCATGGCTTAGTTATTTTTGCCTTTTGATTGCCATGATGGCACCTCTTCTGTGTGCCTGCCTGCCTGCCTGCCTGACTGCCTGCCTGCCTGCCTGCCTGCCTGCCTGCCTGCCTGCCTGCCTGCCTGCCTGCCTGCCTGCCTGCCTGCCTGCCTGCCTGCCTGCCTGCCTGCCTGCCTGCCTGCCTGCCTGCCTGCCTGCCTGCCTGCCTGCCTGCCTGCCTGCCTGCCTGCCTGCCTGCCTGCCTGCCTGCCTGCCTGCCTGCCTGCCTGCCTGCCTGCCTGCCTGCCTGCCTGCCTGCCTGCCTGCCTGCCTGCCTGCCTGCCTGCCTGCCTGCCTGCCTGCCTGCCTGCCTGCCTGCCTGCCTGCCTGCCTGCCTGCCTGCCTGCCTGCCTGCCTGCCTGCCTGCCTGCCTGCCTGCCTGCCTGCCTGCCTGCCTGCCTGCCTGCCTGCCTGCCTGCCTGCCTGCCTGCCTGCCTGCCTGCCTGCCTGCCTGCCTGCCTGCCTGCCTGCCTGCCTGCCTGCCTGCCTGCCTGCCTGCCTGCCTGCCTGCCTGCCTGCCTGCCTGCCTGCCTGCCTGCCTGCCTGCCTGCCTGCCTGCCTGCCTGCCTGCCTGTCTGCCTGCTTGCCTGCCTGCCTGTCTGCCTGTCTGCCTGTCTTAGTGTCTGTCTTTCTGTCTGTCTGTCTGTCTTAGTGTCTGTCTGTCTGTCTTAGTGTCTGTCTGTCTGTCTTATAGTGTCTGTCTGTCTGTCTGTCTGTCTGTCTTAGTGTCTGTCTGTCTGTCTGTCTGTCTGTCTGTCTGTCTTAGTGTCTGTCTGTCTGTCTGTCTGTCTGTCTGTCTGTCTGTCTGTCTGTCTGTCTGTCTGTCTGTCTGTCTGTCTGTCTGTCTGTCTGTCTGTCTGTCTGTCTGTCTGTCTGTCTGTCTGTCTGTCTGTCTGTCTGTCTGTCTGTCTGTCTGTCTGTCTGTCTGTCTGTCTGTCTTAGTGTCTGTCTGTCTGTCTGTCTGTCTGTCTGTCTGTCTGTCTGTCTTAGTGTCTGTCTGTCTGTCTGTCTGTCTGTCTGTCTGTCTGTCTGTCTGTCTGTCTGTCTGTCTTAGTGTCTGTCTGTCTGTCTGTCTGTCTGTCTGTCTGTCTGTCTGTCTGTCTGCCTGCCTGCCTGCCTGGCTGGCTGCCTGTGTCGAATTTATCAAAGAAAATCGCGTCTCTGCTAATAGCTTTCCTTTTTATAAGTTCTTTCTTAAGGTAAACAGGCAATCAAGAGAAATTTCTTGCGGGAAAATCTTTCTGCTGGAAAAAGTCTGTGCGGGGAAAATTCGTGTGGGAAAATCTCGGTGGTAAAAGCTCGGCAGGAAAATCTCGACGGGAAAATTTCCTGCGGGAAACTCTCGCTGTGGTAAAAACTCGCTGCGGGAGAATCTCGTGCGGGATAGCTCGGCGGGAAAAATTCCTGCGGGAAATTTTCGTGCTCCCCTTATTTAGCCATAAATCAAATATCAGCAGTGTAGAATTGCTAAATTAAGCTACCCTCGGGCTCTTTGCCGGCAGGAAGGAATGCAATTAGCAGAGGTTTAGAAATAATGGTGATAAGATCGATTATTTTGGCTTGTGTATTAACTTCTTCGCCCTTCTCTTTTACTCTCATCTCATACCCGAAATTCTCTTGTTTCTCTCTCAACTCCACTTTCACTCTCCCCTTCTAATCACGTCACTTTTCTTTCCCAAATCCGCTTCATTCTAAAAAAAGCTTTAAAAAAGGTACCGCATATTATCAATTATCATTTTCTCATACCTTACAAACTTTGTGAGTTTAAAAAAAGTTTTACATAAAATAGTTAAATAAGCTTGTATCTAATGATTCAAATAAGTTTTATTGCTTCACTCGGTGCTGCTGCTGGCAACGCGATTACGGTCGTAGTTTATTATCAGACAGACGCAATTACTATGCCAACATTGGTTGCTTGCTGCCATCCCCAAAGCTCCCTTACTTATTGAATTGCAATACGAGTAACTTATTCGTTTAGAGATAACATAACTGATAGGCACTGGCTCTCGTTTTACGATTTTAATACAAATTAATGGTTATCTATCTAAAGCTTGTTTCCTGCGCTACAAACTAACACCCGACGCCCAGACGAACCCCCGCGGAGAGGGAACCGCCGAAGCAAGCCCGGCGACAACCACCTCAAATTGCTAGCTAGACAGCACCCCGTTTCTCTACACCGGTTCTGATTGGCTGAGCCCAATTTTTCAATTGCACCACCCCACCAATCCTTAGACTGAATTTAATTGGCTGAGACAATTTTAATAGCCCCCTTTTAGGCCAGGGAACCGACGCCAGTATAAATACGAGCCCAGAGTCTAGGAAAGAAGCTAGAAAGTCAACTAAGTTACTTCATATTCATAATACACAATCTTGAATCAAGAAGCCACAATGCAACACCTTCTTGAAAGCAGCACCTGGCTTACTGATCACAGCAGCTGGAAGCTGTTGAAACCAGCCCAGCTTTCTGCTGAGCCATCGTTGTCCTCGTTATCAATCTCGTCGAACTCGTCTCCAGATAAGGCCGGACACAAAAGCGAGGCATTTGGCAGCTCGGGACAGCTAGGCTGGAGCTGGAGCACAGTGAAGCCTCTGATTGACTTTGACTCGGGCTGCATGAGCGACTCTGCTGAGCAAAACCATCGGGCTCCGGTGTCGCCCACTGCCGAAGGCTGGAATGGAGTCTGCGACGGCGGAGGCGGCGCTAGTGGCATTCCTGAACATCAGCAGAAACTCTTTTCGTACGACGCTTTTGGTGAGTGCACCGAGTGCATGCATCTATGATATAGGGCTCTTTCCCTGTGATATTTTAATCTTTTATTTTCCCACCGTTGTCACCAAAAGTTGACGAGGTCGAGTTGGCGCAGTGGGTCTCTGGGTTTTTTTTTTCGCCAGAGATAAGGTGCGAAATCGCACCTTGTGCCAAATTTCAAGGTGCGATTTTAAGGCTCAGAGTGCAATTTCTCTTGAGTCTTGTTTAGAATGTGAGGGTTTCACGAGAGATATTCAGACAGACTTTCGAAACGATCGTCTGTAACTTTAAACAAAATTGACCCGCTTCAACCATCTTTTTGGCAAATACTTACGCAAGTGTTGGGCGTCAAATAAGCTTTAATTTATTAACTGAAGTAAAAATCCTTCTGACATACATTGATTTAAAAATTGCTTAGCAACACTAGCTCTGATTAGAAATCGCTTTACTATTGACTAAAATTGTTTTGATCGTAGCAGCCTAAAAGCAGATACTGGATTTAAAAATGCTTCGATTTACTCTATACGCATGTCTCAGCTTTAAAATGACACCTCAGGCGTCGCAAAAGACAGCTTTGATGCTGAGATATTCGACACTAAACATGCATTGCTTTGCGCAATCTCACATTCAGAAATTTCACTGATTTTTTGTCGATATTTGTGCAGTTGCCATGTCCTTGTTTTTCATCAGAATCTTGTCAAATTCTAGTCATGTCCAGTTTAAACCTGGACTTCTCTTAAACTGTCTTAAGTATTTGATTTTTAATGATTCCTGCCTTTATATTGCATAGATTGTACCTGAGTCAGTGAGTCTGTGAGTGTACATTTGTACATATGGCAACCAATCATGACTTTTTCACCGCTTTGCGGTTCAAATAAATATACGAGTGTACAAGAAACATGTTCCAACTGTTATTGAGAGAAATTGACGTCGCGTTTATTAACAGTCAGTGGCAATTAATATGAAGCAAATAGTTTATTGTTATGTTTTTACTTTTTGCGTGGCAATTCTGCTATCCAAATTGGAATGAGGTAAGCGGTGGGAATAAAATAAAAAGGAAGAATTTTTTCTACTGTTGTTGCAACCCAATAGCTATATGTACTTCAAACTTTTTAGATTGAACAGGCGATTTCTAATGTACTGCTAAGCTTTCCAATCCCTACGGACTACCGTAGCAGTTCTTAACTTTTTTTCTGTCTTGACTTCTAGACTCGGAATTCGGAACAACCTAAGGAGCCGCATGAAAATATTTAATTGGATAAAGATATTTTCTAAAAACAGCTCAAGTCGTGACACATCTTCTTCTCACCTCAGTCCATCAACTGCTGCTCCTTCTGAGACCAAAGCGATCGTGAAAGTAAAACAGATCAGTTTAGATCCCATGGCCATGAATACAACCATTTCAATTGTGAACCTGCTTCGCTTACAAGTACGAGCACTAGCCTTCCATTTGATGCCATTAGCTCACTTAACTCTGAAATAGTTCAAGGACGGTTCCAAATATTGAGATCTGACGTAGAAGCAGTCCAATTTGTGAAAATTTATCAACTGGACTCCATGAATCACTCCAATGAAAGGCGGCGAATAGCTGTAGAATGCGTAAACAAGTTTAAGTGAGTCACAAAAACCCCATTTACTGTAACTACATACACTTGTACGTTAGCAAGGCTCCATGCGATGGTTAATAAATGGAGAAGTAGATAAGCATCTGAACAAATATTGAATAAAAATCAGTGAAGTTTCCAAATGTGAGTTTGAGCAAAGCAATGTTTAGTGTCGAATATCTCAGCATCAAAGCTGTCTTTTGCAATGCCTGAGGTGTCATTTTAAAGCTGAGACATGCGTATAGACATGGCTAGAATTTGACAAGATTCTGATGAAAAACAAGGACATGGCAACTGCACAAATATCGACAAAAAATCAGTGAAATTTCTGAATGTGAGATTGCGCAAAGCAATGCATGTTTAGTGTCGAATATCTCAGCATCAAAGCTGTCTTTTGCGACGCCTGAGGTGTCATTTTAAAGCTGAGACATGCGTATAGAGTAAATCGAAGCATTTTTAAATCCAGTATCTGCTTTTAGGCTGCTACGATCAAAACAATTTTAGTCAACAGTAAAGCAATTTCTAATCAGAGCTAGTGTTGCTAAGCAATTTTTAAATCAATGTATGTCAGAAGGATTTTTACTTCAGTTAATAAATTAAAGCTTATTTGACGCCCAACATTTGCGTAAGTATTTGCCAAAAAGATGGTTGAAGCGGGTCAATTTTGTTTGAAGTTACAGACAATCATTTTGAATGTCTGTCTGAATGGGTCTCCCTAAAACACGCCCTGCACCGCCCTGCAGCGCTACACATTAAAACAAATTGGACTATAACTAAAGACACTTCAGAATGCGTTTTCTGTTAAGCTTCAAGTTTTTATTAAATTTAGTTTTTTTTACTTTGAAATATAAAATTCGGTGAACAATAAGTGATATTAATAATAATATTAATAAAATAATAATATTATAATTTAATAATGAAAACGAGAATATAAAAAATAATATTTAAAAAAAAAGTAAAGATATTTATTCCATTACTATTTTAACTTTTCCTTGCAATCAAATACTGCATTGACAAAAAATGTTATAATGTGTAGCAGTTCGGGGCCCGGTGCGGGGCGTGTTTTAGGGAGCCTTTGTCTGAATATCTCTCGTGAAACCCTCACATTGCTCACATTTCAGACAACTGGGAATGTATATTTTAATATCTTACATAAGGCTATAGCTATAGGCTATATCGCCTATATGACTTAATAGGATTTAAAGAGTTATTTTGTTTCATATTTTAAGGCAGTGCATAAAAAATAGCTTAAGCATGGTTAAGCCTTTAAAGAAAAATGGTTATAAGACCGCACCTAAAACCGCACCTACTTTTTTAATTTCAGGGTGCGATTTTAAAATTTAGGGTGCATACGCACACTCTGCGCACAAAAAAAAAACCCTGGTGGGTCTGTTGCTATCCCGCGACTAAGTGCCCACAAAGAGTTTTTTGTAATTATGGTCTTTCTCTGTCTCTTAAAATATTCCACTTGTTGCCACCAAAGTTGTGTCAGATCTGAGTGTAGCACTTGATGTACTTCTATAGTTCTAATATCGTATTATGTATTACTCTGTAGCGTATCATGTATATTATTGGTCTGAGCGGTCTTATGGCACTATCCTATCCTATTTCATGTATTTCATGTGTTTCATGGATTTATTTCTCAGTCCGCGGGCGTTACCGGGATCAGAGGGTCACAGTCACAGCTTACACTGCGCAGGTAGCTATTTATTCTGTTTAAGGCGATTTCTTTGATTCTGAATCTAAATGTCTCGTTTCTACACGGTAACTAATTCTCGCAAAGTCTTGAGCTCAGCCTCCCAGGCAGCTATACATGTATTGACCCACTGAGGAACCCTAGGGAGCTATATTGACCCACTGAGGAATCCCAGGGAGCTATATTGACCCACTGAGGAATCCCAGGGAGCTATATTGACCCACTGAGGAATCCCAGGGAGCTATATTGACCCACTGAGGAATCCCAGGGAGCTATATTGACCCACTGAGGAATTCCAGGGAGCTATATTGACCCACTGAGGAATCCCAGGGAACAATATTGACCCACTGAGGAATCCCAGGGAGCTATATTGACCCACTGATGAATCCCAGGGAGCTATTGACCCACTGAGGAATCCCAGGGAGAGCTATATTGACCCACTGAGGAATCCCAGGGAGCTATTGACCCACTGAGGAATCCCAGGGAGCTATATTGACCCACTGAGGAATCCCAGGGAGCTATTGACCCACTGAGGAATCCCAGGGAGCTATATTGACCCACTGAGGAATCCCATATCCAGGGAGCTATATTGACCCACTGAGGAATCCCAGGGAGCTATATTGACCCACTGAGGAATCCCAGGGAGCTATATTGACCCACTGAGGAATCCCAGGGAGCTATATTGACCCACTGAGGAATCCCAGGGAGAGCTATATTGACCCACTGAGGAATCCCAGGGAGCTATATTGACCCACTGAGGAATCCCAGGGAGCTATATTGACCCACTGAGGAATCCCAGGGAGCTATATTGACCCACTGAGGAATCCCAGGGAGCTATATTGACCCACTGAGGAATCCCAGGGAGCTATATTGACCCACTGAGGAATCCCAGGGAGAGCTATATTGACCCACTGAGGAATCCCAGGGAGCTATATTGACCCACTGAGGAATCCCAGGGAGCTATATTGACCCACTGAGGAATCCCAGGGAGCTATATTGACCCACTGAGGAATCCCAGGGAGCTATATTGACCCACTGAGGAATCCCAGGGAGCTATATTGACCCACTGAGGAATCCCAGGGAGAGCTATATTGACCCACTGAGGAATCCCAGGGAGCTATATTGACCCACTGAGGAATCCCAGGGAGCTATATTGACCCACTGAGGAATCCCAGGGAGCTATATTGACCCACTGAGGAATCCCAGGGAGAGCTATATTGACCCACTGAGGAATCCCAGGGAGCTGCTACATGTAGTTGCAACAAAACGCAATACTCGTAAAAAACTATTTCATCTCAAAATACAAAACACAGGAGAGGCTGAGGTGCACCGTCAACATCTGCTGTGCTCAACACTGACGGACGAGTCTCGCACAACCGACGAATCCGTTGGCATTCTTCGTCATCAGAATCGCCCTGCAGCTGCATCGCTGAGTCTGAGACAGCGTGGCAACCAGCAGCAGCACCTGCCAATGCCAATCGGCACGCCTGCAGCTCAACCAGCTGTGCATCATCAGCATCAGCAGCCTAAACTGAGCATCGGCCACGAGATTGACAAGTGGATCGCCTCGGTCAGCTGTTGCGCCTCGTTGCCTAGCAACATGAAAACCAGGCCGAATCAGCTTGGCCCGAACCGGATCCTAGTTGACAAAGCTACCCTGCTCAGCTTCCTGGCCAAGCTGAAGATGCATCATCAGAAGAAACGCGAAATTGGCATCGAATTGTGCGCATTCTGCCGACAGAATCAGGAACCGTTCCACGTGTACACCAGCCACCGACTGGCCGACATCAACGGCAATGTTACCTGCCCAGTGCTGTTCAGGTGAGCTCGGTCTGCCTGCTGTGATTAAAAATTTATACACAAGTCAGGACCCCTGTAAAACCGCTGACCTAGCCTAAAAAAATCCTGCACCAGCCTCTAGATATACCGGTATATAATCACTTCATTTAAGCTACTAACAGTAGAGAAGATAAAATGTGACCGACTTTTTAGTGACAAGAGCACAAATTTATTCAGAATAATATAATCTTTACTATTTTGTCCCTGCCTGAAAAAATCCAGGTACGTGTGCCCAATTTGTGGCGTCTCGGGCAGCAAGGCGCACACCATCAAGTACTGCCCGCTTGGCAACGGCACCAATCAGCAGCAGCGCCATCGTCTGCAGTCCGTGTCCGGATTCTGACTGATTTGATCGATTCATTCATTGGTCTGCAAACTGGCTTATCAGAACTTTGTTAAGTGCGTTTTTTGTTTATCAGAGTGAAGAATAGTGAGCTGGGATAAAACGGGTAGGATAGACCGCAGTTGTGAATACTAATGAGCAGGGATAGAACGGGTAGGATAGACCGCAGTTGCGAATACTAATGAACAGGGATAGAACGGGTAGGATAGACCGCAGTTGTGAAAACTAATGAACAGGGATAGAACGGGTAGGATAGACCGCAGTTGTGAAAACTAATGAACAGGGATAGAACGGGTAGGATAGACCGCAGTTGTGAAAACTAATGAACAGGGATAGAACGGGTAGGATAGACCGCAGTTGTGAATACTAATGAACAGGGATAGAACGGGTAGGATAGACCGCAGTTGTGAATAGTAATAAACAGGGATAGAACGGGTAGGATAGACCGCAGTTGTGAAAACTAATGAACAGGGATAGAACGGGTAGGATAGACCGCAGTTGTGAATACTAATGAACAGGGATAGAACGGGTAGGATAGACTGCAGTTGTGAATAGTAATGAACAGGGATAGAACGGGTAGGATAGACCGCAGTTGTGAATACTAATGAACAGGGATAGAACGGGTAGGATAGACCGCAGTTGTGAAAACTAATGAGCAGGGATAGAACGGGTAGGATAGACCGCAGTTGAGCAGTATAATTTTTACCGATATTTCCATTTGCATATTCTATTTTCGATCTTGAATCCATCAAATATCCCCTGTTAACAAATCAGTTTAGGAAGCGAATTTTATTGATTTTAACCCCTCGTTGATGCTTTTGTATACCCTTGGATTGATTTTTTGATAAAAGTTGGTTAACTGAATTTATGGTTTATTGGTATGCATTGGAAGAGTGGGCAGTCGATATCGTCTCAGCAAAAAGTGCTGCATTTTGAGTATGCGAGCGGTTTTTTTATTTTTAATTTTTTTCGATGTGGTTCAGTCTTACATGTGCGTTTTGAAAAATTCTCAAAAGATTACAGAAATACTAAGCATTAAATTTATTTTGTTACTTTTTATTGTGTTAAGCGATTGCCTAATTCATTTGACCTATTTGTTTACCTGTTCAAGCCAGCCGTGTTGCAATTATATACTGTTATGTTTTAGCTACTATAATTAGTCTTCTTAGACTTTTGTTCGTACTTTTTGACAGTGTTTTAATTTGATTAATTATTTCTGTAATATAAAAATTAATTTTTTTAAACATCAAATTAAAGCTGCACTTTTATTACTGTACAATTCTCCCAATATGTCTCGATCGCTTTGAAAGAAAAGTTAAAGTAGATAAAAAAAAGAAGTTTTATCGTGGGACCATCGAAGTCCTTTGTTTTATGTTATATTTGAATATTTCTAATTGTTTTGCAAACATTTAATCGCTTAATTGCGTTGTAGCAATCGTAATAATAAAATATACTGAAGCAATAATATTACATGTACTACACACAAGTTGATCGTTTTTAAATTGTGTTCTTATCACCTTGATTTACTCGTTTTAGAGTACATACATAAATGTACATGTAATAGTTAACAGTACAACAAGGCCTTTAATGTAGTTAATTTTTTCTATGTAACTAGATAAACTTCCATGTGTAGCTACTGTAGTAACTGCACGAACATGTAATATAAATTCCAATAAAAACCTTGTACATGTACAATTCAATCAAGAATGACGCAGGGACTACTCAAACATGTTTGAGTAGTCCCTGGAATGACGCTTCGCCATTTGCTCTCGCAGTCTCGCCCTTCAGTTATTTTGCCTTTACGGTTTAGCCCGCCCTCAAATCTCTAGCTATCGATGAGACGGGAACAAGTAATGACAATGAGCCAAATTGAGCCAAGTGGGTTGTAGCCCCACCTCTTTAAACTGCTATAAACGCCACTCACTGCTTAGTGGCTTTCACCTATTGCGAAAGATATTGCAGAAATTTTAAATAGCACTTGGAATAATTAAATGACTACAAAACGAAATAGATTTTCTATATTTTTTTACCTATATGTATAGCTACACAATCTGTACAACACGCGAAACCATTCTTTGAATAGAAGAAGTCGAGGATGGAAATTGGAAGAGTTTTTAAAATATGCGTGAAAAAATTCCTGTGGCTACGTGTAAAATCTGTATGTAAGTAAAGATCGAAAACATAAAGCCACGGTTCTACTTTTTATCAGAAAAGCAATTCTAATTTACTTGTTATTGCCATTGAAAACCTGAGTTCCTCACAAAATAAAAATATTCGTGCTTTAGTAGACCTACTAGCTAACATTGATTTTATTCTAAGATTTTTCTGATTCTGGATTACAGGGAGCCCTTCATACAACCTTAAAGCGATTGCATAAGGCTAATAGTAAAAAACTCGGAAGTTGAGTTTTAAAGTAATGGAGATATAAAAATTATTTGTCAGTTGATAAAGAATTCTCAGCAAAAAACCCTTCTATTGTTTTATTATAGTAGACAATGATCAAATGATGATATTAAATCAGATATTTAATTTGCTTTACTCGTATAATAAACGCAACTTTTTAATTTGGTCCGCAGACTGACGGCTATACAGTATTTTGTTTTAGTTTATATGCTTCGCTTTTCGCAAGCGCGAAATCTAACAGCTAACAATTAACAATGTTGATAATAGATGGAGGGCTATACGGTGCCGCTCAAGCCGAGCTGCGCCGAGGCGATTTCCTATTCAGGATTGTTTCGGAATCAGAATTGTTTCGCAACGGCAGGCTAGCTAGTTCGATGGTCATTCGACATCCGCCAGAAGCGCCCTAGCCTAGGAATTTTTCTGTTGCTAATGAGTGTATGCCTATATTAAAAGGCGTTATTTAGATTATTTTATGTTATTATTAAATATTATAAAAAGGAAGTGCTTATCCCAATGGTCCCGTGCCGATAATTCCAATTTTATCCACACAGATCCATGTCAATAATTTCTAGCTTGTCCCACGGCAGCTTATTCAAGTTATGGAAATAGCTGCCACCATTCAAGTCTATATAGGCCGTGTCAATAATTACAATTTTATCCACATGGATCCGTGTCAATAATTTTCAGCTTATCCCCATGGCTAGGATTGTGCAGTTGTTTGTCTTTAGTTTTGTGTACTGACGTTAAATCAATATTGTCATTATTATTAGTAATGTTAATATCATTATTATTATATATTGAAAGTTGAATCTTGCAAGTCTCATTCGCCTCGATCTTTGGGTTGTTCGGTTGTTCTAAATAAAGCCGGCAGCTAAGCAAATATTTAAAATTAGGGCCTAACCCTTTTAATGACAAAAAGTTTTAACAAAGTACTCAATACTATTCAGTATTCAATACATTTAGTTTATTTGGAAGATTTATAAAACAGTGAAAACAAAGATGGTTTTTAAACAGATTCATTTTAAGGTTCTTTATTCCAATAAGCTGCCCTGGGGAAAGCTGGAAATTATTGACATGGATCTATAGGGATAAGCATTTCCTTATAAAAAAAACAATCTAAATGAAGAATCTCCCTAGGCCAATCTTTAGCTTAATAAAACCCTCTAAAACATCTCATTTCTTATGCCCTAATCAATGGTTGTTTAGTTTATAAATATATGGATTTAGTGTTTTATTGCACTGCATCTTCATAGGATAACTAAATCAAATTTTACCATGCTAGGACCTATCTCTATAGCCATACAGCCTGGGGCTTCATAACACAAATTTTATAACATCAAGTGCTCCTAACCTAATTGAACAAAAATACTATTTTTTTGTAGTTCTATAATATAAAAAGTTCAAAAATCTAATACAGTTAGGTCTAACACCTAAAGTTATTGATAGGGCCTATAAATATATAGTATATATATTTTTGGCTCCAACCAAAGTCGTCATTTTCAAGATCCTCATATGGGTATCGAGTCAATCTGGCTCTGGCAACAAGACAATCTGGCAATAGACAATCTGGCAACAGTCAATCCAGCAGCAGACAATCCTGTGTTAGATATTAATTCAACATATATCAGCATATATATAGATTAGTTGAGCTATTTTTTTAGCTCTTTATTATTACTTATTAATACTTAAATAATTAAATAACAATTAGGCCTATATAAACTATAATTGTTGCAATTATATTTTTATAGCTATATATAGCTATTGATTTTTAAAATGTTATTTTCAAAGACAATCAATTTAATCTATTTGGAAAGCAAGTTTGTATGACTATGATCAATATTATTGTATATATTGTATTTGTGACAATATTCAAAAGTCAAAGAACCAAAAATTGCTGGGAGGCCTATATATGCTGATATATATTGATTTAATATCTGTTGCTAGATTGTCTGTCACTAGATTGACTGTTGCTGGATCATTTATTGCCGGATTGTCTTGTCGCCAAACTGTCTGGAAGCCGTCATATGTGGGTTACAATAAAAACAACTAAATTATCTAAATTGTCATTGTCTTTGCATTTAGACAATGTTGAATTCACTAAATCATCATATTATGTTTTACAAAGAAAACTTGAATTTTTTGAGTTAGATATGTTACTTAAATAGTCCTAGATGTTTCATTTGCTATGCAAAGATCTTAGCTCTCATAGTGGCAATATATTCTTGTTTGCCAACAAAGGATTTTCAACTTTAAATTACATTCATAGGCCTAGGCCTAGCATCCACTTAAAAGATGCAAAGCCTTGGACTAATTTCTATATTAAAGTTAATAGGCCTAGTTGAGCTAAATATTCAAGGTTTAACTAGGAATGAATGATATAAAATAGTGTTATAATGATTTGATAACTCTATAATTAAAAGCAGATGTAGGGTATATTTTTAAACTTTATGCAAGATATTATTCCTTAGCTTTAATTTTTCTAGGGTCCTATGTTATTTTGTTTGATTTGGTTTCAATTCCAAGAAATTTGATAAATTGGTCATATTCAATGTAGACAAAATATATCATTAGGCCTATATAATATTTGTACATTATATGATACATGATATAGACTGAATGTGGATTTTTGCAAGTTTTTAAAATAGAATTTAAATGTACAAAAAATCAAAATCAAAAACCTTCACATTTCTAAAAAAGTGAGACATTTTTTGGATTTAGATTCCAAATCTAAATATTTGAATCCCAATGGCGGCGCAGTATCTTTGGTTGGGATGGGGGTGCAGTAATTAGGTGGTCATCCCCCTTCCCCTACCAATTGTAATTAAACAAATAAAAACATTTGAATAGGAACAAACCAGATTATTTTCTAAGAAAATAAAAAATTATAAACAATTTATGCCATACTTCTTATAAAACAAATGCAAAACATAAAAATTCTTATAAAAATGTATTTTTAATCATTGATACAAGTTGCAAGGCAGGGGTGACTATCTGCCCTCCTTTCCTAAGGTCTTTTTCAAGGCTGTGGGGATAATAAAGTGGTTACCTAGGGGCAACTGCCCCCCTGTGCTGCCATTGTCAAATCCATCACTAATATGTACCTTAGTAGTTTGTGCCTCTCCTATTCAAAACTTTCTAGATCTACAAATGAATAAAAACAGTACTATTTACATGGTACCATATAAATAATGAGTGCTAGTACTAATACTAAGCCCTTATTAGGGCCAATGGCCAACTAGGCTAGGCCTAGTGCAATTTTTTTGCTAGTAAAAATCAAATTATCTATCAATGGTCAATGGAAAGTTGTCAATGTCAAGTTTCAAGTGGTAAATGCCTTTTTATAGGTATTAATAGTAAGCTAAGCAAGCCAGCTAGGCAAATGTTGCTATAATTTACATAGGGCCTAGTGGCATAGCCAAGGAGGCCAAGGGGGCCGCCCCCCTCCCCCCCCCCCAATCGCCT
Organism: Macrostomum lignano; assembly: GCA_002269645.1. Lineage (NCBI taxonomy): Eukaryota > Metazoa > Platyhelminthes > Macrostomidae > Macrostomum > Macrostomum lignano. The sequence goes on from NIVC01000441.1 coordinate 76,235, forward strand.
AGGGGGTGGGGTTGGGCATGGTGGATACCAAAACCAGGAGGCAATTGAGTGCCTGTGACACCAAAATGAGTGCTTGCGGCATCAAAATGAGTGCCTGTGGCATTAAAATGAGCACTTGTGGCACCAAAAGTGGCAATGGCATTTAATGGCAAAAGGCATGACTAGCCAGGCCAACCTGGCCCCCTTCCCAATTGAAATTCCTGGCTACACCATTGATAGGGCCTATCTAACTTTTCTCCTAGATGGCTACCAACTCAAATGTGGGACTTATATACATCAATGTAGAATTTTCTATAGATTATATTTTACATAGATTATAAAGATAAAAAAGCATACTAACCTTGCTTTGCACATTGTCAAAGCACTTTTTGTGATACAATCTTGCCTACAAGCCAAAAATTGGACTGCTACAACTCTGCCAGTCACACTGAGGTTGAAAAACTTATGTACCAGTACCTTAGCTGCTTTTTGGCATTGTCTAGGGTAGTAGTTATGAGCCCAATATTTTTCAAGTAGCTAAATATATCAATCTGACTAAAAGTATTTACAAGGTTGCAATTGATTATTTTGCAAGCTTAATTGATTGATAGTTCTCTTCTAGATAAAAAATCTTGATGGTTGATGGTTTTTTTCTTTCTTTTCAGTTTTTTTAGTTGTGCAAGCCAAACTTTTATGAGTAGTAGAGTATTGCTATAGCATGGATTGAACCTTAGAGCTAGAAAAAGTATCAAAAAACATAAAAATATAGGTTTTCTACATGTATATATATGTAGTTAGCATGTTATTTAAACTAGTAAATATTAATGAAAATTTTTTGAGGCATGAAAAAAATGGCCCTTTGCTAATCATAGCACTGCCTATCAGAAGCAAAAGCAATACCATTTTTTGCTAGAAAAATGAAAACTACTATCTTCATAGTGTATTTTTTGATAAAAAACCTGCCTAAAATTTTCAAGAAATTTAGTTTCTTGTCCTTATTTATAGTAGGTTTGTATGTATAGCTACCATGTCCCTAGTATTTTAGACCACTATATAAACATGGTAGCTATGCCCTTGAATAGCTATTAAAAGATTAAACTCCTAAGCAAAAGTAGGAACACAGTGTTAAGATTAAGACAGAATTTAAGAATTGTTAAAGGTACATGATTAGGTTTTAAAAGAATACACTTTGGATTTCAAATTATCTGTTGTACAAAATATTTTCAAATATATATAGCAAAAATTAAAAGTGTGTTTAATGTTTATTAATATTGTTTGATTGTCATTATTTAAGGCATTTTAACCCAAAGCATAATGGCATAAATTTTGTACCAAATTAGAACATTGAACTGCTAGAAAATTTAGGTAAAACATTATTTTGACCAAAGCTACTTTGTTAGGCTATATTTAAAGCAGTTAATATTTGCTTTTAATTTAATCCTTACTCCTATTACACTAATTAGATAACAAAGTAGGTACAAATTAGGTAAGCCCTATCCTAAAGCCCTTTTGAAAGACATTGGACTAATGCCTAGGCCTTCTCTAATAGCCTGACCAAGGCCAGCTTCCTGACTTATTAACTAGTGTTCTGCTGTAATGAGGGTCTATGTACTGTAGCCATAGCTGTAAGTAAAACTATGGCATATTCTAATTATCCATATTCCATAGCCATAGGGACCCCAATGTTATCATATTCCCATAGTTCCTATAGCTGTAGCTGTAGTTTTAACAAAAAGTCTAGAAAACAAAATATTTTGAAACAAGAAGATAACTTGGTGCTTAAACAATTGCAAATTAAGCTAGAAAATAAAAGAAACACTCAATTGCCTTTGTAAGATTATATTTTGTCTTTTTACAGAGCAATAATACTTAATAATTACTGAAAGTACTAATGCTGAACTTTTTCATAATAATAAAAATTAGAGTTTGCTAGTGTTTTGTAATTTATTGTGTATATTTAATAAGTTTTTAAGTTGACAAAACAATTTACTAAAGTATCTTTGTTTTACTCTACCTGTTTCTAATATTTTTTCAATTTTTTAAATTAATAACTATGGCTATGGAAGTCTACAGAATATGACAGCAACTACTATATTTCCATAGTTTTAGCCATAAGAGCAGCTAGCTACCGTAGGCATATCCATAGCTACTGTAGGCACCTATTTTTACCATATTTGCTATAGGATCTATGGCTATAGCAGAACACTATTATGAACTATTCATCAGTCTTCTTCTTGTAATAGTAGTGTTCCGCTGTAGCTATGGCTATGGGATCCTACGGCAAATACGGTAAAATAGGTGCCTATGGCAGCTACAGAAATGCCTATGGTAGCTAGCTGCTCTTAAGGTTACGACTATGGAAATATGGTAGTTGCTGTCACATTCCGTAGATTCCCATAGCCGTAGTTATATGTTAAAAATTGAAAAAAATATTAGAAACAGGTGGAGTAAAACAACTTTTAAATAAAAGTACTAAATTTACTTTTAGTAAACTGTATTATCAACCTAGAAACTTATAATGTTATGTCTTCTTTTACACCGAAGAAAGACGGAAGATAGTGTTTGAGCGTTTGCGAGCTTATGCCACTCGAGAGCATAGCCGTTTCAGAAACTTAATATATTTCTTTGGCTCGCAAGCCGTCTCAAGCATTTAATACTGTACCGAGTATCTAGAGTTTCAACCCTAGACACTTTAGAAGCAGAAAGCAAACAAGGCCAAAGTCTATAAGAAGTCAGAAGTCACGTCACAACATCCCTCTTCCTTTCAATCTTGAGCCTGATACCTCTCCGGCGGTCTTCGCGTTCGCTGAGGGTATCTGCGATCCGCCATCGGTTGATCCTCAGAACTTGGAGGTTCTCTCACTGGCTCATTCGTTGCCTCGGCTCTGTCCCTGACATGGTCACGGTGCACGACCAGATCTCGTCCTTGCTCGTCCCGCACTCGTCTCAACTGTTCGCCGACAGCTTCGCGCAGCACTCCTTCCCTCCACTCCTTGTTAAACGGATCCTGGACCCAGACTGGGCTGTAGGCTTGGTCAATCCGCTTGTCTTGAAAGGACCGACGGTGCAGCAGTGAGAGTCTCGTGTTGAACTCGCGCCCAAACATTTCTCGGCACGGCGCGACTCCGTTGGCTCTTGGACAGACTCGCACCGCGTACAAAGCCTGTTGCATCCGAACCTCCGGATCTGGGTCATTCAGCTGCTTCAGCTTGGTCTTCAGCTTTTTCACTGCAGCCTCTGCTACGCCATTTGATGCGGGGTGGTAGCGGGGAGACTTCAGGTGTAACACTCCTATCCGCTTCAGCCAGGCCTCCGTCTCATGCGCCACAAACTGTCGTCCGTTGTCAGTGACTAGTACATCTGGGATGCCAAAGTTGCAAAATGTTCTGCGGAGTACTCTGATGACCGATGTTGCATCGATTTCGCGCACCCATTCGGCAGCGATGAATCCCGTCTTGGTGTCTGAAACCACCAGAAAGTTGCTTCCATCCAGTTGTCCCAGGTCAGCGTGCACTCGGCACCAAGCCTCCTTTGGTACTGGCCATGGTTTGAGCACCGATTTCTGGGATGGTCTCATGCGCTGGCATGTGTGGCATTCCAAAATGCACTTTTCTATCTCTGTCTCCATTAGCGGCCACCAGACATACTGGCGGGCCCATGCCTTCATGGCTTGCATTTCGGGATGGGAACAGTGGAGAAATTGGGTGACTTGCGCTCGGAACTTCACCGGGATGACGATCCGATAGTCCAGTAGCAGTAGATGGTCGCTGCAATTCAGTCTGCACTGTACTCTTCTGTATGAGTCTGGCACGTCCTCACCAGATCGCAACCTCTGTAGATTGTCTTGGATCTCCTTGTCCTCCTTGGACGCCTGCTCCATCTGATCCTTCGTGATTGGTCCATCTTCTGACAGGGCGATGTCCACCGCAGCAACTTCGTTAACCGCTTCAGTCGCCGTTTTGTCGCTCCAGTTATTTCCGTCAGTTGGTAGTCTCGACAACGTGTCGGCATGAGGAATTTCGTGCATTCTTTTGCCTCTGACTAGGTACTGGTACGTAGCCAGCAACTCAGCCCAGCGCTGAACTCTCTTACTTGCTCTCTCGGGCAGGTCTTTGTGTGATGCAAATAAGAATTCTAGAGGCTTGTGATCGGTCACAATCACAAAACTCCGATAAGCTAGGAATCGATTTAGCTTCTTAACGCACCAGACCACTCCGAGGGCTTCTCGTTCTAGCTGGCTGTATCGCGACTCCGCAGATGCGAGTTTCTTGGACACAAACGCTACAGGCCTTCCATTCTGCTCCAGCACTCCTCCAATGCCGTAAGGCAATGCATCTGTAGTCAGAGTTAGCTCCTTACTTGGATCATACGGCGCTAGCACCTGCCTTGATGTAATGTCCTGCTTCAATTGCATCACGGCCTTCGTGTGTTCTTGTTGCCATGTCCAGCTGACATCTTTCTTCAGCAAGTTATACAGAATGGCAGTCTTCATGGCCACTTGCGGGATGAACGGCGCATAGAAATTTATCAGTCCCAGAAATGTTCTCAGCTCTTCCTGGTTTCTTGGATCTTCCATGCTTTGTATTGCCGTCACCTTATCCTCGTTCATGCAGCATCCCTCCTTTGAGATCTTAAGGGCTAGAAACTCGACCTCTTCCTTGTCGAACTGGCACTTCTTAGCATTCAGTGTGATGTCATTTTCTTGCAGCCTTTTAAGTATTATTTCTGTCTTCTCGGCTAAATTTTCCTGGTTTTTTCCACAGACTAGAATGTCGTCAATGAACACCACCACTCCGAGGACATCCCAAAGCAACTCGCATAGTGTGTTCTGAAACAATCCAGGAGCAGATGACAGTCCGTATGGTAATACCCTGTACCGAAAGTAACCAAAAGGTGTTGCGATAGTAGTGATATCCCGTGAGTCCTCGCACAGCTCCAGGTTATGGTATGCATCCTTCAAATCTAGCACAGTGAAATGGCTGCATCCTGAGATGGCTCGTTGCACATCCGCCTTTGTTGGCATATTGATTGGCGGTAGCCGCAAAAACTGGTTGACCCGTCTATAGTCTCCACATAGCCTGATGTCTCCCGAGCTTTTGGGAATGACCACAATCGGACTAGCGAACACCGGCTGTTCTACTTTTTCAATTATCTTCCGCTTTTCCAGATCTTCTAATCTTTCCTTAACGGCTGGTACCAGCGAAAATAGGAGTGGTCAGGCCTTCGATACCACCGGTCTCGTGTTTTCTCGTACTTCCAACTTCACTTGAATTCGCTTATAAGCCACTGAAGCTTGACAACGGCGTTTGGTAACTTCGATACCCAAACTACTAAACCAATTTCGGCCAATAACCGGCTTTGCATTCATGTCCATGACTACCATAGGTAATGAGCACTTACTTTCATCTTCGGTCTGAACTCGAACATCTGCGGTACTACATACTGGTAGGTCTTGTCCTCCGTATGATGTTAGTCGACAATTTGGGTCTGTCCAATGCAGTCCTAGTTGTTCAGCCAAAATCTTAGAAATGCAGGTCACTGATACATCAGAGTCCACCATCATAGCAACGTCCTTATCGTTCAGTTTTACATTGATCCAGACACTTGATCTGTCCCAGTCATCGCATAGGCTAAAAAGCTCATTGTCCTTGGCTGGTTCATCCTCCTCCTCGATTCCTGCACACTCGCATTGACAACTTTCCTTTAATGGAGCCAGATGCCATCCTTCCATGTGAGCTAGCTTGCTTGTTAAGCTTACATGCAGCTTCAAAATGGTTTATTTTCCCACATTTTCGACATTTTGCTCCAAACGCAGGGCATGCCTTTGGCAGGTGCCTCTTCATACAGAAATTGCAAGCCTTGCTGAATGTGCGTCCTTGAGCTTGGGCCCTGTTTTGTTGTCGTACTCTGCCCTGTTTACTCTCTACTGTTTCCACCTTTCCATTAGCGCTTAAGGCACTCTTGCTTACTTGCTCTTGCACCATGGCAGTCTCCACCGCCAGCTCCAGGGTCAGCAGGTCTTTGATAAGCAGCTCTTTCACCACTGACTCACTGCGCAGTCCTGCCACGAATCTGTCTCGCAAAGCTTCTTGTAGGAAATCTCCGAATTGACATTGGTCTGCTTGAGCACGTAACCTGTTCTCAAAATCTGCTGCTGATTCGTATTCATCTTGCTTCAGTAAGTTAAACTTGTAGCGCTCAGCTACAACCAGTTTCTTCTGCAGCACGACATGCTTCTCAATTTCATCCTTCAATTCCTTGAAGGTCTTGTTCTCTGGCTTTGCCGGAGCGACCAGGTTCCGCAGCTTGTCGTAGGCAGTTTCCCCCATGAGGCTTATGAAGAAGTCGGTCTTGGGCGAAAACCCTTCCTCCTTCTCATCCTTCACGCCGGATCTCCTGCAGACAGCTTCAAACCGCTCGATCCAGGCCTCGAATTTGTCCTCTGTCCAGGGAAGCTCCCGCAGGTTCTCTTAAGACAGCGACGCCATTGTTATGTCTTCTTTTACACCAAAGAAAGACGGAAGATAGTGTTTGAGCGTTTGCAAGCTTATGCCACTCGAGAGCATAGCCGTTTCAGAAACTTAATATATTTCTTTGGCTCGCGAGCCGTCTCAAGCATTTAATACTGTACCGAGTATCTAGAGTTTCAACCCTAGACACTTTAGAAGCAGAACGCAAACAAGGCCGAAGTCTATAAGAAGTCAGAAGTCACATCACAACAGTATACCTAAAAAAGTACAATAAAACACTAGCAAACTCTAATTTTTTTAATGTGAAAATGTTCAGCATTTGTACTTTCAGTAACGATTAAGTATTGTTGCTCTGAAAAAAGACGAAATATAATCTTACAAAGACAATTAAGTGTTTATTTTATTTCTAATTTAATTTGCTGTTGTTTAAGCATTAGGTTATCTTCTTGATTCAAAATATTTTGTTTTTTAGACTTTTTCTTAAAACTACGGCTACAGGAACTACGGGAATATAGTAATTTTGGGGTCCCTACGGCTATGGAATACAGAGAATTGGAGTAAGCCATAGTTTTGCTTATGGCTACGGCTACGGTTTTATTATTATTAGAGGCAGGGGGGTTGTGTGCACCCTGGCGCACTTTAAGCGACATAGGCACACAACCGGCGAGAGGCATTACTGCCCATTCCGCCGACTCCCCTGAGCAGGCATACAAGCGCGCGGATACGTACGCAGGCACACACTCACACAGGAGTGTACAGCGGCCCTAACTTTATATTATCGTTAGGCATGTACACTTCACTGCGCCTTGGGGGGTTGGCTCTCAAGGCCGTTAATTGCACGAGCAGAGCCAAGCCGAGATTCCAATTCAGCCCCAAATTAATGTGACTGCACTTGGAATCGAGCCTGGGTCGCTGGCACACCAGAGCAGCTGCGCTACCGCTGGGCTACAGCCCCCCTCTACGGCTATGGTACATGGACCCTCCTTATGGCGAAACACTATGTAATAGCCTCTCTAGCTCTAAACAGGGCCAATGATTCTTTCAACCACCATCTTTAGAAACTTTTCAACTTCATTCATCAGCTCCTTTTCACTATAATTTTTGTTGTTCTCTATCACTATCAATTGGACCTGCATCCCTCTCCCACACAGAGTATTATCAACAAGCCATGTATTCTTGATGTATTAAATTGGGCTCTCTTTTGCCTCTAGGCATGGCAAAGGTTTTTTCCTTTAATGCATTTCTTAATTCAAGAAAAAATATTAGCTATATATTGAAGATTTGCTCTTTTTTATTCTCTTTTATTTGTCTTGCTTACTACTGAAAGTAGCAATAATTGTGTTAATTTTAAATAATCATAAGAAAGTCAACTATTCGAATAATTCAACTTCAAAGGGTGTACTTAGGAATTTAGCAGCCAGCTATAGAAATATTCTTTGAAGTGGCCCTTTTGCTTATAGGGACTGTTTTTCCATTGTTATTACATATTTCTAATATTAACGCTTCACAGTTACTTGGGTATTAGAAAAGGACCTTGTATAAAAGAAACATGAATTGGAAGTTGACTGATTAAAAGTTTCATTTAAAATCAATCAAGTCTGTGAGCTCTGCAGAGTTGATTGATGCCTTCCCCTCATTTATAAGGGAAGTTTTAGTTTACAGTATATTGAGTTTAATGTGCGAGCTTGCCGTGGTTTATAGCTTAGCTACTAATTGGCAGCTTGGGGTTGGCTCCCTACCGTTCGCCAGAGGTGCAAAGCTTCCTCAGCCAAATCTCAATCAATCTTAGCCTATCTTAGTCCCGGTTTCACGCGCATTCTTCCATCTGCTCTACTTCCGCTTTTTTGCTTTTTCTTGGGAACAGGCAGTTGTTAATAATTTATTAGAGCAGCGGCGAAATGTGCTTGTGTGGGTGGCCGACTGCCTGCTCCCTGAGCAATATGAGGTAGGATAGATATCTGATTTATGTGCAAAGCTAACGATGTGTTAACCTCAACTGGCCCCTGTGTATCCGTCTTGAGCATTTAAAATTAGGGTTTTTCAGTTTTCTTGAACTTAATTTTACACGTTCGGTAAGGGTAGGCGATGAGTGGTAACGCGTTGGACTGTCGCAATAACGTACCTGAGTTCGATCCCTGGCGTGACTGCATTAATTTGGTGTTAAGACTTCGTGCACGGAACTAAATCTAGAGACCGTGTCGTACAACTCGCGTGCCGGTAGGCCAACCTTGGTAAGGTATCGGGCTTTATGCCTGACGATGCACAAGTCAGTCAGGGCCACTGTAAACTTGTCCTTGGCCATGTGTGCTCATGCTCAGAGGTAGCTAAAATGGCATTCGCTTGTTTCTTGTCGACTTTCCACTGTTCAACTTGATTAGCTAATTCCTTAGTTAAGATCTGCTTTTTTCGTAAAGCACTGACAAAATTTTTCATTTCTTTGAGTTGAGCTTTTGAGCGACTTGGATGAACTTCTTTTTCACCGCACAGATACTAAATAACTAGATGGGCTACTCAGGCATATCTGCGTAATAAAACAGCTTTCTACTTTCAGTTCAGTAGCAAAGAAGAATACATAAGCTATTTTAAATAAAGTAAGGCAGCTGAAATGACTGATAAGTTTAGAAGCCCAAGCTTTTAGGCGTAAACAACTTGCTAATTGGTTTAGCGATAATGTACATTAGCCAGTCTACTAAAATGTACATGGCAGCTTTAGGCTGGGGTTCCGAGAAAGGCAATAAAAATTGGGACGGGGCGGGGGGTAGTGTGGAAAGGCGCGGTTGCAGGGCTGAGGCTGGTGGGTAAAAGTCAATGAGCATTCGCTTTAAATTAAAATACATTAAAATGCTTTTGTTTAACCTATACTACTGAACTGAAAGTAGCTTACACGCAAATGTGCTGAGTGGCCCATCTAGTTATTCTAGTATCTGTGGTTCACCGTTAGAATTATAGACCTTCAAAACCTTCGATATGAATTTTAATTTGAGACTTTATGACAAATATAAGTTTTCGGGCCTGCGACCATGATCAAGCTACGTGCGTGCTCTTTAGCCAGTCAGGATCAGGGTGGGTGGTCATCGTTCATTTTTCCCTATTTTCCTTCGTGCTCAAATGCTTATTGAACTTCTGCTACTTGGTGAAAGGGGCAACAATCGCCTGCCTGCCGTCCTTTGAATTAGTTTGTCCCGCTTTTCATGTTCATCGGCGAACAGATTTTTTTCTGATTGGCGACCTCTGTTTGCTCAAATTATAACTAGCGATTGATTAACCATGCCAATGTTTATAAAGGCCATCGATTCGATTTTAACTTTGCCTTCGCTGCACAGCTCAAAGTTTGAACTCACTTAGCCGTGTTTTTTTATAAGGATCCAAAAACAGTACAAAAGCAGATGCAGGCTTGACCATCAGCTTCCTTGGTGATAATTTTTATCAAGAGTTTACCTCTGAACGATGGCTATCCAATTAAAAGCAGTTTGAGGCAATTTCTCTAATTTTTTAGTCACCAATAAAACCGCCAATTTAGAAGAGATAAATAAAAACTAGGATTCTTTGTTCACTAGATTGTTCTGCGTTAACAATTCAGATGAAGCATAGTACAAGGGTACTTTCACACCGTTCTCATTTTCACTGAACAGAAAGTACAGCGCCTCGAAATTGGACTCCACCATCCGTGACTCGCCTGTCTCGGTCTTCTTAAAACTTGCCTCCCATCCCACCCCAATTCTGCTTGGCCGCGTCCTCCCCTGTCTCCCTTCCCCGCTTTCTGTACTTCTATGCAAATCAAGTTTCCCCACACTCGCCGGGGCAGACATGCTCAGTTCATTCCCAATTTATTATTCGTACTTGCCCAATCTATCCTTATATTTCAACTTGGCAACCGTCCGACGCCAAATTTCATCTCTCCCGAGCTTCATTTTTCCTCCTATTGATAATCTGGCGGGCGTAAGTCAAGAAGGTTTGGCCTCGCTCTAATTTCCCCCTCCCCTCTGCCAATCCCAAACTCCATGCCCGATTTGCCGCTCTTGGCTTCCCCTATTTTTGCGCAGTTGGTCCTGTATCCCGGCCGATTGCTCCGACTGCTCCCATATTCCCATATAGCTTTGGGATTTATTGCTCAAAAAGCGGGGGCCTGAGTGGCTGCTCTTGTTAGTTGGTAGCTTAATAACCAATTCGGTTGGTAGCTTCCCTTCCCCCTGGGAGACCTGTTTGCCAATTTTCCACCGCAAAAGCTTCTTAGGCCCTGCTTTGCGTCTGATTCTGGGAAAATTAAATTTTTGCATTATTTACCTGCGTTTTTTATATCCGCGATGCCAAAATGTCGTCAACATTTTCAGAAGGATGCCAAGATGCCTCCCCTCGTTAGCTGCTCCCTCTTCCTAGTGAAAATGGGCTGTCATGTACCCTAAAATATATCGCCTGCGGTGATGAAATCTTGACATCGAGGTTTTAAGGCCTAGTAGCTATCAAGTAGACTTGGCTCTAGCTATACCGGTTAGTTTATAAACCGCCGGCAAATTTAATTAGTTATAAGTATCAGTGCTTGAGTAACTATGTTAAAAGGGGCGTGCTCTGGCTTATAGTGCTGAATTATAGTTGTTTGTTAATCTAATCTATAACAAACTTCTTAAGTCAGAAAATCAATCAGTACTTGATGTTCTGTTCTCGGTTTTTGATTCGTCCTTTTTGATTGCATTGGGGAATAAAGCTCTGGCTGATAATGAAGCCTCCTTATTTAGAGACTAGACGGTATAAACAGAAGTGAGTAGGATGTATTGCAACTTTTATATCCTATTCAGCACTAAGTACAGTGGATTCGCGAAGAAAATAGTCTGCATATCAATTTTGACTTGTTTCTTTTATATATTTGAATTATCTTTTATTTGAATTTGATTAAAATGTTCACAACTTTTCTGCTATTTTCGAAGACTTAAATCTGTAAAATTGCGGGCAAGAAAGTTGTATTATATGCGATTGAAGTTGAAGTGAAATGTGAAAAATGTGAAAATTCCGGGAGCTGTTGATTAATTCAATTCATTTCGGGAATTTTTTCCCGCGTGCTGAACTTCTGAAAAGTTCAAAAAGCAGCTAAAAGTAGAACCTTTTAAAATAGATTTCGGCATTTGCCGCCTCAATCAATTACTTTAACGGCTTAAGGCTCTTTCACATCGCCATTGTGTTCAGAGACTAATTTCTGCGTGATCCAGCGGACCGCGGTTTTTACTTATTTTTACACAGCTTTCATCGCTTCACATCATCAGAAATCTGTTATTAGGGATGTGTCGATAGCGAGATATTACTTGTAGGGGCTTGGTAGCTGAGGATTCGAATGAGCATATGGCACCACCACAATAGCGTCCCTAACGATTGTGTACTCAAGATGGCGCCCCCATGATAGCGTCTCTAACGATTGTGTACTCAAGATGGCGCCCCCATGATAGCGTCCCTAACGATTGTGTACTCAAGATGGCGCCCCCATGATAGCGTCCCTAACGATTGTGTACTCGAAATGGCGCCCCCACGATAGCGTCCCTAACTTGACGCCTCCGAGGTGGCACCCCTACCCCATGACGCCCCCATCCCTAATAAAAATTCATGGCTATGCATCTTTTATACTCGTAAAGTATGTACTTGTAGTATACAAAAACCTCGATTATATTTTAGAATCACAGGTCCAAAGTCAAAGGATGAAATCATATTCCTTATACCACCAAACAACACTACCCGGCAGTCAAATGGCAGTATCAGTTGCGTAATTATTAACAGTGGGACTGATTCACTTTGGAGTTTGAGGGGGAAAATCGTATTGTCTGCCGCGTGGAGATCGCGAACTGATCTGAGTTAACGGATTCAACAATAATCAAATCGCAATTGTTAACTATTGCAGCAGCAGAGATGAAGTTCAACAAGAGCGTCACCAGCTCCAAGCGGAAGAATCGCCAGCGCTATTTCAATGCGCCGTCGCACATTCGACGCAAGCTGATGTCGGCTCCGCTGTCCAAGGAGCTGCGCACCAAGTACAATGTCCGCTCTATGCCCATCCGCAAAGACGACGAGGTGCAACTTGTCCGGGTCACCACAAGGGCACCCAGACTGGCAAAGTGGTGGCAGTCTATCGTTCCAAGTATGTCATCCACGTGGAACGGATTCAAAGGGAGAAGGCTAACGGTGCTACCGTCTATGTTAACCTGCATCCTAGCAAGGTAATAATGGACGGAAGTTCTGCTTTTTTAGACGTGACCCCTCTATTACTGTTCACCATTTCGCTTCAAGTTCACCGAAAAAAGATGTAAGGCATTTAGGCTTCCCGGACACCCATCTTAGCCTTTACAGACAACCATCTTAGCCTGGACACCCATCTTAGGCTCCACTAACACATCTTAGGCTTCCCGGACACCTATCTTAGGCTCCACAGACACCCATCTTAGGCTCCACAAACACCCATCTTAGCCTTTACAGACACCCAACTTAGCCTTCACAAACACCCATCTTAGGCTTCCCGGACACCCATCTTAGGCTCCACAGACACCCATCTTAGGCTCCACAGACACCCATCTTAGGCTCCACAGACACCCATCTTAGGCTCCACAGACACCCATCTAAGGCTCCACAGATACCCATCTTAGGCTCCACAGACACCCATCTTAGGCTCCACAGACACCCATCTTAGGCTCCACAGACACCCATCTTAGGCTCCACAGACACCCATCTTAGGCTCCACAGATACCCATCTTAGGCTCCACAGACACCCATCTTAGGTTCCACAGACACCCATCTTAGGCTCCACAGACACCCATCTTAGGCTCCACAGACACCCATCTTAGCCTTTACAGACAACCATCTTAGCCTGGACACCCATCTTAGGCTCCACTAACACATCTTAGGCTTCCCGGACACCTATCTTAGGCTCCACAGACACCCATCTTAGGCTCCACAAACACCCATCTTAGCCTTTACAGACACCCAACTTAGCCTTCACAAACACCCATCTTAGGCTTCCCGGACACCCATCTTAGGCTCCACAGACACCCATCTTAGGCTCCACAGACACCCATCTTAGGCTCCACAGACACCCATCTTAGGCTCCACAGACACCCATCTAAGGCTCCACAGATACCTATCTTAGGCTCCACAGACACCCATCTTAGGCTCCACAGACACCCATCTTAGGCTCCACAGACACCCATCTTAGGCTCCACAGACACCCATCTTAGGCTCCACAGATACCCATCTTAGGCTCCACAGACACCCATCTTAGGTTCCACAGACACCCATCTTAGGCTCCACAGACACCCATCTTAGGCTCCACAGACACCCATCTTAGGCTCCACAGACACCCATCTTAGGCTCCACAGACACCCATCTTAGGCTCCACAGACACCCATCTTAGGCTCCACAGACACCCATCTTAGGCTCCACAGACACCCATCTTAGGCTCGGCTCCCTTCGGCTTGAAGAACACCCCTCCAATGACGCTGTTTTCGGATCTAGAAACGCACACCTTTGCCATATTAGCTTCTACACACGCATGCACCTGTCCTGACTGCATCGTCTGAAATTCTTTAATATAAAAGCAACTTTTTTTCGTCTCTTGCTCTCATGCGAAGCAAAAATGATTGGAAACCAGTCTTTTGATAATTTGTAAGGCCAGACATTTGAGTACTATTTTACTCATCAGGCAGACTAAGCTTCCTGCTATTTAGTATGGTTAGCGTGTTCTCGACTCGACTGCTGGTTTTTCTCTCCCACTAATAGACTTGAACTATTGACTTTCAATTTTTGACTTTTACATGCTGCTCAAAAACATTTTAAGAACCCCATTGCAAAATACCTATTAAAAATCGCCCCCAAACCCTCATTAGGAATCGCCCAGCCCCATTAGGAATCGCCCCCAACCCCATTATGAGTCGCCCTCAACCCCATTAGGAATCGCCCCCAACCCCATTAATAATCGCCCTCAACCCCATTAGGAATTGCCCCAACCCCATTAGGAATCGCCCCAACCCCATTAAGAATCGCCCCAACCCCATTAGGAATCGCCCCAACCCCATTAAGAATCGCCCCAACCCCATTAAGAATCGCCCCGACCCCATTAGGAATCGCCCCCAGCCCCATTAAGAATCGCCATAACCAAACTTTCAAGAGCCGCAGTCTTCACTTCAAAGACCCTCACCTATGAATTCCGCCTCAGGTGGTGATCACGAAGCTCAAGCTGGACCGGGACAGGCGCGGCCTGTTGGACCGCAAAGCCGCCGGCAGGGCCCGAGGCGCCGAGAAGGGCAAGTACTCCGAGGCCGATGCCAACGCGATGGAGGCTTAAAAGCTAGCCTAACTGTGCCGTTGTGTCTGTTAGCTTGATTGACAGTTTTGTTTAGTCGAGTGTACGGATGAGTTCGGTAATGCGTTAAATCAGATGGAGACAGAAGCTGAAATAAACTGTATGAGTTGGTCTGATCGTTTGTTTATTGTTGCTTGAGAAGTGGAAACAAAATTTAACAAGAGAGGTCTTCATTTTTGACTTGTAACTCTAGTGTAATTCAAATTTGTCTGAAAGATTTGCGAGGGGATTAGCGGGACTGGGCACTGATGAGGCAAGTCCATCGAGGAGACTGGGCACTGATGAGCCAGGTACATCGAGGAGACTGGGCACTGATGAGGCAGGTACATTGAGGAGACTGGGCACTGATGAGGCAGGTACATTGAGGAGACTGGGCACTGATGAGGCAGGTACATCGAGGAGACTGGACACTGATGAGGCAAGTACGCGTACATCGAGCAGACTGGGCACTGATGAGGCAGGTGCATTGAGGAGACTGGGCACTGATGAGGCAGGTACATTGAGGAGACTGGGCACTGATGAGGCAGGTACATCGAGGAGACTGGACACTGATGAGGCAAGTACGCGTACATCGAGCAGACTGGGCACTGATGAGGCAGGTGCATTGAGGAGACTGGGCACTGATGAGGCAGGTACATTGAGGAGACTGGGCACTGATGAGGCAGGTACATTGAGGAGACTGGGCACTGGTGAGGCAGGTAGATTAGCAAGACTGGGTACTGATGAGGCAAGTACATCGAGGAGACTGGGCACTGATGAGGCAGGTACATTGAGGAGACTGGGCACTGGTGAGGCAGGTAGATTAGCAAGACTGGTTACTGATGAGGCAAGTACATCGAGGAGACTGGGCACTGATGAGGCGGGTACATCGAGGAGACTGGGCACTGATGAGGCAAGTACATCGATGAGACTGGGCACTGATGAGGCAGATAGATTAGCGAGACTGGGTACTAATGAGACAGGTAGGAGATTAAGAGTCTGGGCAACTGCTGAGACAGGCAGATTAGGCAGTCTGATAGGCAGCTATCTAATTGGTGCTGCACACTTCTAAGAAATGAAATTAGCGAATTTAGTCGCGCGATATCGATTCGCCTGCGCGCGAATTATTTTCAGCTGGGAGCAGTACTCCGGGGAAAATGTACCTGCCGAAATTTGAATTGAGATTCTACGATAGAATCCAAACATCGATTCATGTTATATATGCAAACATTTCAGTGCATTAGAGCGAGCTGCCTCTGTCTCTGAGTCTGCACCTGACGATAGACTTGTCTCTCCCGATTATGTTTTTGTCTATTGAGCTGCCAAGCCCATTGCTCACGCGCTGCATTCTCGGCCTCGCTATGCAGCCAGCTGGGCTTGACGAAACAGGATCGGAAAGGGGAATTGAGGGCGAAAAATCCCCAGTTTTCTTTCTCGCATCATACACCACCCAACCCTAGGGGATGGAGCGGGGGAGTGGTTGGGTGGAAACTGGGGGAGCAGCAGCCAGTGTCTCCCTCAGGCCCTCCTTTTTTGAGGAAAAATGGGGAACGCAGCCTATTCATCGATCAGCAACCCCAACACACAGATGCAGGTTGCACGTTGCTGCCAAGTATACTTCCTCTTTCTCCGCCTCTTTCCTGCTGAATCCCCCCCCCCTGCTCAGATCTGCCTGTCCTTGGAGTGCTTGCCCACTTTGCTCCAAGTTCTGAGTTTCCAGGGCTTATAGTTCGTGTTATTGCCGTGCAGCAGTCGATTTTAGCTGGCCTATGCCTCACTCCCACACTTCTTTCGCCTTGCCTCCGCCTACGCAGTCCATGGTTTTATTAAACCATTCTTTCTCTCTTTCTCTATCGAGCTTTTGTTTAATTCGATCTGGAAGCTGTCCTATGGTAGCCGCATTCGTAAACTTGCCGTCTATGTGCGTGTATTGTCTCAGGCCGCGGGGCAGGGGTTCTCGTCATCTAGCCGTCGGTCTGCCTGTCTTCTCCCCTTCGCATGGGATCAGCTCCTCAGTATAAGTCTCCCTGTAGAAGAGATACTGGCAGGGATCAGAGGAGGGGGAGGCTGATCAGCGGGATGGATGATGAAGCCTATATCGCCTGCCAGGGGGTTGAGCGCGCTCCCCAGAGGCGCGGGCTCTAGCCAAGATGATCGGCGGAGCAGAGACAGAGTGAGCCTGTGAGTCGGGATCAGGCGGACTGGGATTTGCCCGCGATTCGATGGGGCATCCCTAGCTATATTAGACAGGGGGAAATATCGGGTCGAAATCGGCTGAACTTTCTCTTCCTCTAGCCGGTTCCTCCCCATACTCGTCTTTCAGATCTCCAATCTCTCCGCCCAGCTCTCTCTGCTCCCTTCTTTCCTTTTCCGTCATTTTTTTAATCTCCAGCGCCCTTGCCCCGCGGGCTGGCGCCGCAAGCCCGAAAGGCCCTTTCTTCCCCTTTTAGCCTCTGCCAAACGCCTTTACCCCTGTCTCCGAGGCCTTCATGCTTCTTCTCTGTAGTCGAGCGCCCCTCGCCCGTTCCTCCCCTCCCTCCCTGCTCAGGCAATATCACTCTCCTCTGCTGTCCCTGTCACCATCGGGCCTCATGCAGCCAGTGTGTTGAATTTTATTGGCAATGGGGAGAAGCTGCCGCTAGTTGGAGAAAAAGGTTCAGGAGAGAATGGAAGGGAGGAGACCGGGGGGACGGGCTTGAAGGGGGGTTGCCAGCGCTTCTTGTCCAATCACTATCCGCGAGTTCCATGCAGCTTCCCTCCGCGTCCACGCGACAGTAGACGCTTTAAGGTAGACGCTCTACTCGGGAGGGAGGGCCGGTTTTCCTAGAGTCGGTTGGCAGATTCCCAGAGTCCGGCCAGGATGTGCTCCCTGAGATCGTTCTTCAGCCGCATGCTGGCTGGGTTCTTCGAGTACCGCCTGCAGAAAGTGGTGGTGATTCGCAGCGTCAAGTTCGGCCTGTTCTACCGCAGCGTGCAGCTGTCTGTCATTGTCTACTTCCTGTTCTACATTATCTGGCACAAGAAAGGCTACCAGGTTATGGAGACGCCGGAGGGCGGCGTGGTGTTCAAAGTGAAGGGCCTGGACTTTGTGAACAGGTCGGGAGATCCGGACTACGGCGCCAGAGTGTGGGACTCGGCCGATTACATCATACCACCGATCATGAATGGCGCCATTTTCATTACAACAAATGCTCGGGTGACCGACAAGCAGGCCATGAGCGAGTGTCCGGAGTCGGTCGGCCACTGCCATCAGGACGGCGATTGTCCGGCCGGCAGCATCAGCAGTCAGGGCCGGCGCACGGGCCGGTGCAGCCCGGACACGAGAACCTGCATCAGCTACGGCTGGTGCCCGGCGCCCAGTCAGGACGCCTTCAACCTGCCAGTCGGCTCGGTGCTCACCCGGGCCAGAAACTTCACCGTCCAGCTAAAAAACAGCGTCGATTTTCGAGCATTCGATAAGAAACGGCGCAACATCCTGGACTGGATGACCAGCGAGTACCTGAACACCTGCCTGTACGACAAGGCGCACCCAAACCTCACCTACTGCCCAGTGTTCCGCCTCGGCGACATCCTCGCCTATTCTGGCACCACCAGCGAGGAGGTCTACAAAATCGGCGGCGCGTTCGGCATCGACATTTCCTGGCAGTGCAACTTCGACCTGCCGGAGGAGCACTGCCTGCCCAAGTACCACTTCCGCGAGCTGGACATCGGCAAAGGCACGGACATTGAGGGCTTCTCCGTGCAGTACGCCTACAACTACAGGAGCGAGGGCCAGGACCGTCGGATGCTGGTGCACGCCTACGGCATCAAGATCTTCGTCACGGTCAGCGGCGAGGGCGGCCGGTTCGATTTCTACAGACTGTCGATGAACCTGGGCAGCGGCCTGGCCCTGTTCGGCCTGTCCTCCATGCTGTGCGACGTCATCCTGCTGCGCATCGCCAGCCAGAAGCAGCGGGCCAGCCTGCAGCGGGCGCGCGTCGACTATTGCGACGTCGGGCGTCGGCGTCGGCGGAGCGCCGGGGCACTAAGAAGGAAGACGAGAGAGACGGGAACGAGTCGAAAGAAGAAGACCAAGATGAGTTCGAGGAGGACGACGAGGCAGCGCCGGAGGAGCTGGAGATGGAGTACCAGTCGGGCCGGTCCAGCGAGGATGTCGACGAGGAGAGCGCCGGGGAGGAGGCGCGCAGCGCCAGCCGCCGACGGTGCCACCGGGAGCAGAGGAGGCGTCGACATCGTCAGCGATGCCAACGTCACCGTCAGTTGAACCAAGGCAGCTCGCCGGTGCTCCGGCAATGGCAGCAGCAGCAGCAGCCGGAGAGGTCGCGAACTCCGCCATCGCCGCTGCTTCCGCAGTTCGCCGCCGCTGGCGTCGCCTCCAAGGCGCTGCCGTATCCGCCGCCGCCGCCGCCGCTGTGCCTGCAGGAGCCGCTGCTGGCTCGGCAGCCTCCCCGACCTCATCTGCTCGCCGATCAGCGGCAGCCGCCGCCGCCCTACAGCGCTGGGCCGGCGCGGCTGTTGGTCGGCTGCAACGGCTGCGAGAGATGCTCGAACTCCGGCCGACGGGCCAGGCGGCTGGGCCCGCGCTACGCCGAGAGCAGCTTCTGCGGCGACGATTTCAACGACGGCGCCACCACCGGCAGCGGTGACGCCGGCGTTGCCGATTTTGGCGCCTACCGGCCGCCGCGCATTGTGCGCCGTTACTATGGCGACAGCTCGCAGTCGCCGATCGCGCGCGAGACGCTGATCTGAGCTTTGAGTTCGTTTTCTTAGAAGTCAGTGACCACGTGATCCCGATTGGATTTTAACAAATGCAAAATTTGTGAAATACCAGACTGGCGTGAATTCGAATCCGTATAAGATGATTGCATATAATATTCACTAATCACGCACGTCCCAACTGGCCAGAAAAAATCTGCATGCATATAATACTAATTAATAGATAATAATAGTAGTATTACTGATACCTCTGCCTGGCTGACAGCCTTTCGGCAACCTACATTTAATTCTCTATTATAATCCTCCCAACGGCTCCGGCTAAACAGTTTTGTGCGCCACGGATTGAAATACACACTGCGCCATTTACTCAACTCTGTCCAGTGCGCAGTTCGAGTCAACTGCCGCAATTTGTGTCTCTGGAAAACTAATTACACTAATTAACAGATTAGTCTCAGTTAAAGGAGAAAGAGCTTTTTCTTGCGCGACTGCGTAAAAAACCATGTATTGAAGTAGTACATTGTGTGCACTTGATAGCTAATCTGTCTACCCTGGATCCCCATTCTGTAGCTACCCTGGAACCCCATTCTGTAGCTACCCTGGAACCCATTCTGTAGCTACCCTGGAACCCCATTCTGTAGCTACCCTGGAACCCCATTTTGTAGCTACCTGGGAACCCCATTCTGTAGCTACCCTGGAACCTATTCTGTAGCTACCCTGGAACCTATTCTGTAGCTACCCTGGAACCCCATTCCGTAGCTACCCTGGAACCCCATTCTGTAGCTACCCTAGAACCCCATTCTGTAGCTACCCTGGAACCCATTCTGTAGCTACCCTGGAACCCCATTCTGTAGCTACCCTAGAACCCCATTCTGTAGCTACCCTGGAACCCCATTCTGTAGCTACCCTGGAACCCATTCTGTAGCTACCCTGGAACCCCATTCTGTAGCTACCCTGCAACCCATTCTGTAGCTACCCTAGAACCCCATTCTGTAGCTACCCTGGAACCCCATTCTGTAGCTACCCTGGAACCCCATTCTGTAGCTACCCTGGAACCCCATTCTGTAGCTACCCTGGAACCCCATTCTGTAGCTACCCTGGAACCCATTCTGTAGCTACCCTGGAACCCCATTCTGTAGCTACCCTGGAACCCCATTCTGTAGCTACCCTGGAACCCCATTCTGTAGCTACCCTGGATCCCATTCTGTAGCTACCCTGGAACCCCATTCTGTAGCTACCCTAGAACCCCATTCTGTAGCTACCCTAGAACCCCATTCTGTAGCTACCCTAGAACCCCATTCTGTAGCTACCCTGGAACCCCATTCTGTAGCTACCCTGGAACCCATTCTGTAGCTACCCTGGAACCCCATTCTGTAGCTACCTTGGAACCCCATTCTGTAGCTACCCTGGAACCCAATTCTGTAGCTACCCTGGAACCCATTCTGTAGCTACCCTGGAACCCATTCTGTAGCTACCCTGGAACCCATTCTGTAGCTACCCTGGAACCCCATTCTGCAGCTACCCTGGAACCCATTCTGTAGCTACCCTGGAACCCCATTCTGTAGCTACCCTGGATCCCCATTCTGTAGCTACCCTGGAACCCAATCTGTTGCTACCCTGGAACACATTCTGTAGCTACCCTGGATCCCCATTCTGTAGCTACCCTGGAACCCAATCTGTTGCTACCCTGGAACACATTCTGTAGCTACCCTGGAACCCCATTCTGTATCTACCCTGGAACCCATTCTGTAGCTACCCTGAATCCCCCTTCTGTAGCTACCCTGGAACACATTCTGTAGCTACCCTGGATCCCCATTCTGTAGCTACCCTGGAACCCAATCTGTTGCTACCCTGGAACACATTCTGTAGCTACCCTGGAACCCCATTCTGTATCTACCCTGGAACCCATTCTGTAGCTACCCTGAATCCCCCTTCTGTAGCTACCCTGGAACACATTCTGTAGCTATCCTGAAACCCCATTCTGTATCTACTCTGGAACCCATTCTGTAGCTATCCTGAAACCCCATTCTGTATCTACCCTGAATCCCCCTTCTGTAGCTACCCTGGAACCCCATTCTGTAGCTACCCTAGAACCCCATTCTGTAGCTACCCTGGAACCCATTCTGTAGCTACCCTGGATCCCCCTTCTGTAGCTACCCTGGAACACATTCTGTAGCTATCCTGAAACCCCAATCTGTATCTACCCTGGAACCCATTCTGTAGCTACCCTGGAACCCCATTCTGTAGCTACCCTGGAACCCCATTCTGTAGCTATCCTGAAACCCCATTCTGTATCTACACTGGAACCCATTCTGTAGCTACCCTAGAACCCCATTCTGTAGCTACCCTGGAACCCCATTCTGTAGCTACCCTGGAACCCCATTCTGTAGCTACCCTGGAACCCCATTCTGTAGCTACCCTGGATCCCATTCTGTAGCTACCCTGGAACCCCATTCTGTAGCTACCCTAGAACCCCATTCTGTAGCTACCCTAGAACCCCATTCTGTAGCTACCCTAGAACCCCATTCTGTAGCTACCATGGAACCCATTCTGTAGCTACCCTGGAACCCCATTCTGTAGCTACCCTGGAACCCATTCTGTAGCTACCCTGGAACCAAATTCTGTAGCTACCCTGGAACCCATTCTGTAGGTACCCTGGAACCCCATTCTGTAGCTACCCTGGAAGCCATTCTGTAGCTACCCTGGAACCCCATTCTGCAGCTACCCTGGAACCACATTCTGTAGCTACCCTGGAACCCCATTCTGTAGCTAACCTGGATCCCCATTCTGTAGCTACCCTGGAACCCAATCTGTTGCTACCCTGGAACACATTCTGTAGCTACCCTGGATCCCCATTCTGTAGCTACCCTGGAACCCAATCTGTTGCTACCCTGGAACACATTCTGTAGCTACCCTGGAACCCCATTCTGTATCTACCCTGGAACCCATTCTGTAGCTACCCTGAATCCCCCTTCTGTAGCTACCCTGGAACACATTCTGTAGCTACCCTGGATCCCCATTCTGTAGCTACCCTGGAACCCAATCTGTTGCTACCCTGGAACACATTCTGTAGCTACCCTGGAACCCCATTCTGTATCTACCCTGAAACCCATTCTGTAGCTACCCTGAATCCCCCTTCTGTAGCTACCCTGGAACACATTCTGTAGCTATCCTGAAACCCCATTCTGTATCTACCCTGAATCCCCCTTCTGTAGCTACCCTGGAACCCCATTCTGTAGCTACCCTAGAACCCCATTCTGTAGCTACCCTGGAACCCATTCTGTAGCTACCCTGGATCCCCCTTCTGTAGCTACCCTGGAACACATTCTGTAGCTATCCTGAAACCCCATTCTGTATCTACACTGGAACCCATTCTGTAGCTACCCTAGAACCCCATTCTATAGCTACCCTGGAACCCATTCTGTAGCTACCCTGGATCCCCCTTCTGTAGCTACCCTGGAACACATTCTGTATCTACCCTGGAATCCCTTTCTGTAGCTATCCTGGAACCTATTCTGTAGCTACCCTGAAACCCATTCTGTAGCTACCCTGGATCCCCATTCTGTAGCTACCCTGGAACACATTCTGTAGCTATCCTGAAACAACATTCTGTATCTACCCTGGAACCCATTCTGTAGCTACCCTGGAACCCATTCTGTAGCTACCCTGGAACCCATTCTGTAGCTACCCTAGAACCCCATTCTGTAGCTACCCTAGAACCCCATTCTGTAGCTACCCTGGATCCCCATTCTGTAGCTACCCTGGAGCCCCATTCTGTAGCTACCCTAGAACCCCATTCTGTAGCTACCCTGGAATCCCATTCTGTAGCTACCCTGGAACCCCATTCTGTAGCTACCCTGGAACCCCATTCTGTAGCTACCCTGGAACCCCATTCTGTAGCTACCCTGGAACCCCATTCTGTAGCTACCCTGGAACCCCATTCTGTAGCTACCCTGGAACCCCATTCTGTAGCTACCCTGGAACCCCATTCTGTAGCTACCCTGGAACCCATTCTGTAGCTACCCTGGATCCCCATTCTGTAGCTACCCTGGAACCTTATTCTGTAGCTACCCTGGAACCCCATTCTGTAGCTATCCTGAAACCCCATTCTGTATCTACCCTGAATCCCCCTTCTGTAGCTACCCTGGAACCCATTCTGTAGCTACCCTGGAACCCATTCTGTAGCTACCCTGGATCCCCATTCTGTAGCTACCCTGGAACCCATTATGTAGCTACCTTGATTCCCCTTCTGTAGTTACCTTGGAACCCCATTCTGTAGCTATCCTGAAACCCCATTCTGTATCTACCCTGAATCCCCCTTCTGTAGCTACCCTGGAACCCCATTCTGTAGCTACCCTGAATCCCCCTTCTGTAGCTACCCTGGAACACATTCTGTAGCTATCCTGAAACCCCATTCTGTATCTACCCTGGAACCCATTCTGTAGCTACCCTGGAACCCCATTCTATAGCTACCCTGGAACCCATTCTGTAGCTACCCTGGATCCCCCTTCTGTAGCTACCCTGGAACACATTCTGTATCTACCCTGGAATCCCTTTCTGTAGCTATCCTGGAACCTATTCTGTAGCTACCCTGGAACCCATTCTGTAGCTACCCTGGAACCCATTCTGTAGCTACCCTGGAACCCATTCTGTAGCTACCCTGGAACCCATTCTGTAGCTACCCTGGAACCCATTCTGTAGCTACCCTAGAACCCCATTCTGTAGCTACCCTAGAACCCCATTCTGTAGCTACCCTGGAACCCCATTCTGTAGCTACCCTGGATCCCCATTCTGTAGCTACCCTGGATCCCCATTCTGTAGCTACCCTGGAGCCCCATTCTGTAGCTACCCTGGAGCCCCATTCTATAGCTACCCTGGAACCCCATTCTGTAGCTACCCTGGAACCCCATTCTGTAGCTACCCTGGAACCCCATTCTGTAGCTACCCTGGAACCCCATTCTGTAGCTACCCTAGAACCCCATTCTGTAGCTACCCTGGAACCCATTCTGTAGCTACCCTGGAACCCCATTCTGTAGCTACCCTGGAACCCATTCTGTAGCTACCCTGGAACCCCATTCTGTAGCTACCCTGGAACCCATTCTGTAGCTACCCTGGAACCCCATTCTGTATCTACCCTGGAACCCATTCTGTAGCTACCCTGGAACCCCATTCTGTAGCTACCCTGGAACCACATTCTGTAGCTACCCTGGAACCCCATTCTGTAGCTACCCTGGATCCCCATTCTGTAGCTACCCTGGAACCCAATCTGTTGCTACCCTGGAACAGATTCTGTAGCTACCCTGGAACCCCATTCTGTAGCTACCCTGGAACCCATTCTGTATCTACCCTGGAACCCATTCTGTAGCTACCCTGAATCCCCCTTCTGTAGCTACCCTGGAACACATTCTGTAGCTATCCTGAAACCCCATTCTGTATCTACACTGGAACCCATTCTGTAGCTACCCTGGAACCCCATTCTGTAGCTACCCTGGAACCCATTCTGTAGCTACCCTAGAACCCCATTCTGTAGCTACCCTAGAACCCCATTCTGTAGCTACCTTGGAACCCCATTCTGTAGCTACCCTGGAACCTATTCTGTAGCTACCCTGGAACCTATTCTGTAGCTACCCTGGAACCCCATTCCGTAGCTACCCTGGAATCCCATTCTGTAGCTACCTTAGAACCCCATTCTGTAGCTACCCTGGAACCCCATTCTGTAGCTACCCTGGAACCCATTCTGTAGCTACCCTAGAACCCCATTCTGTAGCTACCCTGGAACCCCATTCTGTAGCTACCCTGGAACCCATTCTGTAGCTACCCTAGAACCCCATTCTGTAGCTACCCTGGAACCCCATTCTGTAGCTACCTTGGAACCCCATTCTGTAGCTACCCTGGAACCCCATTCTGTAGCTACCCTGGAACCCATTCTGTAGCTACCTTGGAACCCCATTCTGTAGCTACCCTGGAACCCCATTCTGTAGCTACCCTGGAACCCATTCTGTAGCTACCCTGGAACCCATTCTGTAGCTACCCTGGAACCCCATTCTGTAGCTACCCTGGAACCCCATTCTGTAGCTACCCTGGAACCCCATTCTGTAGCTACCCTGGAACCCATTCTGTAGCTACCTTGGAACCCATTTTGTAGCTACCCTGGAACCCCATTCTGTAGCTACCCTGGAACCCATTCTGTAGCTACCCTGGAACCTAACCGCTACGAGCGTATTTTGGCGCTATGAAATTTTCCGGCTTGTAAAGTTGTTGAGATCTGTGTAACTGTTTTCTTTAGACTTTCAAATCTTCAGAAATTGAGATTAAGGATTTTCTGCCGACCGACTTCATAAACAGAGTTGAGTAAATAAGGCAAATCTTCAGCTGCTAAAGTAATTAAATTTTGCTATTTTTTCAGAGAATCTATGAGGAGGATTGAGGAAATGTGAGAAGGCTTGCATTTCTAGGAAATCCTTTTTCTTTGAAATCTCGCAGCGCGTAACGAATCGAATCTGCTGCTTATAATTTAGTTGCCAAGGAGACCATGAACTAAGAATCTGGAGTGCTAACTCTATGGAAATCGTAGAAGGCTATGAGTCTGTGATGACCTAGAGGGTTCTAGCCATAGACATAGTCTGGATTCTTTATATAAAACTAAGGTTATAAGTTCGGTTCCATCTACAGACGTACATCCAGCTACGCCAGATCCTGTTCGTATTCAAGCGCATTTGTCTTTCTGCAGGTTCCTTCTGTCGGCCCTCTGACGTGTATTTAAGTTGGTCATCCAGATTCTTAGAAATGTGAAATATGAAGATTTGAACAGCTGCGGGGAGGCTCCCGCAGATTCTCTACCGGAAATTGAATCCGGCATACTACTCGGCAGGGAAACAGCAAGGCTGATGCCGACCTTTATTTACATATGCCAAGGACGCCTAAGGCTATACTTGGACTGGACTGGAGACCACTTTTTATTATTTAGTTACAAAAAATTAACAGCTTATTTAGCTTTAAATAAATCCCATAGACAACTGAAATAAAGGAAAGACTCTTGAAAATCGTGTGAATTTGGCTGGAAGCCGGTTATCGCAGCTATTTTTGTTTTTTAGCAATATCACATCTTTTAGACTTATGTGATAGGGGGTTTTAGCCGAGAGTTTAGAGCGTCGGACTCACGAATGGAAGGTCAGGGGTTCGATTCCCGATCCCACTGGAACAATTTGTGTCCTTGAGCAAGACACTTAACTCTGCTTTGCTTCAGCTCACCCAGCTTTAAAATGGGTGCCAGCATTAGCTGGGGTAATTGAGGGTGTGTGTGGCGACCCCCCAGTCCTTGGACTGAACAGCCGTACGCAGCCTTCAGATGCGCCGCGTAATACGAGTAGCTGCGGCTGAGCTGTCGGTTGCACATTTGGCCCAATTGGGGCCGGTTTAATCAATTACAATATTATCATTATTAAATGGACTTATGAATTCGAAATGCTTTGTCCAAGTCGCACTCAAGTTTATCAAGCTACGCGTATTTCTTAGTTGCTGTAGCGTCCCTCTGCTTCTACTTTTGTAGTCCATTTTCCCGGTTCGGCTACCAGTCCGGAGCCACTTCCAGCGGTCCCTGACTCAATCCCCTCTTGCACGCAAATCGATAATTTCATTTTCCATCTCAAATACCTCATACTGCCAGGTTGCATGGGGACAGCTGTAAGGGCTTCTTAGAGAAATAGTTTTTTTCTTTAAACACTTGAGAGTTGGTTGAGTGCGGCAGCTTCGCGATTCTGCAGTGCAGTGCGACGCCTGCCTGTAAGTAAGGACTAAAATTCGATTGTACTTTTGAAACCTGCAAGCAGCCGAGGCCAAACACACAAGTGACGCAAATGCAGGCCTAAAGGCGGTGCGTTTAAACCGGAAATTACACCTGTAATTATAACCAGCGCCTGGTTCGAGTTTAGAGCATCGTTTTCGCTTCTTACTTACTCGAATATCAGCAGCTACCGGCTGCTCTCATCATCAGCGAGCATTCAGGGCGATTCTCAATGATTGAGGGGCGATTCTCAATGATTAAGGGGCAATTCTCAATGACTAAGGGGCAATTCTCAATGATTAAGGGGCGATTCTCAATTATTAAGGGGCGATTCTCAATGACTAAGGGGCGATTCTCAATGCTTGACTAAGGGGCGATTCTCAATGACTAAGGGGTGATTATTAATGATTAAGGGGTGATTATTAATGATTAAGGGGCGATTCTCAATGATTAAGGGGCAATTCTCAATGATTAAGGGGCAATTCTCAATGACTAAGGGGCAATTCTCAATGATTAAGGGGCAATTCTCAATGACTAAGGGGTGATTATTAATGATTAAGGGGTGATTATTAATGATTAAGGGGCGATTCTCAATGATTAAGGGGCGATTCTCAATGATTAAGGGGCGATTCTCAATGATTAAGGGGCAATTCTCAATGACTAAGGGGCGATTCTCAATGACTAAGGGGCGATTATCAATGACTAAGGGGCGATTCTCAATGACTAAGGGGTGATTCTCAATGATTAAGAGGATATTATTAATGATTAAGGGCTATTCTCAATGATTAAGGGGCGATTCTCAATGATTAAGGGGCGATTCTCAATGATTAAGGGCTATTCTCAATGATTAAGGGGCGATTCTCAATGATTAAGGGGCGATTCTCAATGACTAAGGGGACTAAGGGGCGATTCTCAATGACTAAGGGGACTAAGGGGCGATTCTCAATGATTAAGGGGCGATTCTCAATGATTAAGAGGATATTATCAATGATTAAGGGGCTATTCTCAATGATTAAGGGGCGATTCTCAATGATTAAGGGGCAATTCTCAATGATTAAGGGGCAATTCTCAATGACTAAGGGGCGATTCTCAATGACTAAGGGGACTAAGGGGCGATTCTCAATGATTAAGGGGCGATTCTCAATGATTAAGGGGCAATTCTCAATGATTAAGGGGCAATTCTCAATGATTAAGGGGCAATTCTCAATGATTAAGGGGCAATTCTCAATGATTAAGGGGCAATTCTCAATGATTAAGGGAGTAAGGGAGTAAGGGAATCAATGAAATGAGTCAGCTTAATCAAACAGTGTATAATTTTGCTCTCATTTTTATGCCCGCAAAATCCTGGTCAAGACTATCATGAATTCTTTAAGGGTGTCAACTCCCACCCTCCCTCCGTGCTTCTGCGGCAGCTCAGAAGCTCAGCGGGGTGAATATGGGAAGCATCTCAGCTTCTCAAGCCTATTAAAAGCCACGTTTACGTACTAACCGCGGCCAACTTTGCTTAACTTACAGCGCTAGCAGGTAGATAATGTACAAAAATAACGAAAATAAGTTAGAAAGTATCTTATAAAAGTACAGTTAACCAGCAACAAGTCATATTCTCTATGAATATTGACTGCCGCTATTCTTTTTGGGGCATGAAAATCTAGAATCTGTCTACTTATGTCAGTAGTACGAGCTGTATTACGCGCGGGATATTAATATATTATCTATCACACAATTTGAACGGTTAAAAAACAGTTTAATATTAATATGCAGGCAGGTAGCAACGGAAACACAATAGCTAGTAAAAATCTATCAAGATATAAAATTGATTTGATTTGACTTGCTACGTTTTGCTACTAGTACAAAGCACAAAGACAAGATCCTCGTGGAGTTGTTGTTAAAATTAGTATGGCTTCAGTCGTCATTCAAAACCGAGAGCCTGCTGAGCAAAGACAGGTTTGGGCCATAGACAAAGTCGTAGCGTGTTGTCTCTGGCCCAACCTGTCTCTGATCTGCAGGCTTGCAGATTTGAAGGTCCGCTTCTCAAACTTGGCATGGCAAAAGCAGTGTGGCTACCAATGCTCATCTAGCAGACACTTTCTTCGTGTAGGTAAAAATTAGTTCGATATTTTACAACATCTAAATTTGTATTGCAACTAATCTGCAAAATAATATCAATACTAAAAAGCACAACAAAAAATACTTTGCTCAACTTCTACAGGCCAGAGAAATATTCCTTCGAAATCGAAAAATTAAAGAGAAAATAAAAAAAGTGACCATTGCTCTTAGCAACAATTGAAAGCAGAAATCGAACAGTTAAAAACAATAATCTTTCGGAAAGCAACAACACAAACACAGTTTGTCCAATGAATGGGTCAAACTTTTAGGCAGATTAACCCCGAGAACTGAGAGCGTGCCAATATTGAATATGAAATTCTTTTTCAGACTCGGAGCACAGCAAATCTGAATTACTTGCTAGCGAAAACAATTTTCCTGAAATTTGCAACTCTACTCACAGTAGCCAGTGTTAAGCATATCAATCTAGAGGCCGATATGAAGACAAGGACCACTGTAGTATAACATAAATAAAAACTCAAAGATCTTGCATTTTTGGAGGCCTATTTCCTACAAAAAATACAAGAAGGGAGTCCGGTAGGGTTGAAGAGAGGTTGATAGGGTTTAAGGGTCCAGCAGTGCGCCACCCCCCAGCTACTCCAGCTGGCAGCAAATTCTTTTAAACCGTATAAATCGTCTGGCCCTGACAATATCGCCCCCTGTATCCTGCAGGAGGCGCTAAAGCTGCAAAACTTTGCTGATTCTTTCTCTAAATTGCTTGTTGACTGTTATACCACAGGTTACATTCCCACAATCTGGAGAATGTCCAGAGTCGTGTTCATCCCGAAACCTGCTAAGGGTGACTACACCAACGTGAAATCCTTCCGGCCCATCAGCCTCACTTCCTTTTGTGTTAAGCTGATGGAGAGGCTCATCCTGTGGAGGCTTCGAGAGTGCGACCTGCGCTCCGACCCTGTCAGTAAGTACCAGTACGCCTTCCAGTCTGGGAGGACGACTGAGCATGCTCTCCACGCCATTACCTCCAAAATTGAGAGTGCCATCCTTAGCAAACAACTCGCTTGCGGGTTGTTCGTTGACTTCGAAGGAGCATTTGACAATGTCCTCTTCCGCTCCTTCAGAAATTCTCTTTCCCGCAGGAATGTAAGACACAGCATTGTTCGCTGGATTTATTTTATGATCCGCAAAAGGTTTGTGACATCCACACTTATGGGCGTTACCCTCACCCGGGCGGTGATGAAAGGCGGCCCGCAAGGTGGCGTGCTAACTCCACTTCTCTGGAATCTCGTCATGGACGAACTTCTAACCGCTGACATTCCCAGCAGTATCACCAGGGCGGGCTACGCCGATGACGTTGCCGCGGTCGTCAGCGGACCCGACCCCGCCACTCTGCGCAACCTGATGCAGCAATTCGCCGACAAGGCGGCCGACTGGGCTACACAGCATGGCCTAAAAATCAGCGTCACTAAGACTGTCGCTGTCGTTTTCACCAAGCGCCGTAAGTGGGAGATGAAAAACCTCACTGTCTATGGCAGAAACATCCCCTTCAAGAAGGAGGTCAAATACCTCGGTGTGACGCTAACGCATGACCTGCGCTGGACGAAGCACCTTGATAACGTCATCGGTCGGGCAAAACGCTGCTTTGCCCAGCTGCGCAGAGCCATCGGGCCGACTTGGGGCCTCTCGCCTAGAACGGTCCGTTGGATTTATACCGGCATCATCCGGCCCAGTATCACATACGCGAGTCTCATCTGGACTAGCGTGCTGGAGCAGAAGGCCGCCCGTCAGCGGCTGTACCAGCTTCAGGGCAGCATTTGCCGTGCCATCACAGGTGCGTACCCGTCCACCCCTTACGAGGGGCTGAACACTATCCTTAACCTACCTCCGCTTCACCTATTTATTAGGGCGGAGGCTATGAAGTCTGCCTCCCGGCTTATCAGAGATAAAACGTTGAATAACGCGCCCTCTGGCTTTATGCCAATGAAAACATTAATCCCGCATATGGACTTTGTCCGCCGCGACCTTAACAACATCCACATGGACCTGGGCAATGTGGATAGTCGACCTCCCGCCCTCAACATCAGGAGGGGCTTCAAGACCGCCATCCCTGGCCGAGACAACATTCCGCTGGATGTCGGTGTGAACCGGCGCAGCCAGGGCATTCACTGCTTCACCGACGGCTCGCTGTTCAACGGCCGCGCTGGAGCGGGTATTGCCATTTTCCACGAGGGTAAGATGCTTCTCCAGGAAAGTCTGCACCTCGGTGAGAACACCTCAGTTTTCCAAGCTGAAATTTGCGCCATCGAGCAGTGTGCCCAGCAACTGTTTCAGGCGAACATTAATAATTTTGACATTAATTTCTACACTGATAGCCAAGCTGCTATTAAGGCCTTAACCACTGAGAATATCTCCGCTGCTACAGTATCTCAATGCCACCGCAGTGTGCAATCTCTCTCAGTCCTTAACAGGATTAGAATTATCTGGACACCTGGTCACAGCAACATCCTGGGCAACGAGCTCGCAGACTCTCTCGCCAAGGAGGGCAGCAACCCAGACGGCAACCACCGTCTGATGAGGCTACCCACCCCCAGGTCGCAAGTCACCCGCCATATCAACAGGTGGCTCCATCAGCAGCACCAGCTCCACTGGAACAGCTGCACCGAGTACAGGCAGAGCCGCTCTGCCATGCCTAACCTGAACAGGAAAGTCTCTGATTATCTGATTTCGCTTAACAGAACCGACCTCAGGGAGATGTGCATGGTCCTAACTGGCCACGGATTCTTCCAGAGACATATATCGTTGCAAACCGGTTGCCCTCCCACCTGCCCCTTCTGTGGCATAGGAGAGGAGACCGCGGAGCATCACGTCACCTTCTGCCCTTACTTCAACAAGGCGCGGCACAAATACCTCGGCCACCCCCAGCGGATGGACGAGCTGACCACCGCGGACAATATCCGAGACCTCCGCGCCTTCGTCCGGGACTCCGGCCGGATGAGGGTCGCCGATGCCTCCACTGCGGACCTGCCGACTACTGGCGGGGACTGGGCGCACCCCCAAGGCTAATCCTTGTGCTCTTTTACCTTGGGGTTGCGATAGGGGCCTCGCGGCCTATTCGCGGCGCCTGCGCCCCCCGTCAGTAGTAAGTAAGTAAAGTAAGTAGGGTTTAAGGGAGGCCCAAAGGGTTGAAGGGAGGCCCATAGGGTTTAAGAGAGGCCCATAGGGTGGAAGGGAGGCCCATCGGGTTGAAGGGAGTCAGATTAGGTTAAATGTAGGCCCATAGGGTTTAAGGGAGGTCGATAGGGTTGAAGGGAGGCCGAAAGGGTTAAAGGTAGGCCCATAGGGTTGAAGGGAGGCCCATAGGGTTGAAGGGAGGCCCATAGGGTTGAAGGGAGGCCCATAGGGTTGAAGGGAGGCCCATAGGATTGAAGGGAGGGCGAAAAGGTTGAAGGGTGAAGGGAGGCCCATAGGATTGAAGGGAGTCCGATAGGGTCGAAGGGAGGCCCATAGGGTTGAAGGCCAGGGCAGCGGGCACAGGGCATCTCCATGCTACGAGTTTCCCAGTCCAGCTCAGACCCCGAACGCCTGTCGCAAAGTCTCGTAGGCTGCAAATGACACGCCAGCGGTCGGCACCACCCTCACGTAGTTCAGCGACAGGCCGCGGTACAGCCCGGCTGCCACACCGTAGCGGCTGTACAGCTGCGACAGCGTGGCCGCGGCTCCCGCTGCCGGGACTTCAGCCAAGCTGAAACGGCCAGGAGCGCCCGCCACCTGCAATTGAGAGTGACAGTGTCCTTGTTATGGAGTGACAGTGACAGCACACACACAGTCAGTGCCAGTGCCCGCGCACACACACAGTCAGTGCCAGTGCCCGCGCACACACAGTCAGTGCGAGTGCCCGCACACACACAGTCAGTGCCAGTGCCCGCACACACACACACCAGTCAGTGCCAGTGCCCGCGCACACACAGTCAGTGCCAGTGCCCGCACACACACACACCAGTCAGTGCCAGTGCCCGCACACACACAGTCAGTGCCAGTGCCCGCGCACACAAAGTCAGTGCCAGTGCCCGCGCACACACAGTCAGTGCGAGTGCCCGCGCACACACAGTGCAAGTGCCCGCGCACACACAGTCAGTGCCAGACCTGCATGTATCGCCGGGCGCAGTCCAGTGGGTAGCTGACTGTCTGGGCGGCAGCTCCGGCCAGGCCACCAATCAGGGGTCGAGCCCAGGTGCACAGTCGAGCAGGCGACTCGTCGTCGTCCCTTACGGCGAACAGACCCGGCCAGCGCTCCACGGCCTGCCTCTGAAGCCAGTGGAAGGCGCAGAAGCTCACGCCGGCGTAAGGCGCCATGCCAAGCAGACTGGGCGCCAGGCCGGCGAACAGGGCGCGCTGGGTGCGCAGGTGGCGCAGACAGTCGGCGATGCCCGAATAGTTGCTATGCGGATGCTCGGCGCAGCCGGCCGACTGATAAGCCAGTCGAGTTCGAACAACGTCCAGTGGATAAGTGAGCGACACTGCCGTCATGCCTGCGGTGTATTAGGAGCTGTGAGTCTTGGTGTCTGTCTGCATGTCTTAGTGTCCTGGGTGTCTGTCTGCATGTCTTAGTGTCCTGGGTGTCTGTCTGCATGTCTTAGTGTCCTGGGTGTCTGTCTGTGTGTCTTAGTGTCCTGGGTGTCTGTCTGTGTGTCTTAGTGTCCTGGGTGTCTGTCTGCATGTCTTAGTGTCCTGGGTGTCTGTCTGCATGTCTTAGTGTCCTGGGTGTCTGTCTGTGTGTCTTAGTGTCCTGGGTGTCTGTCTGTGTGTCTTAGTGTCCTGGGTGTCTGTCTGCATGTCTTAGTGTCCTGGGTGTCTGTCTGTGTGTCTTAGTGTCCTGGGTGTCTGTCTGTGTGTCTTAGTGTCCTGGGTGTCTGTCTGTGTGTCTTAGTGTCCTGGGTGTCTGTCTGTGTGTCTTAGTGCCCTTAGTGTCTGTCTGAATGTCTTAGTGTCCTTGGTGCCTGTCTGCATGTCTTAGTGTCCTGGGTGTCTGTCTGTGTGTCTTAGTGTCCTGGGTGTCTGTCTGTGTGTCTTAGTGTCCTGGGTGTCTGTCTGTGTGTCTTAGTGTCCTGGGTGTCTGTCTGTGTGTCTTAGTGCCCTTAGTGTCTGTCTGAATGTCTTAGTGTCCTTGGTGCCTGTCTGCATGTCTTAGTGTCCTGGGTGTCTGTCTGTGTGTCTTAGTGCCCTGGGTGTCTGCCTGCATGTCTTAGTGCCCTTGGTGTCTGTCTGTGTGTCTTAGTGTCCTTGGTGTCTGTCTGCATGTCTTAGTGTCCTGGGTGTCTGTCTGTGTGTCTTAGTGCCCTTGGTGTCTGTCTGCATGTCTTAGTGTCCTGGGTGTCTGTCTGCATGTCTTAGTGCCCTTGGTGTCTGTCTGTGTGTCTTAGTGTCCTGGGTGTCTGTCTGTGTGTCTTAGTGTCCTGGGTGTCTGTCTGTGTGTCTTAGTGTCCTGGGTGTCTGTCTGTGTGTCTTAGTGTCCTGGGTGTCTGTCTGTGTGTCTTAGTGCCCTTAGTGTCTGTCTGAATGTCTTAGTGTCCTTGGTGCCTATCTGCATGTCTTAGTGTCCTGGGTGTCTGTCTGTGTGTCTTAGTGTCCTGGGTGTCTGTCTGTGTGTCTTAGTGTCCTGGGTGTCTGTCTGTGTGTCTTAGTGCCCTTAGTGTCTGTCTGAATGTCTTAGTGTCCTTGGTGCCTATCTGCATGTCTTAGTGTCCTGGGTGTCTGTCTGTGTGTCTTAGTGTCCTGGGTGTCTGTCCGTGTGTCTTAGTGTCCTGGGTGTCTGTCTGCATGTCTTAGTGTCCTGGGTGTCTGTCTGTGTGTCTTAGTGTCCTGGGTGTCTGTCTGTGTGTCTTAGTGTCCTGGGTGTCTGTCTGTGTGTCTTAGTGTCCTGGGTGTCTGTCTGTGTGTCTTAGTGTCCTGGGTGTCTGTCTGTGTGTCTTAGTGTCCTGGGTGTCTGTCTGTGTGTCTTAGTGTCCTGGGTGTCTGTCTGTGTGTCTTAGTGCCCTTAGTGTCTGTCTGAATGTCTTAGTGTCCTTGGTGCCTGTCTGCATGTCTTAGTGTCCTGGGTGTCTGTCTGTGTGTCTTAGTGCCCTGGGTGTCTGTCTGCATGTCTTAGTGCCCTTGGTGTCTGTCTGTGTGTCTTAGTGTCCTGGGTGTCTGTCTGCATGTCTTAGTGTCCTTGGTGTCTGTCTGCATGTCTTAGTGCCCTTGGTGTCTGTCTGTGTGTCTTAGTGTCCTGGGTGTCTGTCTGCATGTCTTAGTGTCCTTGGTGTCTGTCTGCATGTCTTAGTGCCCTTGGTGTCTGTCTGTGTGTCTTAGTGTCCTTGGTGCCTGTCTGCATGTCTTAGTGTCCTGGGTGTCTGTCTGTGTGTCTTAGTGCCCTTAGTGTCTGTCTGCATGTCTTAGTGTCCTGGGTGTCTGTCTGCATGTCTTAGTGCCCTTGGTGTCTGTCTGTGTGTCTTAGTGTCCTTGGTGCCTGTCTGTGTGTCTTAGTGTCCTGGGTGTCTGTCTGTGTGTCTTAGTGTCCTGGGTGTCTGTCTGTGTGTCTTAGTGTCCTGGGTGTCTGTCTGTGTGTCTTAGTGTCCTGGGTGTCTGTCTGTGTGTCTTAGTGCCCTTAGTGTCTGTCTGAATGTCTTAGTGTCCTTGGTGCCTGTCTGCATGTCTTAGTGTCCTGGGTGTCTGTCTGTGTGTCTTAGTGCCCTGGGTGTCTGCCTGCATGTCTTAGTGCCCTTGGTGTCTGTCTGTGTGTCTTAGTGTCCTGGGTGTCTGTCTGCATGTCTTAGTGTCCTTGGTGCCTGTCTGCATGTCTTAGTGTCCTGGGTGTCTGTCTGTGTGTCTTAGTGCCCTTAGTGTCTGTCTGCATGTCTTAGTGTCCTGGGTGTCTGTCTGCATGTCTTAGTGCCCTTGGTGTCTGTCTGTGTGTCTTAGTGTCCTGGGTGTCTGTCTGTGTGTCTTAGTGTCCTGGGTGTCTGTCTGTGTGTCTTAGTGTCCTGGGTGTCTGTCTGTGTGTCTTAGTGTCCTGGGTGTCTGTCTGTGTGTCTTAGTGTCCTGGGTGTCTGTCTGTGTGTCTTAGTGCCCTTAGTGTCTGTCTGAATGTCTTAGTGTCCTTGGTGCCTATCTGCATGTCTTAGTGTCCTGGGTGTCTGTCTGTGTGTCTTAGTGTCCTGGGTGTCTGTCTGTGTGTCTTAGTGTCCTGGGTGTCTGTCTGCATGTCTTAGTGTCCTGGGTGTCTGTCTGTGTGTCTTAGTGTCCTGGGTGTCTGTCTGTGTGTCTTAGTGTCCTGGGTGTCTGTCTGTGTGTCTTAGTGTCCTGGTTGTCTGTCTGTGTGTCTTAGTGTCCTGGGTGTCTGTCTGTGTGTCTTAGTGTCCTGGGTGTCTGTCTGTGTGTCTTAGTGTCCTGGGTGTCTGTCTGTGTGTCTTAGTGCCCTTAGTGTCTGTCTGAATGTCTTAGTGTCCTTGGTGCCTGTCTGCATGTCTTAGTGTCCTGGGTGTCTGTCTGTGTGTCTTTGTGCCCTGGGTGTCTGTCTGCATGTCTTAGTGCCCTTGGTGTCTGTCTGTGTGTCTTAGTGTCCTGGGTGTCTGTCTGCATGTCTTAGTGTCCTTGGTGTCTGTCTGCATGTCTTAGTGCCCTTGGTGTCTGTCTGTGTGTCTTAGTGTCCTGGGTGTCTGTCTGCATGTCTTAGTGTCCTTGGTGTCTGTCTGCATGTCTTAGTGCCCTTGGTGTCTGTCTGTGTGTCTTAGTGTCCTGGGTGTCTGTCTGTGTGTCTTAGTGTCCTGGGTGTCTGTCTGTGTGTCTTAGTGCCCTTAGTGTCTGTCTGCATGTCTTAGTGTCCTGGGTGTCTGTCTGCATGTCTTAGTGCCCTTGGTGTCTGTCTGTGTGTCTTAGTGTCCTGGGTGTCTGTCTGTGTGTCTTAGTGTCCTGGGTGTCTGTCTGTGTGTCTTAGTGTCCTGGGTGTCTGTCTGTGTGTCTTAGTGTCCTGGGTGTCTGTCTGTGTGTCTTAGTGTCCTGGGTGTCTGTCTGTGTGTCTTAGTGCCCTTAGTGTCTGTCTGAATGTCTTAGTGTCCT
Organism: Macrostomum lignano; assembly: GCA_002269645.1. NCBI lineage: Eukaryota > Metazoa > Platyhelminthes > Macrostomidae > Macrostomum > Macrostomum lignano. The sequence continues at coordinate 113,646 of NIVC01000441.1, forward strand.
TGGTGCCTGTCTGCATGTCTTAGTGTCCTGGGTGTCTGTCTGTGTGTCTTAGTGTCCTGGGTGTCTGTCTGTGTGTCTTAGTGTCCTGGGTGTCTGTCTGCATGTCTTAGTGTCCTGGGTGTCTGTCTGTGTGTCTTAGTGTCCTGGGTGTCTGTCTGCATGTCTTAGTGTCCTGGGTGTCTGTCTGTGTGTCTTAGTGCCCTTAGTGTCTGTCTGCATGTCTTAGTGTCCTGGGTGTCTGTCTGCATGTCTTAGTGCCCTTGGTGTCTGTCTGTGTGTCTTAGTGTCCTGGGTGTCTGTCTGTGTGTCTTAGTGTCCTGGGTGTCTGTCTGTGTGTCTTAGTGTCCTGGGTGTCTGTCTGTGTGTCTTAGTGTCCTGGGTGTCTGTCTGTGTGTCTTAGTGTCCTGGGTGTCTGTCTGTGTGTCTTAGTGCCCTTAGTGTCTGTCTGAATGTCTTAGTGTCCTGGGTGTCTGTCTGTGTGTCTTAGTGTCCTGGGTGTCTGTCTGTGTGTCTTAGTGTCCTGGGTGTCTGTCTGTGTGTCTTAGTGTCCTGGGTGTCTGTCTGTGTGTCTTAGTGTCCTGGGTGTCTGTCTGTGTGTCTTAGTGCCCTTAGTGTCTGTCTGAATGTCTTAGTGTCCTTGGTGCCTGTCTGCATGTCTTAGTGTCCTGGGTGTCTGTCTGTGTGTCTTAGTGTCCTGGGTGTCTGTCTGTGTGTCTTAGTGTCCTGGGTGTCTGTCTGCATGTCTTAGTGTCCTGGGTGTCTGTCTGTGTGTCTTAGTGTCCTGGGTGTCTGTCTGCATGTCTTAGTGTCCTGGGTGTCTGTCTGTGTGTCTTAGTGCCCTTAGTGTCTGTCTGCATGTCTTAGTGTCCTGGGTGTCTGTCTGCATGTCTTAGTGCCCTTGGTGTCTGTCTGTGTGTCTTAGTGTCCTGGGTGTCTGTCTGCATGTCTTAGTGTCCTTGGTGTCTGTCTGCATGTCTTAGTGCCCTTGGTGTCTGTCTGTGTGTCTTAGTGTCCTGGGTGTCTGTCTGCATGTCTTAGTGTCCTTGGTGTCTGTCTGCATGTCTTAGTGCCCTTGGTGTCTGTCTGTGTGTCTTAGTGTCCTTGGTGCCTGTCTGCATGTCTTAGTGTCCTGGGTGTCTGTCTGTGTGTCTTAGTGCCCTTAGTGTCTGTCTGCATGTCTTAGTGTCCTGGGTGTCTGTCTGCATGTCTTAGTGCCCTTGGTGTCTGTCTGTGTGTCTTAGTGTCCTGGGTGTCTGTCTGTGTGTCTTAGTGTCCTGGGTGTCTGTCTGTGTGTCTTAGTGTCCTGGGTGTCTGTCTGTGTGTCTTAGTGTCCTGGGTGTCTGTCTGTGTGTCTTAGTGTCCTGGGTGTCTGTCTGTGTGTCTTAGTGCCCTTAGTGTCTGTCTGAATGTCTTAGTGTCCTTGGTGCCTGTCTGCATGTCTTAGTGTCCTGGGTGTCTGTCTGTGTGTCTTAGTGTCCTGGGTGTCTGTCTGTGTGTCTTAGTGTCCTGGGTGTCTGTCTGCATGTCTTAGTGTCCTGGGTGTCTGTCTGTGTGTCTTAGTGTCCTGGGTGTCTGTCTGTGTGTCTTAGTGTCCTGGGTGTCTGTCTGTGTGTCTTAGTGTCCTGGGTGTCTGTCTGCATGTCTTAGTGTCCTGGGTGTCTGTCTGTGTGTCTTAGTGTCCTGGGTGTCTGTCTGTGTGTCTTAGTGTCCTGGGTGTCTGTCTGCATGTCTTAGTGTCCTGGGTGTCTGTCTGTGTGTCTTAGTGTCCTGGGTGTCTGTCTGTGTGTCTTAGTGTCCTGGGTGTCTGTCTGTGTGTCTTAGTGTCCTGGGTGTCTGTCTGTGTGTCTTAGTGTCCTGGGTGTCTGTCTGTGTGTCTTAGTGCCCTTAGTGTCTGTCTGAATGTCTTAGTGTCCTTGGTGCCTGTCTGCATGTCTTAGTGTCCTGGGTGTCTGTCTGTGTGTCTTAGTGTCCTGGGTGTCTGTCTGTGTGTCTTAGTGTCCTTGGTGTCTGTCTGCATGTCTTAGTGCCCTTGGTGTCTGTCTGTGTGTCTTAGTGTCCTTGGTGCCTGTCTGCATGTCTTAGTGCCCTTGGTATCTGTCTGTGTGTCTTAGTGTCCTGGGTGTCTGTCTGCATGTCTTAGTGTCCTTGGTGTCTGTCTGCATGTCTTAGTGCCCTTGGTGTCTGTCTGTGTGTCTTAGTGTCATTGGTGCCTGTCTGCATGTCTTAGTGCCCTTGGTGTCTGTCTGCATGTCTTAGTGTCCTGGGTGTCTGTCTGCATGTCTTAGTGCCCTTGGTGTCTGTCTTCATGTCTTAGTGCCCTTGGTGTCTGTCTGCATGTCTTAGTGCCCTTGGTGTCTGTCTGCATGTCTTAGTGCCCTGGGTGTCTGTCTGCATGCCTTAGTGTCCTGGGTGTCTGTCTGCATGTCTTAGTGCCCTTGGTGTCTGTCTGCATGTCTTAGTGTCCTTGGTGTCTGTCTGCATGTCTTAGTGTCCTGGGTGTCTGTCTGCATGTCTTAGTGTCCTGGGTGTCATTAGTGACTGAGTATTTTTGGTGACTGACTGTCTTTATTGTCTTTATCTTTAGTTTGTGAGTGTCTTTAGTGTCTGAATTATCTTTAGTGTCTGAAGTGTCTTTAGTGACAGAGTGTCTTCAGTGACAGAGTGTCTTTACGTTATTTGTCTCTCGCAGTGTCTTAATCCATTATCTCACCGTCTTACTGTCTAGCTAAGTGCGACGTACTTTAGTGCCCGTGAATTTTCAGTCTGTACCTGCTCTGTCGCAATCATTCAACTACCCGTATTAACTCATCTATGCACACAAACAGTTTGAAGTTGATTTCTTAAACGCTCACCAGCCATTGACCCGCTTATCAATCGCGTCAGATTGCCTTCGCCTAGCGAGGCTGACAAACTCTGAAATTGGTCAACAGTAGAGCGTCAAGGGCTGAAGATGAATCTAAGAAACACAAGCAGTCCCCCAGAAGCTTACATTATTGTACACATCGAATGATAGAAATTGTATAGCCGAGTAGGGGAATATACGTATCATTTGAGCTCCATTGCTTCGATAGAAACCAGCGATGCCCTCAACTGACCAGATGTGGCGAAGAGTGCCGAAAATGCCTGAGAATAGTGAGAATACAAATGCACTATGAGAGCAGGTCATTGCCAATTAAGTTTGCTACCAAAGCAAACTTTGATTTCTCTATACAGTATTAATCTTTAGTCAATAAAACATTTTCAAAGACAGGTCTTACCATGAGATTCGTGAGCATGATTGTGCGTCTGGAGAAGGATTTTGACTCGGTCCAGTGGTGCAACTGTTGTCTTGGCTAGGCAGCCAGCCATACCTAAGTAGTTCAAAGTATATTTTAGCAGTCTTATGCTAGCTATAAATCTCTTTTTTTCTAGAGTAATAAAAGGACACAACAAAATAAAACCTTTGCAAAGATAGCATCTCTCAAAGATAGCATCCCCCTAAATAGAAAGCATCTTCCAGACAGCAAGCATCCCCACATAGCAAACATCCCCTAGATAGCAACAGATAGCAAGAACCCCCTCCCTTAGATAGCAAAACCCTTTCCCCTCCCAATAGCAAGCATTCTCTAGATAGCAAATACCCCCTCCCATAGATAGCAAACATCCTCCAATAGCAAACATGCCTAAATGGCAAGTCCTTGAATAGCAACCATCCCCAAAATAACAAGTAGGCCCAGCTAGTGCAAAAATCAAGCACAGATCTTGAATTTTTTTAGGGCAGAGGCAAGCTATACCAAGCACTATATAATCTAATATTAGAAAATGGACCTGGCAAATTTGTAGGCAAAAAGGAATGGCCCAATTTTTTGGATTTTTATATAAATTATAAACTTTAAGCCTTCATTAAACTTATATATTTTAAGACTAGATTTATCATGTACAATTTATAATAAAACTTACCTCCACATAGAAAAATAGTTGCTTTTCCTCTGAGTTCAAATACTTTATCGATCATGCTTGCTTTATCATCTTTTTTAATCTGAGCTTCCATAATTGATTAAATCTTTGTTAGCCCCCTTAATTACAATGTTATTTTTGTTGTTTTTAATAATAATATTCAATTTGTCCTTGGATTAATTTAGGAAATATAATTCATGGGTGTTTTCACTTTTAAGAAGCAAGTATTTATTTTCCAAACAAGATAGAGCATTATTTTGTTTCGAGAATTGTTATAAAAATAGTATTAAAAAGACCTACAAAAATAGCAGAACTCTGCTAATATTATTTTTCACCCAATATGCAACACTTATTTGTGGCACAGTCACTTTAAAAGTGGCAGAATGACAATTTTAGACTAATTCATGACAATTTTAGACTAATTCATTCAACACTTGTCTTAAATTAGCCCAGTTGATATATTAGTTACAATTAAGACCTTCACTAGTCTAAACCAAGACAAATATATTGTCGAGCATAATTTTCTCAATACTTCGTCAAAAAAGGATATTGGTTCTGTGATACTATTACTTTATTTCAGAATATTGCTTTCTTAAGGACTTTATAATAAAATTTACTCCTTTAGAGCTAAATTTGCATTAACATTTAACTAAGGCTAATTCGATTCAATCCTGCCCTGCTGATCTGATCCAATAATATGATGAAAAGTGACGTATTAAATTAGTGCCTCAACTCACGATAAAAAAACTAGCCAATTAAAACTAAATATTTTAAAAATTACTTAGGTTTATTAGTGAACTTTTTTTGTTCAATAATTTTTTTGATTTTAGACAAAAATTTCATTTATGTATTGTACACCTCTGATTATACACTCGTGACTGTAAAAAGCATGGTCCTTTACTTAATCCCTTTTGCAAATACATATGACATGTAGATTATATTTACATGTACATGTACCACGAATGACGACTTTCAGTACCTAACACTACATATACATGTTTTATTGCTGCATGTAAATTAATAGTACTTACACAATTAAGTTCTCATGTAAAGATGATTACTGTCTCCTCTTTAATTTAATCTGCCGATACACTGCATATTACACTTGTAACTATACAAATAATTTTTGTCGCTTTAAAACAGATTTATGACACATACTGTACACTGGTACATGCATATTCCTGGTACATGATCCCGACACATGATCCTGGTTTATGATACTGGTACATGATCCCGAATCAACACATCCCAGCAGCACTAGTATTGAAAATTAAATAGTGGAACAAGCGTTAAAAGCATTCTATGCTTTGTTAGCTTGTAAAAAGTTAAAAATGAAAGGTAGCAGAGTGTAGCTTAATTGATGGTCACTTGGTAGAATAAACGATTATAAATTTTGACTACTGTAATTAAGCGATTACCGTAGAGCTATAAGGTTCGATAAATATCGTAGCAGCAGCAACGGGGGTTGGGTGCCGCTTTGCAAATGTTCTGAATTAATTATTTGATAAAATGAATGGACCTTCTGTATTGCATGCATTCTACCTGTAATCGTGGCTTATATTAGCAAGACTAAGGCAGTAGCAATATAAAACTGCCGCACCCATTGCTAAAGTGTCACACCGCATCGAAATATCCGAATGGGCCATGCTGGGGAAGAACTTGCGCAGCGCTTTGTTAGATTTGAAGTCTAATAGAAATTTAAACTGCGCTGAAGCATGAGCTGCTTCGAGTGCTATACAAGTAGCTCAGATGTATAAAAGCTGGTCATGCAAGCTTTCTAGCAAACATTGCGAACAATGGAACTGATGAAATGACCGGGCTTAGGAGGAGTCTCTTCTTATCTCACCATCTAGTTAGTTAGATTTCTCTCTCCAACAGCAGAAGGAGCAGCCGCTGGGGCTTGGCACTCACTTTGATGGTTCAGTGTACAGCAGCATCTGCACAGTTCTCCGCAGCTCAGTTTGCACACTGCAAATTCAAGCCCGGCCTGTTGCCTAGGGTGAGCCGGGGCTTGAATGGTTGGACAGGTGGAGCGTATGCCACAAGCTGCCGCCATAAAACTGCTTCTTTGACTCAATATTACCTTATTGTATCGCTTGAGAAGCAAATTTCTATTTCTAATCGAAGAAAGTTGTTGGACGAGACCAAATTGCCGGACAAGACGTTCAGTTTAGAAGTGAGTACTCAAAACTATTACTCTACGAACATCAATAGCTATGGCTTGCTGTTATCATTTTTTTAACTTTGGGGAGCTTGGGGTTCTCCATCCAATGCAGGACTTAAGTGTCTACTTATTTAGGTGTCAGGACACACGAACTCAGGTGTCAGGACACACCAACTCAGGTGTCAGGACACACCAACTCAGGTGTGAGGACACACCAACTCAGGTGTCAGGACACACCAACTCAGGTGTCAGGACACACGAACTCAGGTGTCAGGACACACCAACTCAGGTGTGAGGACACACCAACTCAGGTGTGAGGACACACCAACTCAGGTGTCAGGACACACCAACTCAGGTGTCAGGACACACCAACTCAGGTGTGAGGACACACCAACTCAGGTGTGAGGACACACCAACTCAGGTGTCAGGACACACCAACTCAGGTGTGAGGACACACCAACTCAGGTGTCAGGACACACCAACTCAGGTGTCAGGACACACCAACTCAGGTGTGAGGACACACCAACTCAGGTGTGAGGACACACCAACTCAGGTGTCAGGACACACCAACTCAGGTGTCAGGACACACCAACTCAGGTGTGAGGACACACCAACTCAGGTGTGAGGACACACCAACTCAGGTGTCAGGACACACCAACTCAGGTGTGAGGACACACCAACTCAGGTGTGAGGACACACCAACTCAGGTGTCAGGACACACCAACTCAGGTGTCAGGACACACCAACTCAGGTGTCAGGACACACCAACTCAGGTGTCAGGACACACCAACTCAGGTGTGAGGACACACCAACTCAGGTGTCAGGACACACCAACTCAGGTGTCAGGACACACGAACTCAGGTGTCAGGACACACCAACTCAGGTGTCAGGGGTGCCAACTCAGGTGTCAGGGGTGCCAACTCAGGTGTCAGGGGTGCCAACTCAGGTGTCAGGGGTGCCAACTCATGTGTCAGGGGTGCCAACTCATGTGTCAGGGGTGCCAACTCAGCTGTCAGGGGTGCCAACTCATGTGTCAGGGGTGCCAACTCAGGTGTCAGGGGTGCCAACTCAGGTGTCAGGGCATTCTAAATCCTAGGCATCAGATGTCAGGGTATACGCTAAAATCGCATTAAAAGCTCACCAGGGTGCCTCCTTTGTCGCAAGCCGCTCCGACTCAAAAATGCAACTGTACCCTCGTATTATAATGCAACTCACTACACTGCTGCCAGGGTACAGAGTTGACACCTCCATCTTCAGAGTGAGAACACGAGACACGAGACTCCAGCCATTTTCCTGCATTGGTCAACACCCTTCAGATTCCCTGAAGTGCTTTGAGGCAAATCCTTTATAATTTTAAACCCGATCTACTTTTATCCCATTACGCTAAAGGATTAATGACACAACGGAAGGTGTCTGCTTGCATACTCTATTCAATCCCGGCATCCTTACAGTCTGCATTATATTAAGTTTTTATGGTCCATAGCTGGCATATGTATGGCAGCTCCGTGAAAGGCCCATTCAACAACAATGGCACGGCAGACCACCGACCCGCGAGAATGCTGAAGCCTCCAGATAGTCCCTGCAGGCTCTCCATTAGATGCATAATTAAAGGCAGGCGGTTCAACCGTAAATAGACTGAGATTTTCTCAATAGCCCCAGCCCCGTGTTAACAATGCAAGACGGTGAACTTTCAATCTGGAAAAAATTATCTTTGAGCTGAAATTCCAGCATTCCCCTAGCCAGCCAGGGGGATTTAGGGAGGCTGGGTTTGAGCTCAGCCAGGTTGCTCTCCTCTCCATCCCCCCTCACTCCCTCCTCTCTTCCCCTGAGCTCCTATCGGTTTCGCGGATTTTGGTAACCATGACAACCAGCCGGGTAGAACCAGCGGTTGGATGATGAGGCAAAATTAATCACACGTAAAACGGACAGAATCTCAGTGCTCCAAGAGTGATCTAAATTCGAAAAAATTGAAATATTATTAATTGCTTTGCAGCTTCATCCCATAGCAACGGAGAGGCGCCACCTCAGACAGACCCCAGTCCGGCTTCATGGACAAGTATGATAATCTTGGCTTAGTTGGCGAGGGCAGCTACGGCATGGTGATGAAGTGCCGGCGCAAGGACACCGGAGAATTGGTGGCTGTCAAAAAGTTTCTGGATAGCGAAGACGACAAGACAGTGAAGAAGATTGCGCTGAGGGAGATTCGGATGCTGCGGGTGAGGACTGGTTCTATCCTGTGTGTTCTATCCTGCCTGTTCTATTCTGTGTGTTCTATCCTGTGTGTTCTATCCTGTGTGTTCTATCCTGTGTGTTCTATCCTGTGTGTTCTACCTGTGTGTTCTATCCTGCCTGTTCTATCCTGCCTGTTCTATCCAGCCTGTTCTATCCTGCCTGTTTTATCCTGCCTGTTCTATCCTGCCTGTTCTATCCTGCCTGTTCTATCCTGCCTGTTCTATCCTGCCTGTTCTATCCTGCCTGTTCTATCCTACCTGTTCTATCCTGCCTGCTTTATCCTGCGTGTTCTATCCTGCCTGTTCTATCCTGCCTGTTCTATCCTGCCTGTTCTATCCTGCCTGTTCTATCCTGCCTGTTCTATCCTACCTGTTCTATCCTGCCTGTTCTATCCTGCCTGTTCTATCCTGCCTGTTCTATCCTACCTGTTCTATCCTGCCTGTTCTATCCTGCCTGTTCTATCCTGCCTGTTCTATCCTGCCTGTTCTATCCTGCCTGTTCTATCCTGCCTGTTCTATCCTGCCTGTTCTATCCTGCCTGTTCTATCCTACCTGTTCTATCCTGCCTGTTCTATCCTGCCTGTTCTATCCTGTGCATCGCAACCTCGCAAAATCGCAAGATCACGTCACCAAATCACAGATTCTGAAGCACGACAATCTGGTGAACTTGCTCGACGTTTTCCGACGGAAGAAGCGCCTGTACCTGGTGTTCGAGTACATCGACTACACCGTGCTGGATAGGCTGGAAAAATGTCCGAACGGTCTGGACGAGATGACTTCTAGGAAGATTCTGTTCCAAGTGATTCGTGGCATTGAGTTCTGCCACGCACACAATGTAAGACTCGCTTTGTGGGGCTGGCTGCTCCTGACTCATGCGTCGTGCTAACACATTTTTGTCAGGACTCCATTTTCAGTTATGATCACAGATACTACTAGAATAAGTAGATGGGCCACTCAGCACATTTGCGTGTCTTTCAGTTCAGTAGTGGGTTAAACAGAAGCATTTTAATGTATTTAAAAGACAAGGCTCATTTACGGCTCTTACCCCCCCCCCCCAGCTTAAACCCTCCTCCAACCGCGCCTTTCCATATTACCCCCGCCCCGCCCCAATTTTTATTGCTTTTCTCGGAATTCCAGCCTAAAGCTGCCATGTACATTTCAGTGTACGAGCTATGTACATTATGGCTGAACCAATTAGCAAGTTGTTTACGCCTGCAAACTTATTAGTAATTTCAGCTGCCTTTATTTTCATGAAATAGCTTATGTATTCTTCTTTGCTACTGAACTGAAAATAGAAAGCTGTTTTAGTAAGTATATATGCCTGAGTGGCCCATCCAGTCATTTTAGTATCTGTGATTATGATAGATTTACTGTCATGTCTCACTTACTGACTGATTTAAATAACTAAAATCTGACTCTTACTTACTGTCAAGACTCATTGGGGTGTGAATTATCACAGAGTTTAATCCTCTCCCTTCCCCGTCGCAGACAATTCACCGTGACGTAAAGCCGGAAAATATTCTCGTGTCACGCGACGGCGTGGTGAAAATCTGCGACTTCGGCTTCGCCAGACACACCACAGGAGACCAGTTAACCGACTACGTGGCCACCCGGTGGTACCGCGCGCCCGAACTGTTGGTTGGCGATCCCAGATACGGCAGGTGAGCTGCATGGCAACTCATTGATTTCAACTAAAAACAAAAGGTTTTCTCCTGCTTTAGTTTCTAAAGGCAAATCACGAATAGGAAATCAATGGAAAATCCATGGAAAATCCATGGTAAATCCTCTAATGAAAGTCATTCTAAAATCAATTTCGATTAGCACTATCGCCATCCTCCATCCTCAGACCGATTGACATCTGGGCTATCGGTTGCCTAGCAGCGGAAGTGCTCACTGGGGAGCCGCTGTTTCCAGGCGACTCCGACATTGATCAGCTATTCCACATTGTGCGCTGTCTGGGTGAGTGCTTGCTGCTGGGTTGCGGACTGAATGCTGAATTTAATGGGTTATTATCAACAAAGACAAACCTGGAGTTCCTTCTTCATCACACTTTGTCTCAACTGAAGCAAAGGTGACTCCGTCTCACAGCCACCTCACTCCGCCTCACAGCCACCTCACTCCACCTCACAGCCACCTCACTCCTCGACACAGCCGCCTACTAAGGATTGTAGCCCAACACCCACCCACCTCCCCAAATGCAGGAAATTTGCCCCAGCGCTACAGGGATATTTTTGCCAAAAATCCCCTATTTTCGGGAATGCGCGCCCCGGAAGCTCGATCGTTCGAACCATTAGAGCGGAAGGTGCCGAAATGCTCGCGACCGGCAATGGATCTCATCAAGGTGAGTGGAGATTGAATGAAAATTCTATCCGTTAATTACTCTAGTTGGGCGATTTCTACTCCTGACAGAAGATGTTAAAAACAGTGACCGGTGTTGCCCTCAAGCTCAATTGACACGCAGTTAATAATTAATAGATCGGCCCCACAGTAAGCAATTAATTATTTATTGCGGATTCAGCCGGCTGTCTTATTGGGCTACTGGGGCAGAATGCGGGTGACATAAATCTCTATTTTTAGACACTAATAAAAGTCCGTCAACACACTGAGGAGCAATCACATTCAGTTCAGCTTTCAAATTGCGGTAATTAGGGGCTAAAACGCAGCTAGTATCACGTGAGCTTCATTACAGGTGCCCATTCCGCCGACTCCTGGCACATACAAGCGCGCCAATACTGTACGCAGGCACGGCACTCACACACGCTCATACAGAGTGTACAGCGGCCCTGACTGTCTAATTCTCAGGGCATATATGTACACTCTCCGTGCCTTGGGGGTGTCACAGCAAAATACTTGAGTAGCTCATCAAGTGATCAAAGCTTCCTGCGACTAACTTCACCGAACAAAAAACGCCCCTTCCCCCCTGCAGCGCTGCCTCCGACTTGAAGCAGACGACCGGCCAAGCTGCTCCGAGCTGCTCCGGCTCGAATATTTCCAAGCAAACGGCTTTGCCAGCAGATTCGCCGAGGAGCTGAGAGGGAAGATGAAGGCCAGGTCAGACCAGCAGCAGGGATCAACGGCGGCCGCTGAGACCAGACAGAAAAAGCAGCCTCATCATCAGCATCATCATCCGCAACAACAGCAATTGCTTGCGCCTGCTACGGCAGCTGCATCAGAGCAGTCCGAAGCGTCACCCAGACCAGCAGCAGTCAGTCCGCCATCTGTGCAGGAGCGGAGAGGGCAGGACGCTGAACAACAGGGCACCAAGTCTGATGTATGTTGAATTTTGCTTTATTCAACAATTTTTTTAACCTACATGTACAAGAAATTTAACAATTTAACGATCTTTTAAAACTACAGAAATAGTGAAGGAATTTGTTAAATAATTTATATAGAAATCACGACTAGAAATTATAACAAATCATTGCAAGCACTGGTTCTATGGCACACTGAGAAATAAAAAGCGTGTCAGAGCTTCTCCCGCCGAACTTTGCCCTTTTCAATGTCATCTGTCTGGTGTCATCTGCTGAAGGTGCTGACGGCGTCAGGGTGATAACTGAGTGCTCGAGAGACCAGCTGAAGATGTCCAGCAGCTGAGGCTTGCCCACTGTCGAGGCTTGATCAGCGAAACTCGAGAAATTTGCAACAGCGTGTCCATAGTCACCTGGATCGAGCCACCTGCTGAAGGTCCAGAAGCTCCGCTTGGGTGAAGGCTAGTGACCAACGAAGTCAGAGCTGATGCAGACACATGTAGTCGACGTGCTGATGAAATTTGGAGGCTTGGCAAGGCTTCACTGAGGTGCACTGAATACACTGGCGCTTAGGGAAAAATCCGACCTTCCGGCAGAATCATCGAATATCTTGACGGTCCGGAGGGCTGGCGACTTGATAATTCTTGTTTGAGAAGGCGCGCAACAATAAGTTAGCCCGTTTTCTTAAATTTCCACCCACCCCCTTGGTAGTTCTAATTCTACTGTTATAATCAGACCATAATTTCTAAAATTATGAAGATTTTTTGAAAAACAAAATATTGATTTTAATTACTCTGATTTTAGCTGGTGAAATGTATTTTTTAGAATTAAAAGGAACTCTAAAATATATTACCAAATTTATTAGGCTTATAATCAACACTGAAAATATTTTTATATTTGCGAGGCGCTTTTCGGTCGACATGTTTCTTTCACTTTTGAAGCGGAGCACATTATAACAACTTCATTGTTTCAAAATTAATTTAAATAAAAACAGAACTCTAAAAGATAACCGAAAAATTTAGCACCAATTTCCAATTTTAAAAGCTCGCGTTAAGCAAAACTGATACCAAACAATTGACATGCTCACAGCACAAATTAACATGTATTATAAGCATGCATATATAAGAACTAAAAAAACTTTCACAGGTCGTTATCACGGATTACAGACAGTTTTTGCAGGTGAAGTCCATAAAACATCGAGATTAACTCCTGACTATCTCGATGGATTAATCATGATCAAAATGCACCCGATAAAATTTGTGCCATTGTGTGTCGCTTTTTGCTATTTTATTTCCCTTTAAAAGCAGCAAAATTTTTGTTTGTATTTACTTTTGTTTTGCATAATGTAACGAGAACAAAAAATCATATTCAGTGATATTAAACAATGAAATACCCAGTTGAAGAGATATGATATAACAAAAAGGATTTTTATTTTAACATACGTGTAATGTGTAATAGCTCACTTGTAAACACCTAAAATCTCATACTCAAATCGTTTGCTACACGAGGTTTGCGTATAACAAATATAAAATAAATATTTACATAGTAGGCTTTTAAGGCGTCATTTAAATATAAAAGTGTACAGATTTGAAGGGCAGCATACTTCTTATGGCAAAATTTGCTTTATAAAACAAATTTTATAAACAAATTTACCAAAGCGGGCTGCGAGCACAATTTTGTTGCAATTATTTTATGTAGATATCCAAGATTTTTTCCTATTTAATTTCCGTTGATTTTTTAGTTTAGGAAGTTATAAAACTGAAAATTCACCTGTAAGTTTGCTGTGGATTATTTATGGCCCTCTAGGCTTTATTTGCACTTTTGCATAAATAAAGATAAACAAAATTGAATATTTTGCGTTTTCCAGGAATTGCTGGACAATCAGGCCGGAGCGGCGACGGCGGCAGGTGCGGAGTCCGAAGATCCGGCCCGAAGAGTGAAGGCCACAAGTCAGCAGCAGCAGCAGCAGCAGCAGCCACCGTTGCAGATGGACGGCCAGCTGGGTGGCGACACTTTGCAGCAGTTCGCCGCAGCCATGCCGCCTATTGGGCAGTTCGCCCAGATTACAAAGTTCGGGTGAGCTGGATTGGAATAAATCTGTGGATTACATGGACTGAATTTTAACGGCTGTTCCTAAACCAAAAAGCGGAAATGATCTTTTTGTTTTACTAGAAACTTTGCCGAAGGCGACGGCGCTTCGCCGGGCCTGCCGACTCACGGAATTTCCTCCGGCGCGCCTGCCGGACCCTCTGGAGGCATGAGGTGCGAAGAGAACATATTGCTGTATTGTGCAGTTAGCGAGAAGTACTTAAAGCAAGTTTGTTAACACAAACTCGATCACTTCAGGCTGACAGAGGCCAAGCATTCTCAGCACCAGCACCAGCACCACCAGCAGTCAAATAAGAAGAATGGCACCTATCACTCGCCTGCGGCACTAAAGCACCAGCACCAGCACCAGCACCAACACCAGCACCAGCACCAGCGGAAGCCGCCGCCAGAAGCACGAGGCCTCGGTCCGTTGAGAGACATCGGCGGCGGAGGCCTCATCCTGCCGGAAGTTCGCGGTGCGGGGGCGGAAAGTGAGCAGGGAATGAATTCATAAACTACTAAAAATGCGTTAAGACTACTATATAGCAGTAGTTTCGATATGAAGCGAAGTAGCCGTTTGACTAGGCTAGCCTAGTGGGATTGGGTTGTAGCCTAGTGGTTAGAGCATCCGACTCACGACTTGAAGGTCGGTGGTTCGATTCTCGACCCACTCGGAACAATTAGTGTCCTTGAGCAAGACATCTAACTCTGCATTGCTTCAGTTCACCCAGCTGTAAAATGGGTGCCAGCATTAGCTGGGGTAATTGAGGGTGTGTGTGGCGACCCCCAGTCCTTGGACTGAACAGCCGTACGCAGCCTTCAGATGCACCGCGCAGTAGCTGCGGCTGAGCTGTCGGTTGCACATCTGGCCCAATTCGGGCAGGTGTAATCAATTATTTTTAGATATGAACAAGAAACTCCAAATTTCTATAGTCTATCGAAAAAATCATTTTATAATATTTTAATACGAGAACTGGGATTCGAACCCCGGAACCTCGGAGAGGTACAAAAGTAGATGTCACTAATAAATGGCTTCAATTTTAAAATTTAATCCAACCCATCTCATTTTCAAAACTCATTTTCTCAACAAAAAAAACTTTTTCAGTTCGTCTTGGCACAAAAGCTGGGCTGTACAATCCGAAAGCAAAAAAAGGTCAACAACAGCAGCAGCAGCAGCAGTAGCAGCAGTAGCATTGGGTCCAGCTGGCACAACTGGACATTTAACCCTCTAATTTATTGGTTATAATCAAGCATTTTTGTTTGTTTTCTTCTAAAAACAACAGCAATCATAGCTGACTAACCAGTCGCGGCAGGAGCTTTCGGTTCTTCTACAACTCGTTGAAGGCTCGAAGGCTGCCACACAACACCATGAGCTGCTTGTGAGTGGCTGGCAGACAGGCAATTAACCTTGTTTAGTTCAATGCGTTGCGTTCGCAGTGGCTGTGCCACTCCCCTAATCTCTTTTGCATTTATGAACGCTCCTAGTCTAGGCTGCTTCTAGCCGAAAGCAATGCACTTTTGATTTCTAACTTGCACCAAATATCCCTATATTTTTATAGGACTATAGCACCAGCAGTTGCAGACAACATCGACTTTTAAAATGTTGACTTATGTAAACATTTCATCAAGTGACATTAAATTTATTTTAGATTCCCGATCCCTTCCCGCAATTTGAGATCCCATCCTGCAATCTCGGATCCCATCCTCCAATCCCAGATCCCATCCTTCAATCCCAGATCCCATTCTCTAATCTCAAATCCCATCCCGCAATCTCAGATCTCATTATTCCATCCCAGATAAACTTATCCAATCCCAGATAAACTTATCCAATCCCAGATCCCATCCTCCAATTCCAGATCCTATCCTGCAATCCCACATCTCATCCTCCAATCCCAGATCCCATCCTCCAATCTCAGATCCCATCCTCTAATTCCAGATCCCATTCTGCAATTTCAGATCCCATTATCCAATCCCACATCTCATCCTTCAATCTCAGATCCCATCCTGCAATCTCAGATCCCATCCTCTAATCCCAGATCCCATCCTGCAATTTCAGATCCCATCCTCTAATCCCAGATCCCATCCTGCAATTTCAGATCCCATCCTCTAATCCCAGATCCCATCCTGCAATTTCAGATCCCATTATCCAATCCCATATCCCATCCTCCAATCTCAGATCCCATCCTGCAATCCCAAATCTCAGATCCCATCCTCAAATCCCAGATCCCATTATCCAATCCCAGATCCCATCCTCAAATCCCAGATCCCATCTCTAGTCAGGTGCTATCAACTACTACTAGTGAAGATCCCATCTATGAAAAATGATCCCAACCATGAAAGTGGCTGTCTATTGTCCTAAAAAAGAGTTGCAGCAACATTTTCCATCTTCAACACTGCAGAATTCTGGTCGACATTTCCGAGGCGGTGATCGACAAAACTCTTCAACAGAACGGGGGGCGCACAGAAAGGCCGGCTGCTTGCCCACGCAGACATTTTTAATTAATTAATTTTTAATTTTCTTATGATTTACAGCTCGCTGTCTACTTCTACGGTCTTTGTCCAAGTTGTCTGTCTGTTGTGCAATTAGTAGCCAGGACCGCTAATTGCAGTAGTTGAGAGGACTCAAGTCGCGCTTCAAATTTGGTCATAAAAAGTATTTTTGAACTGGATAGCTCAGATTGTGTGGAAATTGGTCAATTCACTGCTATTTTAATATGGTATTGGGAGCGAACATGGCAGAAAGGGGATTTCAATTTCACAGAAGGGATATCATGTGTCTTCCCCAAAGGGGTACAAACTGGCTAGTCTAAATGTACTAAATTTGCAAAATCAGTAGGTCAGTAAAAATTTTCTATGAAGGCAGTGTCTTTTGACTACTACTACAGTAGTAAGGTATGGACAAAATTGCTGTTTTTGGCAGCTGACAAGATGACGGTCACTCATCTACTATGATTTATATTTTGCTTCACGTTTCTTCTGTTCAATGCTTATCTGCACAGTTTAATGTCCCACTTATGTTGACAAGGATCTGTGTTAAATCTACATGTGCCTTGCTTGCATTGTAACAGTCCGTGCAAATCTATGGAATTTGAAATTACTTGAATTATACGGGAGGTGTTCAATTTGAAAGATTTACATTCTTCTAACTTTTGACGTTAAATGTCAGTCAGTCAGTCAGTCAGTCAGTCAGTCAGTCAGTCAGTCAGTCAGTCAGTCAGTCAGTCAGTCAGTCAGTCAGTCAGTCAGTCAGTCAGTCAGTCAGTCAGTCAGTCAGTCAGTCAGTCAGTCAGTCAGTCAGTCAGTCAGTCAGTCAGTCAGTCAGTCAGTCAGTCAGTCAGTCAGTCAGTCAGTCAGTCAGTCAGTCAGTCAGTCAGTCAGTCAGTCAGTCAGTCAGTCAGTCAGTCAGTCAGTCAGTCAGTCAGTCAGTCAGTCAGTCAGTCAGTCAGTCAGTCAGTCAGTCAGTCAGTCAGTCAGTCAGTCAGTCAGTCAGTCAGTCAGTCAGTCAGTCAGTCAGTCAGTCAGTCAGTCAGTCAGTCAGTCAGTCAGTCAGTCAGTCAGTCAGTCAGTCAGTCAGTCAGTCAGTCAGTCAGTCAGTCAGTCAGTCAGTCAGTCAGTCAGTCAGTCAGTCAGTCAGTCAGTCAGTCAGTCAGTCAGTCAGTCAGTCAGTCAGTCAGTCAGTCAGTCAGTCAGTCAGTCAGTCAGTCAGTCAGTCAGTCAGTCAGTCAGTCAGTCAGTCAGTCAGTCAGTCAGTCAGTCAGTCAGTCAGTCAGTCAGTCAGTCAGTCAGTCAGTCAGTCAGTCAGTCAGTCAGTCAGTCAGTCAGTCAGTCAGTCAGTCAGTCAGTCAGTCAGTCAGTCAGTCAGTCAGTCAGTCAGTCAGTCAGTCAGTCAGTCAGTCAGTCAGTCAGTCAGTCAGTCAGTCAGTCAGTCAGTCAGTCAGTCAGTCAGTCAGTCAGTCAGTCAGTCAGTCAGTCAGTCAGTCAATGGATTTCTCAATTGCATCATCAAGTTAACCTGGCTTCTTTTAAAGCAGTTCGGAATTTCCTTACAGATAAAAAACCATTCTGGAACGCAGAATTTATTAAACAGACAGGCAGAGGCAGCGGCACTATACTTGGAAATAGGAATTGGTTTGCAAATAGTTTTCAAGTAAAAAAATGGCTCAACTTTGCAGCATAGAAAAGCGAAACAAACACAAAAGTTGAAAAAAAACAAAAATTAACAGAAAGGGAAATACAGTGCCTGCGTGTTCGTACTGATTGAATAGATATTTATCGAGAAACAAAATTAATGAAAAAATAAAAAGTCGAAACACACAGGAGCATATAAATGATTTTTCCCGGCTTGGAGTCCGGCCATAGACTACAAAAACGTATTTATTACCCACTTGGGGCCCGCCTATAGACTACAGAAACGTAATTATTACCCACTTGGGGCTGGCCATGGACTATAGAAACGTATTTATTATCCCTCTTCAGGTCCGGCCATAGACTACAGAAACGTACTTATTACCTACTTCGGGGCCGGCCATAGACTACAGAAACGTATTTATTACCCTACTTGGGGCTGGCCATGGACTATAGAAACGTATTTATTATCCCTCTTCGGGTCCGGCTATAGACTACAGAAACGTATTTATTACCCACTTGGGGCCCGGCCATAGACTACAGAAACGTATTTATTACCTACTTGGGGGCCGGCCATAGACTACAGAAACGTATTTATTACCCTACTTGGGGCTGGCCATGGACTATAGAAACGTACTTATTGTCCCTCTTCGGGTCCGGCTATAGACTACAGAAACGTATTTATTACCCACTTGGGGCCCGGCCATAGACTACAGAAAAGTATTTATTACCCACTTGGGGCCCGGCCATAGACTACAGAAACGTACTTATTACCCACTTGGGGCCCGGCCAAAGACTACAGAAACGTACTTATTACCTACTTGGGGCCCGGCCATAGACTACAGAAACGTATTTATTACCCACTTGGGGCCCGGCCATAGACTACAGAAAAGTATTTATTACCCACTTGGGGCCCGGCCAAAGACTACAGAAACGTACTTATTACCCACTTGGGGCCCGGCCATAGACTATAGAAACGTATTTTTTGCCTGGCGCAATAAAAGCTGCAAATAAACGTTTGTTTCTGTAGTCCATGGCCAGGCTCCAAGTGGGTAATAAATAAAATTATTCCCGTTTATTTCACTTGTCTATATGGCCTCGAGCGGTTTCGGCCACACCCCGACCCCATAAACGAGTCCTCAGCCGTTCGCGACCACAAAAAATAAAACAAGAGGGGAATAACTTGCACTAAGGCATTCTAAAAAACACCAGATAGACCAGTTGCAGCAATTATCGCTTAAATAAGCTTTTCGCCATAGACGAAATATGAAAGCATCGAAATAGCCATAGATTTTCTACTCGTAGCTGTTTAAAATAGTTTAATTATAAAATCGAAACGGGCGACTCCGAGATGACACCTGGTGTTTTTAGCGTCTCAAAACCTGATAGCATTGCATTCAGGAACAACAGGCTGATAGTAGAAAGACGACACCTTCAAACTTTTAGTTGAAGGTTTAACTTCGCTTTAAAAAATTAGAATTTTTAGGCTCTACATTCTTTGACCGAAAATAGTCTATGGCAAAACCGAAGTTTTAATGGATTCCATTCTAAAAAAGCAGTGTGCAGACAGCAAGGACATCAAGCCAAGGACAACTTGATAACTCAGTTATTAAGTTGTCATTTAGTTGAACTTGTTGAACTCTAGAATATAAGCGAAATATATAAAATAAATAAAAATTAACTGAGATGCCGTTGAGTCACTGGCTGGAGGCCTCCTCGGACGTCAGTCGGGGCACCGACCGAACTAGCAGCACCGCGGCGGAGCTTCGGCACTGGGCGTGCAGCTCCGACACGGTGGCCGCCTCCCAGGCCTGACCGCGTCCTCGGCCGCCGCCGCCGCCGCCGCCGCCACTGCTGCTAACGCTGCTACTGCGACTGCTGGCGCTGCTGCGGCTGCCGCCAATGCCGGCCGCCCTGCTGAAACAGCCGTTGGAGACGGCGTCGAAATTCGGACCCATGGAGACCGGCTGGCGGGTTGAGGCCACCCTGTAGCCGAGCTCCTGGCACAGGGTCTGCGGGTTGAGTGGGAGAGGAATTTCGGCTTGGGGGAATTTTGAGTTAGGGGAAGTTTCGGGTTGGGGGAGTTTCGGGTTGGGTGGAATTTTGAGTTAGGGGAAGTTTCGGGTTGGGGGAGTTTCGGGTTGGGGGAGTTTCAGGTTGGGGGAGTTTCGGGTTGGATGGAATTTTGAGTTAGGGGAAGTTTCGGGTTGGGGGAGTTTCGGGTTGGGGGAGTTTCGGGTTGGGGAGTTTCGGGTTGGGGGAGTTTCGGGTTGGATGGAATTTTGAGTTAGGGGGATTTCGGGTTGGGGGAGTTTCGGGTTGGATGGAATTTTGAGTTAGGGGAAGTTTCGGGTTGGGGGAGTTTCGGGTTGGGGATTTCGGGTTGGATGGAATTTTGAGTTAGAGGGATTTCGGGTTCGGGTTTCGGGTTGGGGGGTTTCGGGTTGGGGGAATTTCGGGTTGGGGGAGTTTAAGGTTGGGGGAGTTTCGGGTTGGGGGATTTCGGGTTGGATGGAATTTTGTGTTAGAGGGATTTCGGGTTCGGGGTTTCCGGTTGGGGGGTTTCGGGTTGGGGGAATTTCGGGTTGGATGGAATTTTGAGTTAGGGGGATTTCGGGTTGGGGGAGTTTCGGGTTGGGGGAGTTTCGGGTTGGATGGAATTTTGAGTTAGGGGATTTCGGGTTGGGGGAGTTTCGGGTTGGGGGAGTTTCGGGTTGGGGGAATTTCGGGTTGGATGGAATTTTGAGTTAGGGGGATTTCGGGTTGGGGGAGTTTCGGGTTGGGGGAGTTTCGGGTTGGATGGAATTTTGAGTTAGGGGATTTCGGGTTGGGGGAGTTTCGGGTTGGGGGAGTTTCGGGTTGGGGGAATTTCGGGTTGGATGGAATTTTGAGTTAGGGGGGTTTCGGGTTGGGGAGATTTCGGGTTAGGGGAATTTCGGGTTGGGGCATTTTGGGTGAGGAAATTCCATCTAAATGTCGAATTTTGAGACAGCTCCCCGGAGACTGACAAGCACATCCCCAAGCACGCCGTGAGCGGATAGGCAGGCAATCGAGAGAATTCCCAGTCCCAGTTTCTGCCCAACCTGAGTAACCAAATCGTCCGCCACGCGGATCGCCAGGCCGCAGCCAAGCAGCTGGGCGCAGTGCAGTAGCAGGTGCTCCGCCAGGTCGGCCAGCCGCAGGAAGCGAAGCGCCCTGACGCCGCCGCTGCCGCCGCCGCCAGCGAAGCTCGGAAATCGAACTCGAAGAACCCGGCAGACGGAGCCGAGCTCCTCCGAGGCCGGCGAAAGCTGCTGCTGCTGCTCAGCCTTCGCGGCAGCAGCGCAGGCGGCGGAGTCGAAGCCGGCCTCGCCAGCGTCGGCGGCGGCTCCGGCGATGCCGGTCTCGATGACGCGGAATTCCACCAGGGCGGCCACCCGGCCGGAGCCGCCGACGTCCAGCAGGCGAAAGCTGCCGACGCTGCCGGCGAAGTCCGGGCCCTCCATCCGGTAGGTGGCCTCCGTGTGCAGCAGGTGGCTCTCCCAGGCCGGCCAGCGACTGTCAGCCTGCGGCGGCGGCTCCGGGCAGCTCAGCAGCCGGCCGAGACCGCCGCCTCCGGCTGGCCGCTTCCCGCCAGCGGGCGTCGCTGCCGCCTCCACCAGCTGCCGAGTTGCCGCCGTCCAGGCGTCGCTGCCACCGCTGTCCTCAGCTTCTTTGCCGCCTTTGCCGCCGTCACTGCCGCCGCCGCCCAGGTCGTCATCGGCGAAGGCGGGCTGGCGCACGGCCCGCAGATCCGGCAGCTCCCACAGACGGCGTCGGGGCACCGCGGAACAGTCGGCGAGGACACCGACTGGGCAGGCGGGTTGGACAAGTGAAGGTTGCAAAAATGACGTAACATTGGAAGTCTACGTATAGGAAGCACACATAAAGGTCACGAGACGCCAAATTAGGAATGTCACAAGGAGCCAAACTGAGGTCACAGAGCGCCAAACTGAGGTCACAGAGCGCCAAACTGAGGTCACAGAGCGCCAAACTGAGGTCACAGGGTGCCAAACTGAGGTCATAAGAAGCCAAACTGAGGTCACAGGGTGCCAAACTGAGGTCACAGGGTGCCAAACAGAGGTCACAGGGTGTCAAACTGAGGTCATAGGACGCCAAACTGAGGTCATAGGACGCCAAACTGAGGTCATAGGACGCCAAACTGAGGTCACAGGGCGCCAAATTGGAGAGGTCAGGCGATAAAATGAGGAGGTCACGGGGTCACAAAAAGACTACAAAAATTCTCCCAAACCTTTAATCTCAAATTTCATAGAAATTTCACGCATCAGCGGCGCCGTAGAGAAGCGCCGACACTCCGGCGCTGGTGCCATCGCCAATAGGCGCCCGGCGCTACCCGGCGCCGCCAGCAGTTGCCAGCCGATGCCGGCGGCGGCTTCAACGGCGGCCAGAGCGGCCGGGTCGGACCGGCCGTAGCAAAGCAGGTGGCCGGTGGCACCCGGCACCTGTCCGAGATCGCCAGTCCGCAGCGCCGACGCCCAAGCGGCCTCCGACCCGATGTCCCTGCCGTCGTCGGAGTCGACGTCGTTGAGCAGCAGCAGGCGGATCTCGCCGAGCTGCCCGGCCGGCAGCGGCCTGCCGCGCTGGTCGGTGACGGCCAGCCGGACATTTGGAGCGGCCTCGGACAGAGCCAGCAGACTGTCGGACAGCTGTCGGACCTCGGCCACGTCGGCCGGGCAGCGGTAGATGCCGTAGGCGGCGGCTCCGCAGGCCTCCACGCTGGCGTACAGGCAGCCGAGGGTGCGGCCGGCGCCCAGCTGCCTGTAGAATTCATCTGCCGTGCGCGGCGACAGCGGCTCGCCGATGACCAGGACGGTCTCTAGCGAGGCCAGCTGGGCGCGGGCAGCCGGCCGGTTGGCCGTGTGGCTGAGCAGATCCGTCAGGAAGCTGGGGCTGGCCACCAGCCTGGTGGCGTAGCTGCATTTCGATGGCGGGCAAACAGATGATGGCAGAATGAACGGCGATGTCACTCTTAGGTAACAGTCAATGACGTCAATGGTCTGACGTTCCCCATCAACTGTCATTCATTCCCCATCAACTGTCATTAATTCCCCATTAACTGTCATTAATTCCCCATGAACTGTCATTAATTCCCCATGAACTGTCATTAATTCCCCATCAACTGTCATTAATTCCCCATCAACTGTCATTAATTCCCCATCAACTGTCATTAATTCCCCATCAACTGTCATTAATTCCCCATCAACTGTCATTCATTCCCCATCAACTGTCATTCATTCCCCATCAACTTTAATTAATTCCCCATCAACTGTCATTAATTCCCCATCAACTGTCATTAATTCCCCATCAGCTTTCATTCATTCCCCATCAACTGTTATTCATTCCCCATCAACTTTCATTCATTCCCCATCAACTGTCATTCAATAACTGTAAAATATTGTTTTAAACTATCTGTAGTTTCTCATGGGCTTTTATAATTCCACATTAGCCAACTGTAATTCCCCCATTAGCTAACTGTAATTCTCCATCAACAGTCAACCACACCGGCCCGCAGGCCTTGCCAAAGACTCACTGAGCCCTGACCAGCTTCAGCCAGGCGTCCCAGCGGCCGCAGCCTGGGCACATCAGCAGCGGGATGCCGTTCAGCAGGGCGCTTAGCGCGTGCACCCGCCAGTAGGCGCTGTCACAGGAGTCGCCAATCCACAGCACCTCGTGGCACTGCCAGGGCAGGGTGTCCCGCAGCCAGTTGGCCGCAGCCAGCAGCTGGCCCTGGGTCAGGCTGACCAACCGGCCGCCCATGGATTCAACCACAATGGCCACCGCGCAGCAGGCCGAGTCCGCGTCGGCCACCACCACCGGCCGCTCCTCGTCCTGCAGGTCGCGGTCGGACAGGCCCAGAGCTTCGCCGGCCTCGGCCAGATCCTCGAACTGGAGCGCCAGGGCCAGCGCGGGCGCCAGGCTGCGAAGCTCGGGCAGGCGAGCCGCTGCACAGGCCGCTGCCACCAGGGCCACCGGCTTCGCCGCCTTCAACGCTGCCTGCAGGCCGACCAGCATTCGGGCAAAGTCGCCGTCCTCCGGCTGCTCCAGGCCCAGTAGCGGCAGGCCGAGCTTCAGCGCCGCCAGCTCCAGCGCCAGGCGGTCCGGCCCGCATGGCATGACGACGCAGAGGGCCGCGCCGCCGCCGCCGCCGCCGCCGCAAACGTCGATGCCGTGCGAGCGCAGGGTGCGCAACAGGCAGCGCGCCAAAAAGTTGGCCCGCTGGCTGAGCTCACCGAAGGTGACGCAGGAGCCGGCGGCGGCGGCGGGCGGGCACCACCAGAGAGCCGGGTCCTTGGCAGTCGGTGTCAGGTTGTTATTAAAGTGCACAAGGTCCTCCAGGATGCGGCTGATTGGGCCGTCGCGGCGTCCGACGCCCGGCTTGCGGGGCCCGCGCAGCACCGAGACGGGTTCGGCGCCCTGCTGCTGCTGACGGCGAGCTGCTTGGGGGTGAGATTTGGTTGCTTGGGAAGTCAGTCTGCTAGCTCGCTGATTCCCATATTGACTCATTCAGTAGGACGCTTCACCTCAATCTTGACACCCAGCATGAGATTCCCTCCTGACCACCCTCAGTATCCAGCATGAGACTTCCTCCTGACCAACCTCAGTATCCAGCATGAGACTCCCTCCTGACCACCCTCAGTATCCAGCATGAGACTTCCTCCTGACCAACCTCAGTATCCAGCATGAGACTCCCTCCTGACCACCCTCAGTATCTAATATGAGATTCCCTCCTGACCACCCTCAGTATCCAGCATGAGACTCCCTACTGACCGCCCTCAGAATCCAGCATGAGACTCCCTACTGACCGCCCTCAGTATCCAGCATGAGACTCCCTACTGACCGCCCTCAGTATCCAGCATGAGATTCCCTCCTGACCACCCTCAGTATCCAGAATGAGATTCCCTCCTGACCAACCTCAGTATCCAGCATGAGACTCCCTCCTGACCACCCTCAGTATCCAGCATGAGACTTCCTCCTGACCAACCTCAGTATCCAGCATGAGACTCCCTCCTGACCACCCTCAGTATCTAATATGAGATTCCCTCCTGACCACCCTCAGTATCCAGCATGAGATTCCCTCCTGACCACCCTCAGTATCCAGCATGAGACTCCCTACTGACCGCCCTCAGTATCCAGCATGAGACTCCCTACTGACCACCCTCAGTATCCAGCATGAGACTCCCTACTGACCGCCCTCAGTATCCAGCATGAGATTCCCTCCTGACCGCCCTCAGTATCCAGCATGAGATTCCCTCCTGACCCTCAATACCCAGCATCCCTGCTGGAGATAGCATCCTGCATCAAAGTGGCTCACCGTCAGACCTGTTGAGCATCTCGCCCAGTCCGGCAAACGCCAATCGAAACTTGTCCTCCAACCGGTTTAATCCAGTTGACATTCGAATGATTTAATGATTTGAGAAATCGGTTTTAAAGCCTCGGGGCTAACTGCAGAGCCGTGTGAGTGTCGCAGCGAAATTAATAGCCAGTGGGACGGGACCGAGGAGGCAGCGGAGCCCCCCGAGACAGCAGTAATTACGAGTACGAGGCCTAGACAGGCGACACGAGGGGCCTCAAACAGCGCTCGAAGTCTGACTGCACTGAATAATAACAGACTGGCGCATGGCTCAAGCGGCTTTTTATTATTAACAAAATACTGCTCAGAAGACTAACTGTATAAGAACTTCAAAGTACGTCGAGGCCTCCCTTATAAACCCCTCACCCCATTCGCCCACGTCTATAGCTACAGTCAGTCAGCCAGTCTTGCAACACAGTTCCTACTCAGAGCTGGCCAAATAAGGGAAATCAGCTCTCTGCTCTACTCAGGCCAGAGCACACGTGCACAAACATGCACCCAGACATGCACACTAGTTTTGCTTAGTGCTCATTTTTCTCCAGGCCAGAGCCAGCGCACACACCACTGTATTGGTGATATATCGATTAATTTGTCCCTTCTGGATTAGACGAAACTTTTCTGCACTACTTTACGTATATTGCCAGTTAGTCATAGCAGCATAAATGATTATGCGTTGGGCAAGAGAGCCAAGTGGAGTACAGGATAAGAAATGCAATACTGCTAGTTTCACAAGTTGTGCAACGGATAAGAGAGAGGGGAAACGGAGAGAGGAACAGGGTAGAGGGAAGACTGGAAGAGAAGAGAGGAAAAAAGAAGAGATGGGAGGGGAGAGGGAAAAGGGAGGGGAAGAGAGGGAAAAGGAAGAGATGGGAGGGGAGAGGGAACAGGGAGGGGAAGAGAGGGGAAAGGAAGAGAGGGAAGGGAAGAGGGAAGAGGGAAGAGGGAGAATTGAAGCAGAGGGGAGGGGGAGAGAGGAGAGATATGAGAGGGAAAGGGAGAGGGGAGATATGAGAGGGAAAGGGAGAGGGGAGATATGAGAGGGAAAGGGAGAGGAGAGATATGAGAGGGGAAGAGAGGGGAGATATGAGAGGGAAAGGGAGAGGGGAGATATGAGAGGGAAAGGGAGAGGGGAGATATGAGAGGGAAAGGGAGAGGGGAGATATGAGAGGGAAAGGGAGAGGGGAGATATGAGAGGGAAAGGGAGAGGGGAGATATGAGAGGGAAAGGGAGAGGGAAGATATGAGAGGGAAAGGGAGAGGGGAGATATGAGAGGGAAAGGGAGAGGAGAGATATGAGAGGGGAAGAGAGGGGAGATATGAGAGGGGAAGAGAGGAGAGATATGAGAGGGAAAGGGAGAGGGAAGATATGAGAGGGAAAGGGAGAGGGGAGATATGAGAGGGAAAGGGAGAGGGGAGATATGAGAGGGAAAGGGAGAGGGGAGATATGAGAGGGAAAGGGAGAGGGGAGATATGAGAGGGAAAGGGAGAGGGGAGATATGAGAGGGAAAGGGAGAGGGGAGATATGAGAGGGAAAGGGAGAGGGGAGATATGAGAGGGAAAGGGAGAGGGGAGATATGAGAGGGAAAGGGAGAGGGGAGATATGAGAGGGAAAGGGAGAGGGGAGATATGAGAGGGAAAGGGAGAGGGAAGATATGAGAGGGAAAGGGAGAGGGGAGATATGATAGGGAAAGGGAGAGGAGAGATATGAGAGGGGAAGAGAGGGGAGATATGAGAGGGGAAGAGAGGAGAGATATGAGAGGGGAAGAGAGGGAGAGATATGAGAGGGGAAGGGAGAGGGGAGATATGAGAGGGAAAGGGAGAGGGGAGATATGAGAGGGGAAGAGAGGGGAGATATGAGAGGGGAAGGGAGAGGGGAGATATGAGAGGGGAAGAGAGCGGAGATATGAGAGGGGAAGAGAGGGGAGATATGAGAGGGGAAGAGAGGGGAGATATGAGAGGGGAAGAGAGGGGAGATATGAGAGGGGAAGGGAGGGGAGATATGAGAGGGGAAGGGAGAGGGGAGATATGAGAGGGGAAGAGAGGGGAGATATGAGAGGGGAAGAGAGGGGAGATATGAGAGGGGAAGGGAGAGGGGAGATATGAGAGGGGAAGAGAGGGGAGATATGAGAGGGGAAGAGAGGGGAGATATGAGAGGGGAAGAGAGGGGAGATATGAGAGGGGAAGAGGGGAGATATGAGAGGGGAAGGGAGAGGGGAGATATGAGAGGGGAAGGGAGAGGGGAGATATGAGAGGGGAAGGGAGAGGGGAGACATGAGAGGGGAAGAGAGGGGAGACATGAGAGGGGAAGAGAGGGGAGATATGAGAGGGGAAGAGAGGGGAGATATGAGAGGGGAAGAGAGGGGAGATATGAGAGGGGAAGGGAGAGGGGAGATATGAGAGGGGAAGGGAGAGGGGAGACATGAGAGGGGAAGAGAGGGGAGACATGAGAGGGGAAGAGAGGGGAGATATGAGAGGGGAAGAGAGGGGAGATATGAGAGGGGAAGAGAGGGGAGATATGAGAGGGGAAGAGAGGGGAGATATGAGAGGGGAAGGGAGAGGGGAGATATGAGAGGGGAAGGGAGAGGGGAGACATGAGAGGGGAAGAGAGGGGAGACATGAGAGGGGAAGAGAGGGGAGATATGAGAGGGGAAGGGAGAGGGGAGATATGAGAGGGGAAGAGAGGGGAGATATGAGAGGGGAAGGGAGAGGGGAGATATGAGAGGGGAAGAGAGGGGAGATATGAGAGGGGAAGGGAGAGGGGAGATATGAGAGGGGAAGAGAGGGGAGAGATATGAGAGGGGAAGGGAGAGGGGAGATATGAGAGGGGAAGAGAGGGGAGATATGAGAGGGGAAGGGAGAGGGGAGATGGTAAGGGAAGAAAGCAGGGAGAGGCGAGAGAAAGTGGCCGATATGCAGCGCAAGAAACTAATTCCATAAAAAACCACAAATTTGATTTTTGTTGTTGTTAAAAAGCAATCACTGACAATGGCATTTGATTTTTTATTTATTTCTTATTTTCTGATCGTGATGACGCATAAAGTGAAGAATTTTGGAACAGCCGGGTACGTGGTCATAACAAAAATAATAGATAAGCAATGTTAATAAACAAATTCTAATAAATTTGGATCGAACAGAAGTCTGAGCATTTAGACACGAGCAAACGGGCAAAGATTAGGGAAAGACAATACAGAGAAAAGTACAACGCAAGCAATAATTAAATCGGAGCCCAAATCGGAAAGAGATTTGTTGGGACTGTCTGTCTGAATAAGGCAGATTAATGACAAAATTAATGCATACTCACTATTCAGTAGGCTAAACCACAGAACAGAATAAACAAACACTTTTTCGCTAAGAATGGCTCACTAACTATTTAATACTTTTTATAACTTACTACTGAAACAAGTAGCATTGACATTGAATAAAATCAGCGCCAGAAGACAACACAGCGGGGCTGGCAAGCAATTTGAAACAGCCGGAGGGCCATAGTTTTATACTACTTAGTATCAGTAGCTTACAAAAAATGTTTTTAATATAGTTTTCTCTGGTGCTTCAATTATGGAGCTAGCTGTACGTATGTGGGCGTCCGTGCGGTTGCGGACGATTTTAATAATGTAACACTCACACTTTAATAAATTCAATTCCAAGCAGGTGAACAAAGTGTGGCTACAGATTAAACACAGTTAATCCAGTTAATCTTCACATCTGGCAAACTAAAGACTAGACTTACAGGGATTAAGTGTAATAAAAGAAAAAATATGAGACGCAGTTAAAATTATGATTTCTAAGCAGAAAACAGCATCATGAACTCGATGCGCTTTGATTATTCTGGAATAATTCTGGACACACTACAGTAAATCAAATCTTTAATGAGTCATTCTTCTGCATGCATGTAGCATCTAGATAGAACGGCTACTGTAACTGGATACCTGAAAGGTTGGTACCTACGCAGATCTATACATGCGTATGCGTGGATATCCGTACATGGGTATGCGTGGATATCCGTACATGGGTATGCGTGGACATCCGTACATGGGTATGCGTAGATATCCGTAGATGGGTATGCGTGGATATCCGTAGATGGGTACACGCGGATATCCGTAGATGGGTATGCGTGGATATCCGTAGATGGGTATGCGTAGATATCCGTAGATGGGTACACGTGGATATCCGTAGATGGGTATGCGTGGATATCCGTAGATGGGTATGCGTGGACATCCGTAGATGGGTACACGTGGATATCCGTAGATGGGTACACGTGGATATCCGTAGATGGGTATGCGTGGATATCCGTAGATGGGTATGCGTGGATATCCGTACATGGGTATGCGTGGATATCCGTAGATGGGTATGCGTGGATATCCGTAGATGGGTATGCGTGGATATCCGTAGATGGGTATGCGTGGATATCCGTAGATGGGTATGCGTGGATATCCGTAGATGGGTACCTGTGTAGTGGGCATCTGTATCTGGATAACTATAAATAGGTATCAGCGGACAGGAACAGACAAATTCTACGGAATCGAATTGATCCCAAGCTGACCGCCGCAGCCAGATGACGAAGCCTCAGTAACAACTTGTACATCCTGATTGGCCTGATTTGGCTGGGCAGTATCGGACAGATCTGAGGACACGTGCGGCACATTGCCTAACGAGAAGGTGAGCATCTCGGTTACTAAGGGTGGCGGAGTGTATGGCGTACGCTGCAGCACTCTCAACCAGTAGCCAACCGTGAGAACTCGGACAGCCTCTAGCAGGCCGTCCAGCGATAGCAGACGGGCCCGGCGGGTGGCGCTGGGACAAACGGAACGGAACTCGGCAATGTAGCGCTCCTGTAGCCTATCAATGGCTGGCCGATCCTCCCAGCTATAAGACGGCGGCGCCTCCAACAAAAAGACAACCTTCAATAGTAGGAACTCAGCCTCGGTGAGGCCTAGGCGAGTCAGCAAATTGGCAAAGCAGCGCAGCAGGCGGCCGCTTCTAACGGGAATCCGGCCGGCGAACAGGGAGGGCGCATCGTCGCGAATCCAGAAATTGCGGCACAGCTTCAGGTGGCCGTCGTAGGGCGTGGATTGATAGACGATCTGGATTGAGGAATGCAGGCGCTAGGCTTTTTGCTTTTTGCTTATAATGCTCACTCTGTTCCATTCTTAATCTTGCTCAGTGCTCACTCTGTTCCATTCTGAATCTTGCTCAGTGCTCACTCTGTTCCATTCTTAATCTTGCTCAGTGCTCACTCTGTTCCATTCTTAATCTTGCTCAGTGCTCACTCTGTTTCATTCTTAATCTTGCTCAGTGCTCACTCTGTTCCACTCTTAATCTTGCTCAGTGCTCACTCTGTTCTATTCTTAATCTTGCTCAGTGCTCACTCTGTTCCACTCTTAATCTTGCTCAGTGCTCACTCTGTTCTATTCTTAATCTTGCTCAGTGCTCACTCTGTTCCACTCTTAATCTTGCTCAGTGCTCACTCTGTTCCATTCTTAATCTTGCTCAGTGCTCACTCTGTTCCATTCTTAATCTTGCTCAGTGCTCACTCTGTTCCATTCTTAATCTTGCTCAGTGCTCACTCTGTTCCATTCTTAATCTTGCTCAGTGCTCACTCTGTTCCACTCTTAATCTTGCTCAGTGCTCACTCTGTTCTATTCTTAATCTTGCTCAGTGCTCACTCTGTTCCATTCTTAATCTTGCTCAGTGCTCACTCTGTTCCATTCTTAATCTTGCTCAGTGCTCACTCTGTTCCATTCTTAATCTTGCTCAGTGCTCACTCTGTTCCACTCTTAATCTTGCTCAGTGCTCACTCTGTTCTATTCTTAATCTTGCTCAGTGCTCACTCTGTTCCATTCTTAATCTTGCTCAGTGCTCACTCTGTTCCATTCTTAATCTTGCTCAGTGCTCACTCTGTTCCACTCTTAATCTTGCTCAGTGCTCACTCTGTTCTATTCTTAATCTTGCTCAGTGCTCAGTCTGTTCTATTCTTAATCTTGCTCAGTGCTCACTCTGTTCCACTCTTAATCTTGCTCAGTGCTCACTCTGTTCTATTCTTAATCTTGCTCAGTGCTCACTCTGTTCCATTCTTAATGTTGCTCAGTGGTCACTCTGTTCCATTCTTAATCTTGCTCAGTGCTCACTCTGTTCCATTCTGAATCTTGCTCAGTGCTCACTCTGTTCCATTCTTAATCTTGCTCAGTGCTCACTCTGTTCCACTCTTAATCCTGCTCAGTGCTCACTCTGTTCCATTCTTAATCTTGCTCAGTGCTCACTCTGTTCCACTCTTAATCTTGCTCAGTGCTCACTCTGTTCCATTCTTAATCTTGCTCAGTGCTCACTCTGTTCCATTCTTTATCTTGCTCAAATCGTGATTCTCGAGACTCAAACTTGCTCAAGTGTCATTCTAACAGATTCCTAATTTACAGCAGTCCGCAAAGTACTAATCCCCTCCCACGCAGCCAAGGTCTCACCTGCCAAGCGACCAGGTTAAGCCAGCGCAGCTGCAGCATCTGTACCCGATCTGGCATCGGCAGGGCAGCGAATCCGGTCAAATGCTTGGCAAAAGCCACCAGATCGTTGGCGTGCTTGTTGAAGCAGATGCCCAACAGCAAGGCGTGCCGCTCTGATTGGCTGGCTACGCCGGCTAGGCTGGAGTCCGACATGTCGATGTCGCTCACCAGCTCGTCGATGCAGGTGCAGCGCAGCTGCTGAACAATTTCTCTGCCTAGGCCGGCTTCAGCGGCGGCAGCCAGCGCGGCAGCCGCCTCCGACTCCTTGGCGGCCGACTCGGCTATCAGCTGCTGGATGTACGCTGGCGGCTGGCGGGAAGCCATTGAAAACGCCGCGTTGCTGGCACTTGAGTTCGCGCCGTTGGAGGCTGCGTTGTCGGCTGGCGCGGTGATCACTGACGATGGCAGCAAAGGCGGCAGCTGGTTGGTTGACTCGGCGTCTCTCTGGCTGCCGACAACCGGCTGCTGGACGGGCGATGCAGAGCGGACAAGACGGATCTGCCAATGTTGATTTGGAGTGCCGCATTTGAAATTCTAATACACCGATTTTGAAGTTCTAATACACCGATTTTGAAGTTCTAATACACCGCTTTTGAAATCCTAATACACCGATTTTGAAATCCTAATACACCGATTTTGAAATCCTAATACACCGATTTTGAAATCCTAATACACCGATTTTGAAATCCTAATACACCGATTTTGAAATCCTAATACACCGATTTTGAAATCCTAATACACCGATTTTGAAATCCTAATACACCGATTTTGAAATCCTAATACACCGATTTTGAAATCCTAATACACCGATTTTGAAATCCTAATACACCGATTTTGAAATCATAATACACCACTAACGAAATCCTAATTCTCGTACACTATACGAGAAGTACACTATTGAGAAATATGCCAATAACAGACTCGAACCTGCATAGAAGCCTCGAGACAGCGCTTCCACCGGCAGGCAGGGCACTGCCGCTTGTTGCGCACGCGCACCGGGCAGCGGGAGCCGGAGCGCTGCACCGGGCAGAAGTAGGTCAGACAGGAGTTCACAGTGCGCTTAAAGAACGCTTTGCAAGCTTCGCAGGTCAGCGCGCCATAGTGATGCCCAGATGCGCGCCTATGGCACACTCGGCACTGCTGCTGTTGCTGTTGTTGCTTCTTCTTTCTCTGTTGCTGCTTTCGATGCTTTTTAACGCTGTTGTTTTTATTATTGATGACGCCGTTGCTAGGGCCGTTGCTATGGCCATTGCCAGAGTGGGCTATGCCGGCTGGTGGCGTCTGCTCCTCAGTATGCATTATGAAACTGCTTCATAAAGAAGAACGAACAGTTGAATGAAGGCGACAAGGTGTGCGAACCAAGCTATTAGCTAAGCACCTGTCCCTAGCAACTAACTCAATATTTATAAGGCACAGGGGGAGGGAAGAGGAGAGGCATATAAGGAAATCACCGCTGCACAGAGAGCGTGTGCTAAGCTGCAATTCGAATCCATTTAATTATAATTAGCCAGTGCGTTTCAAATATTCAATTAAAGAGATTGATTATTGTATTTAGCCTTTGAACATTTCTAATCTCACAAGGAACTTACGAATTCTAATAAAATCAGCTTGTAAGTTAATTAAATTTTTATCAGAATTTTGCATGAGCATTTTGTGAGCTGAGTCATAAATCATCGCGATTTAATTAACGTATGCAATCAGTTTTATGGAAAATGAATAATTAAACAGATAGAGTAGACTGATTGACACAACAGTATTAGACAAACTAATATCAATTAGACCAGTCACCCACATAGATGTACATCTTCTACTTTTCAATTTGTACTAACATTAGCAAGACTAATTTGAGTTAATTATTAACTTTGATAGGTGCTCACAGCCCACTGAGGCTTTCACTGTGCCAATTTCAATTTGTTGAGTAGCCAAGTGAAATTTACTCCAGGTTTGAGTAGTGCAAGTGTAAATCGTATAAAAGACTTGCAAAAATATTCACAAAAACGCATCTGTTGACAGCTGCTGTCTAAAAATGACTTTAAAGATGCGCGTCGACCTACTGCCCTTCTGATTAAAAGTGCCGACAGCTCTAGCATGATATGGACGCTGGAATACTGAAACGTTTTCTGCCAATCTAGTCACCATTTGCGGACGCTGCCATGCTGAAATCAGCAGAGGAAAAATTCACATCTGCAGACAGGCTAATCTTGCTGAGCAGCTGTCGATGGACAAGTGTGCAGCTGAGATTCAGGTGTTAAATACGCTGACAAGACAGTTAAAGCTTCTAGTGGATACTTTGAAGGCAAGAATGTTCAGCTGACAACTCGTGAAAAATTCTCTTTGACAGTAAGTTTTTGGCAGCACAAAGACCCAGCCTCGAATATTAGAGAAGCGAATCCCATTTCTACAGAGCAGTTCAGCAAGTTTCAATAGGAGTTAAGGCTAAGTCCAACATGTACTTTCAATCAATGCAGTATAATAGGGTGGTAAATTACTAAGAAGCTCATTAGTTGGAGCAGCTGAGACCAGATGAACAGCTGATGATCATGATGATCAAGATTAGGATTATCTAGATTATCTAATCAATATTATATAATACCACTTTAGGATATTATCAGCCTTGTATAAAAAAGAAAAGGAACTATGATGCTACACAATTTTGTATTTTTGCTTTTACTTTTTACAGTCTCTTTTAATACAATAATTAAAAGCCATAACCCATATATGCTTGTATATAGTCTATGAAAATATCTGATAATAGTATTTCTATGGTGTACTTTTAACTCTTTTTATGCAAAACTTATTGTTTGCTATTTTTACTTAATTTGTTTATTAATTGAATACTAATGCAACAAATTTGGCTGCAAAAATATGGATATGGAATATGGAATAGGAATAAGAATAAGGAAAGAGCTTGAAGAGCATTTACCTTGGACATTCATACTTGTAGATAAAAATGTATTTTATGCATAATAAATTATACTTTAGTATATCTACCACTGCTAGATCATATCTGCCAATATCCAAGGATTCATTAAGTTTCAAGTGCATATGAGACCCCAATCACATAGTCTAAATTTTAAAGCAGGAAGCTTATATATAAGCTTTGATAAGAAAGTTTATTTATAAAAGCTTGAGTACAAAAAGTTTTTAGAAATTTTGGCTAGACCTGGCCAATTTGCAGTCTATAGCAACAAAAGTGCATTAGCGCAACAAGAAATTTTTGAGGTAGGGCATATTTTTAAAGGAAAAGACCAAAGGTACAAGGGGCAAGCAAAGGGGATAGCTTTGAAGTTTGGCAAAATATATGCTTGGTTGCACTCCTTAATGTATTATAATAGTTCTACTATATTAATTTGATAGATAAGTCTAGTAAGAACTCAGAATGGGATAGCAAATGGGTATTCAAGGTTGGAGCTAGCAACATTCAATTGGCCAAAGGAAGTGAACCCTAGTCTTATATAGCACTAGAATCAAAGCAATTATCAATATGAATATTGCCACATATGATTTTTCCAAATATAAGAAAGACAAAATTCCTATATTTCTAGAAAAAGCAACACAATTGCAAAACAGTTGGAACAAAGAATTTGATATAGAGTAGCCAAATGTCAGGTAGGATAAAGTATGCAATCCAATTTATATAATATAGATTTTTTATAATTTACTTTATTTATCAATCAACTATTATGGTTCTACTTGTAGTTTCATTGAATAAGCACATGATATATTTTTTATCAATATAAAAAGACTTAATCAATTTTTATAATAACTAATTCTCAATTTTTCAAACTAAAACTAAAATATTTGCATATTTTCATTACTAGGGTTTAGACATATGGCTTTGATATTAAGCTCCTTTTCTTGCAAGAGTTGAACAACTCTTGGAAGACTTGGACTTGTCATGGCTATTGTCAGTAGCTCCAAATTGCTCTATTAGTAAAAGAATATTTGTTATAACAAGTTAGGAAATGGTAAAAGAAGTTAGGTTTCTTGTTATATTTAACAATGTTTTATTCCATATCTATATAAATAACTAATATAATCAAAGTATAGATTGTAGTCTATCGCTATTTTGACATGTTTTTAAATTTTGCTTCTATATAATAGGCTACTTAGTGATGTGATGCATGACTAATTATCAAATTTGAAATGCTCTGCCCACTATACTAATGCCTCAGCAAGCTGGCACACTGATGGATATCAATGGAAATGTGATGGAACACACTATCTACCCAAATGAAAAGATGGTGTATCCTAAGCTTTTGCCTATCATTTTTGTACACTTTCTGATGGAAATTGGAACCTAAAGTTTGGCAAAGTTGCATTTGTACCATTAAATCTATCAGGCTATGCTGCAATTCAATACGTTGGCATTGCTTCAGTGGCTAGCCCTATAAAGGTTCCTATTGCCAATGGTAACAATAGAGTCCAAACAAATCTTGTCATGCTGAAAGTGTTCAAAATATAGGTTAGGTTGGGTAGTGATCCTAAACAATGCTGCTCCAACCAAAATTGGCAAGGGAACAGCTTCTACAAAATCAATAGCAATGCCAAAGGAATTGTAGCTATAGCCTATAGTAGCCCTTTAGCATTGCTATAGCCATCTACCTAGCCCAAATGGTAGACATTTTGAAATCTGCAAATGGCAATTAATGCCAACTTCATAGCAATATTAGAAAAACTAGCAGGAACATTTTGAATGTCAGATTAACCAAATAAAAGACAAAAGCAATTTAATTAAGATAGCTATATGCTTACTACATTGAACAGAACTTCACCATAGCATCATGACTAAGATAAAGTGATTGATACCATTGAGCAACAGTATAATATTTGTGTGTGCAAAGTATTGCTACATGGAAAAGAGCTATCATCTATGTACTTTAGATTATCTATTAGTCTAGATAGGTCTACCAACAAGAATTATTATGTAATAAGGTTTGTTAGGTAGCTAGTTTGAATGGCCTATATCTTATTGTCAATTGACTAAGTTTGTAATAAATTAATAGGGTAAATAATTAAAGTAGTTCATTATAAAGGAATTTAGGCTAAATTCTATAATTGGCTATCAATTCAACAAAGTATATTCATAATCATTCCATGCAAAAACTTGGCTCTAAAAATAGAATTTAATAATATTATAGATCATCTTAACATTTTATATGATAGTTCTACTTTTACTAGATATAGTTATAAGTTTAGTATATATATAGGCTATAAGATAATAGAATACTAGACAATTTGCCAAACCTTTTTGCCAAAAGTCAATTTACCAAGTGTTCATTAAATCATTCTTAGATTTTTTAAAGCATTAATCATTTTACTAGTAGGATAACTAAGAGTATTTCAAAGAACTTGCTAGGTTAAGAGACCCTCTAATCTTGATAATGCCCAGACTGGAAAAAAAGTACATATACCAATAAGACCACTTCGGCCACATAGTATAGGAACGCTACCAGAATGCTATTAAGAACACTAACAGAATGCTACCAAGAATGCTACTAAGAATGCTACTAGAATTTTACTAAAATTTAAGATTAATAGGATAATAGGATTTAGTAGGTCTACAGTTTATAGGATATTTAAAAAGACAGAGGAAAGCACCCTGTCACAGCTAGTAGCATCAGTGGAATTTATAATACAGAGAAGAAAGATGCCTATCACAATGTTTTATCTATATATATTTAGGCCTATATTTAAATGATTGTATAAAGAATGTATGATAGGCCTACAATGTACTATAATATAACAACAAGTAAATTTGTACTAGTAGCATGGCCTAGTCACAGTCAGAGTCAGGTGCCAATAGAATGCTTAAAAGCAGTTGTGGCCAGTGTTGGGCACCAATCTATTTATTAAGCATTAATCTGTTAATAAGCATTAATAAACAATAAACATCAAGATTTTTTATTAACATTGATGGACTGTCATTAACATTTTTTGAACTAATAGATTAACAAATTTGCATTAATAATTTTGTGAGTTAATGACAAATTCATTGTTAATGTTAATGACAAAAGACACAAAGAAGGAAGAAACATTTAAGTCTGATAAGATGTTACAACATTACAAATAAATTTAAATTTATATAAATGCCTAATTAATCTCATTGTTTATGACAACTGATCATAGAAATATAACAACTTACTAATGAACTTTAATATTAAATTAAAATTGTGAACTTTATTGCTTGTGCATGAGCATCAATTGCTTTGATTCACTTCTTTGTCAATCTTTCATAACTTTCTACTGCATATGCTAATGCTATTAAAATAATCTTTTTATTTCTATTTTATTATTTACCAATTAGCTTTTGAGTTTTAAGTAAAAAAGTTACAGGTATTTCTTTTACTATATGCTTACTTTTAGTAGTATTATAGGCCTACATACCAGTTTTTACAATTATTATTTACCACTTTTTAACTTATTAATCACTTAGATAACCTCTGTGTTTTGTTAAAAAGATAGAAAAGCTAAGACAATGCATATGAAGTCTGTTTTGAAAAAAAAGTAGAAGATTGTGGTATTTTCTATGGCTGTGCTAACTTTAATAGATTAGTACTTATTAATAATTATCAATTAATTTTTAGTTAACTAAAAAACCAATGTTAAAATGTATATAGTAGGAATAGGGTGGCTGTATACTGGACAACAAAATTATAGGGTAGCTGACCAAGGGATGAGGGGTAAGTGAGTCATCATGCAGAATCATACACATGTCTATGTACGTTTTAACATTGGTTTTAATGTCAGTAAAAACTGATTGGCCAAAGTCATTTTCATATGGTGCCCAACACTGGCTGTGGCCAAAGAAAATCCTTTATATCCTAAAAATGAGTTGTTTGTGTGTATGTATGCAGCTGTGTGATTGATTAGAGAAAAATGGCTCAACCAATTTTTTTTTAAACTTGCACCATTTGATCAGAAATTTTTCTGGGATGGTACATGCATCTTGGCTAAGAAATTGCTCAATGTTAAAGGGATTAAATATTCAAAAAACATGCTTTTTTGCAAAGGTCAAGCAAATTTTTGTCTTGAAATGCATTGTAAGAATGCTAGATAAAAACCTGATTAACTGAATTTCAATTCTGATAAAGATTGCATGACAACAAGTTGAAAACAGTGCCAAAGAAATGCATCCACAACTTAATTTAAATTGCGTAACCAATATGGCTTACTTGATTTGAGATTAATACTGGCTGACTGAGAAATTGATTGTCATAAATTTTTACTCTAACTGACTTGCTGTAAGAATTGAATTATAAGGGCAACAATTTATGTTCTCCAATTGAAAAAAAGACAGCCTAGATGCGAACAGACTGGACTGCTAATGTAGCAACTTGGGTTTGAATCTTAGTAGTGCAAAATGCTTTTTTTATTAAAACACTTTAAAGCACAAAATGCTAAACATAAGAGAAGCCCAATGTCAAACATAAAAGTGGCACCATGTCAAACATTATAGAGCCACCATGTCGAACATTAAAGAGCCACCATGTTGAACATTAAAGAGCTACCATGTCAACCATTAAAGAGCTACCATGTCAAACATTAAAGAGCCACCATGTCAAGCATAAAAGAGCCACCATTTCAAGCATAAAAGAGCCACCATGTCAAACATATACATGACTCCATGCCAAACATATATGTGATTCTATGTCAAACATTAAAGAGCCCACCATGTCAAACATTAAAGAGCCACCATGTTAAACATTAAAGAGCTACCATGTCAAACATATACATGACTTCATGTCAAACAATAAAAATATACTATGCCAAACATAAAAGAGCCACCATGTCGAACATAAAAGAGCCACCATGCCAAACATAAAAGAGCCACCATGTCAAGCATAAAAGAGCCACCATGCCAAACATAAAAGAGCCACCATGTCAAGCATAAAAGAGCCACCATGTCAAACATTAAAGAGCCACCATATTGAACATTAAAGAGCCACCATACCAAACATAAAAGAACCACCATATTTAACATGTCAAACACCATGTCAAACACTAAAGAGCCACCATGTCAAACATAAAGAACCACCATGTTAAACATATACGTGATTCCATGTCAAACATAAAAAAGCCACCATGTCAAACATTAAAGAGCTACCATTTCAAGCATAAAAGAGCCACCATGTCAACCATTAAAGAGCCACCATGTCAAACATTAAAGAGCCACCATGCCAAAAATAATAGAGCACCATGTCAAACATAAAAGAGCCACCATGTTGAAAATAAAAGAGCCACAGAGAACAGAGATTCTATTTAGATATCCCCTATCGGGGGGGGCAAAAATTGGGTTTCAACATACTTCGGCAAAAGAATTTTCAGCAAAAGTCAATAATGGCAAAAAATACTTTCACAATGACCATTTTGTCTAAGGGCCTTTTCATATTGTTTGTTCTGGTTCCAGAACCAGAACCAATTTGTGAAGTATAACTTTTTGTCTCCATAACTATAGGGAGATCCATGCTATAAAGTTTTTATTATTGAATGACAATTGCCAAGAAAAAATTGAAAAATTGTGCTAAGTGAGGTTGTTAAGGCAGTCAAACATTCAACAGAATTAAAAAGTTATACTGCTGTTTTTCTTGGAAGATCCGAACCAATTCTGATTCTGGAATTGGTAATATGAAAAGCCTTTAAAGCTGGCCATTTCGGCAAAAAATTTATTCCAAGCTCTGCTGAAGAGTTTTTTGTTTTAGAAGAAAGTTAAAAAGAAAAATGACAAACTTTATAAGGATTAGGCCTAGGCCCTAATTTTATCGTGACATGTTATTGTTTTGTCATAGTTTAATTTAGTTGTTTTATTAGATGTCCTTCTGTGCCTGGATGTACTAATCTGAAAAACCATACTGTCATCATCCCCAAATCTTTCGACTATATATCGATAGATTGCATGTACAATCTGTACATAACATAGCTTAGCTATGAGCTAAGTCATGAGTTTTTAAATTTTCTAACTGCAAAAAATTTGCAGCAATGAACAATTTATTAAAAGCTGCAATCACTAAAGTGGTATATTTACAATATATACATGTACGTAGCCCATCTTTTTGCCGAACTGGTCACTTTCTTTTGCCGAAATGAACATCTATTGAAACTTAAAATTCACTTTTGCCGAAGCAAGAATTCCTTCGCTGAAATGGGCTTCACTCAAAGATTTCTAGTTGTTGGCTAGGCCTAAAGATTTTTGGCACCGTTTACTAATAAAAAATTACAAACTGCTGCTCTCCCAGCGTCTCATTGAATAAAGTTATTTTCCATTTTACCTGAATATCACCGGAATAATAAATGTAAAAATAGTACTAAGTAGATAGAGTAGAGCCTACTCAAAGGTCATATTCTCTGAAGCTTCTCTCGGAAACGTCTGTCCACAAAATGAGTGTGACTATTACAGACCACTCACAATTCCCTGAGCTTTTGAGTGCGATTGTGAGATGCGACACGTGATATTTAATGTTTAGGTGCAATAGGAGCACAAAAGTTTTTACTTTCTTTATAGCCTACACAAACTATTTAGAGACAATCCGAAATGTAATAGTTTAAATTTCGGAACTGAACTGAGAACGGATCCGGTCAATGTTTTTATTGAGGCTTTTCATTTTACCAATTCCAGAATCAGAATCGGTTCGGATCTTCCAAGAAAAACAGCAGTATAACTATTTAATTCTGTTGAATGTTTGACTGCCTTAACAACCTCACTTAGCACAATTTTTCACTTTATTCTTGGCGATTGTCATTCAATAAAAACAACTTTATAGCACGTATCTCCCTGTAGTTATGGAGACTTAAAGTTATACTTCACAAATTGGTTCTGGTTCTGGAACCAGAACAAGCAATATGAAAAGGCCCATTGTCAAATATTAAAGATTGTTAAAAAGATTTAAAGATTCTTGTTGTCAGCATTTAGAAAGTAAAACAAAACATTCTTTTTTTCTACCGTCTGAGTCATATAGAGATCTTGTTTGTTAGTATTCTTTAAAACTTATATAAAGTGAGTTTTTCGCTTTTAAAATTTTATCTGAACTTCGTAGACTTAGTCAACTTTTTGGTTCCGATTTAACAAGGAAACAAATTCACCGATTTTCCTATACTATGTGTACAGTGTGTACAGTAGGTCATGACAGTTGGTATGTATGGGCTTCTACCTAACAGACATTCAGACAATTGCAAAAGGGATAGACTGCAAGCTAAAAAGATCCAGTAGATTATTTTTTAACATCCGTACGAATATATGTCTGGAAACCTACATACGAGGTGTGGCCAAAAAGTAACGAGAATTCAGCTACAAAAACTTTCAGAACAAAAAATTGCAAATTCAGTCAACTGCAGCCTTCAAAGTAATTGCCGCCACTCTCAACGCATCGCCTCAATCGCTGGTGCCAGCTCCTGATGCAGCCCTGGTAGTCCTCCTTCGTGATGCCTCTCAGCACCCCTGTCACGCTCTCCTTGATGGCGTCCAAGTATTCAAATCTGGATCCTTTGAGTACCTGCTTCACCTTGGGAAAGAGCCAGAAATCGCTCGGCGCCATATCCGGTGAATAAGGTGGGTGGCTCAACTCTGCGACCTGTCTTTTGGCCAAAAACTATCTCACTGAGAGTGCTTTGAGAGAGCAACTTTGGCACCATCTTCGCACACAGCTTCCTCATGCTAAGATCTTCGACAATAATGTTTCTGACTGACTCCTTGGCCATGCCCAACTCAGCAGCGATCATTCTGATGGTAAGACGTCGATCAGCATGAACCAAATCTCGCACCCTGGACACATTCTCATCAGTTCTTGCAGTCGAGGGTTGTCCAGTCTTCTGAATGTCATCGACACTCTCCCGTCCATCCTGGAATCGCTTGTGCCACTCATACACCCTCGCCTGAGACATAGCATCATCTCCGTACACCTCACGAAGTAGCTGGAGGCATTCCGATGGCTTCTTGCCAAGTTTCACCAAAAACTTGATGTTGACTCGTTGCTCGTTGTTCATTTTGTGACACAGCAGTATGACAGCTATAATTAAAAATAATAAAAAAATTATGAAAAACAAAACAATTTGGCAAAATACTGATTTCTATAAACACTGAGAAGCTGAGCTTCAAGGAGACATCGTTTGATTTTAGTAAAAGCTCGTATTTTCAGATTTAAACAGTAATTCTCGTTACTTTTTGGCCACACCTCGTACATATACTGTTGGTAAAATAATTAAATACCAAATAGTCAATAGCAATTAGCAAAGCGAATCCTATCGTATTATTAGGTCTATGCTAAAAATGTTTTAAATGTTCTGTTCAATAAAAAATTTCAAATAAAAAACTCCGATCCCTTGGAAGTCAAACCTTGCTACGCCTACACGCAATCACAAGGCAATTGACATATCCACTCAGCCACTGTTGGCTTATCAGAGAGCTCTACAGAATACGCATTTTATATCGATGATTATAGCCATGCCTATAAGCTCAAATATTATAGACACGGCCGCCACCAAGGTTTGCCCTCAATGCTTTTTTCTTGTAGCACATTGAGCCACATAGCAAATTTTGTCTGCCTTGCCTTCCTAGGGCCTAATGCTTAGTAGGCCTAAGTCTTAATAAAGAGATTTTTATAATCAAAATGTTTTGATAGTAGCCTAACTGCATAGGCCTATTAAATGCATATTTTTGGGGGTAGGTAATGCA
Organism: Macrostomum lignano; assembly: GCA_002269645.1. Classification (NCBI taxonomy): domain Eukaryota; kingdom Metazoa; phylum Platyhelminthes; family Macrostomidae; genus Macrostomum; species Macrostomum lignano. Next base: position 156,989 of record NIVC01000441.1, read on the forward strand.
GACAGAATCTAGCTGCCAAATTTGCTGCAGGAAAAAAGCATTGTAGGCAAAACTTGGCAGGAAAAAAACTTGGCATGCAATTTCATGCATGCATGCTTGGCATGCTTGCAGGCAATTCACTGGCAAACAAATTGCATTGCAGGCAAATCTCTATGGGCAATTCACTCACAGGAAAAATTCATTGTGGGCAAATCTCATTCCATTCTACTAGTTATCTTATTATCTATTTTAGGGCCTTTAATTTTGTCATATTTATTGCTATTTCACTATCTACTTTATAATTAGCAAAATGACATTGCTATAATGTTACATTGTATAAACATAGCATGATAACCAAAAATGTTATAGGCCTATATGGCTATTTTGACATAGGCCTATATCCAACATGGTTCTTTCTAAGGACTACTGAAATAGGATAAAAAGCCTTGTTTCTTAGAAAAATATTAACAATTTTTTCAAAACATATATTACAAAATTAAGACTCATTTTTATTATAAAAACTGTTATTGCTTTTGTTGATAAGAGACAGACCCAATGTCTATCTTGGGTAGTCCTTGGGTTCCCTTTAGTATTCAACTATACATGTTTTTAAGGACATTTCATTTAAAAATGTATAGTTCCTTTTTGATAATGACCTATTTTATTAAAAGCTAAAAATACTAGCCTAGAATGTTTATTTTTAATCTAACTTTGAAATCATGCAGATATCTACTTTCTACTATTAAATAAAATGATTAAATAACATATAAAAAAGGTTGTTGACTAAATGTAGGCATGCCAAAACAATTTTCAGACTAATGAAAAATCAAAAAAAGATAAAGCACCACCTGTGAATTATTAAAATCAGTGATTAAAAGTATAAACCTATAATTAGCATTATAAAGAGAGGCAATATTAGTAGAAACATGGCACAATAGCTAAATGTTAAAGCTAAGGCCTGTTTGGCTTTGGTTGTGTTTGTGGTTTTAAAGTTGTTCCACATATGCAGTTTTATGCCATAGTGAGGTGGGGGCAGAGAAGAATTTTTCTTGGAAACTCTCGGGTTTTGAAAATTTGCAGACACCAGTGAGGTGGGGCAGATTCCTTGTTTGAATTGCCACCAATGTTGAGTTCGCACAAATTAAATCTGGAAAATCACGCAGACGAATCACAACAGATTTTTTCTCCTTTTACTCCGACAGCCAGGTTCTCAAGTCCAGGGGGAGGGTAGTTGTAATCGTAGCAGAGCGGTCGTTAAGCGGCACGGTTGTTCAGTTGGTAGACACTGGAAATTTTGACACCATAAAATAATGTCTATCAATTTTGTCAAACTTGTTACTATCAGTAGGGTAGTTGCTGCCACCACCGTAATTTACGTACCTGGTATGGGCTTAATGAACGAACTGTTAAATTTGATTAAGTAGCTGTTTATTGAAACTGACAATTTGGGATAAATATTAATTATTGACAAGAGTTGGCCCAACAGCGATATGTATCCGGCATGCCAGTGCTAAATATACTAGAGTTTAAATGTAAACACAAGCAAGTATGAAAAGAGGCAACAAAGGAAATAAAACAAAAAATAGCAATAGAGAAGAGGGTGAAATGCAGGAAAAACAACAACATGAAAAATTTAGGCATCAATTTTGCCATATAAATATTCATAAAACCAGCCAGGGGGTAGGGCACCTGGGAAACAGTAGGTGGAAAATGAGTTGCCACTGCCTGATTCCACAACTGGCCGTAACTTAAACAATAACAAAAAAGAGGAATTGAGAAGTTTACGTCGCATGGGGCCACAGTTGGGGCAAAACATGGGAGACGAAACATCAGGTAGGGCAGCGCTTGGGCTATCAAGTGGCATGACGTCAGGAGTAATGAAACAATTCATGCCATAACAAATTCACACAAAAATATTTATAAAATTGTTACACAAATATTAAGAACTTCAAGCAAAATGAGCAAAATCAATAGGGGGAGTTCACTGGGGCAAATATTCGATTCACCAGTCAATCATTCGTGGTAGACGCAACTACCACAATAGTTTAATTAAATAAAACAAAGACTTCTACTTACTTGTAAATGTACATCTTATATTATTTGTTATTTAATTTAAAGTATATTTATAAAAATTACCAATTGGTTTCAACAATGTATTTTAACTCAATATTAAAAAATTAAAAAATATATTAGAATTTAAAGTTTATATAGTTAACCTAGATCAACCTATAGATACTTATACAATAAACAAGGTATAAAGTATAATTCAATAATTAAAATATACATAATGACTTTGTATTTCAAGCATAATGACTTGAATTACTAGGATGATACAAATCTTATAATTTCACAAGAACTATTCAAAAAACTTTGACCCTGTTTAATGTTTAAGGTATTTCAGTGATTTATTACTCCTGAAACTGCATATTTACATTAAATCAATTGTAAGATTTGGTATTTTTCATAACTTAGTTGTAGATATATCTTCTTTCTTCTAATTTGGTTTTACAGACAGCATTTAGTGTGGCTATTGAAAAAAGTAAAATTGTAAAAACAGTAAAAATGTATAGTATCTGTGCACTAATTAGATGACGAAGCATTTACTTATCTAAATACTGTTATAGTTACTCCTGTTGTTTACCCACAACTTGATGATTAATGCTAAATGATATTTGGCGTAATTCATGCTCAGCCATGTCTGAGAGCTCCTGTTTTGTGGCCGAATTCGCCTATGATGCAACCGAGTCAGACGAGCTGACAATCGAGCCGGGCGACATCATTCTTGACGCACAGCCGGCCAAAGATGACGGCTGGATGACTGGTCGAAAGGAGTCTTCGGGCAAGTCTGGCCTGTTCCCTGACAACTTTGTTGTCGAGTGCAGCAAGGCAGCGCTGAAAGTGCCTCACCAGCGGATTCCGGCTGGTAAGGCACTCATTTTTTCAGTTGCTTTTATTTAGAAAATCTGCTTTGCTAATAACTGATTAGATGGCGAGGCATTTCGTTTTCGGCATTCGTTATAGTTACTCTCGCTGTTTACCCACTGTGCATCGTAAATAATTTGAACTTTCGATACATATCCGGTTAAAAAACTTTTCAATCTCACAGGCGCGTCTGTGTTTGTTGCCAAGCGCGGCGATCAGCAGTCGACTGTGTACGCCGGGAAACAATACGGCGGCCGGGTTGTCGTGCCCAACTCCTGTCTGGACTTCAGCGGCAAAGCCGCCGCTGCCGCCCATCCGGCCAATCCTGGCGGCGGTGTCGGCGCAAAGCAGCGCGCCAGTCACATTGTTGGCGGCGTCGGGCTGGGCAATATCTTCGCTGGCGAGCCCATCACTCTGAAGCGAGCCGAGGACCAGCGCGCTGGAGTTGGCAAACCTGCTGCGCCGCCGCCTCAGCAGCCTCAGCAGCCTGAGGACCTCGTTCAAGTCCAGTTCAAATACGAGGCCACCAGTCGGGACGAGTTAAGCCTGGAGCCCGGCCAGATTGTCCGAGTCTTGAGTCGCCAAGTCGAGGACGAAGGCTGGTGGCGCGGCGAAATCGACGGCCGGGTCGGCGTCTTCCCGGACAATTTCGTTGTTCCGTACAAGCCGCCGGTGCCTCCGCCCGCTGCGGCCGTCCGCCCTGCGCCTGCCAACCTCGTTGAGAGGCCGCTGCCGCCTCAGCCTGCCGTCAAGCCCTCGCCGCCGCCGCCTACGCCGCCCAAGGTCGGGATTAAGCCTGGCCTGGTGAGTCTGCATCCATCTGCGTTATAGAGATCCTTCCCCAATCCCACAGGGAACTGCTGCACATTTCCCAATACCACAAGGAACTGCTGCACATTCCCCAATACCACAAGGAACTGCTGCACATTCCCCAATACCACAGGGAACTACTGCACATTCCCCATTACCACAGGGAACTGCTGCACATTCCCCAATACCACAGGGAACTGCTGCACATTCCCCATTACCACAGGGAACTGCTGCACATTCCCCATTACCACAGGGAACTGCTGCACATTCCCCAATACCACAGGGAACTGCTGCACATTCCCCATTACCACAGGGAACTGCTGCACATTCCCCAATACCACAGGGAACTGCTGCACATTCCCCAATACCACAGGGAACTGCTGCACATTCGCCAATCCCACAAGTATATTAGTCTTAACTATCTACGTAGGTGTTGCAAAACCTAACCCGGTGCCCTCACCCAAAAAATACATCAGCTGCAATTCCAATGCAATTTCCAGCGCCCCGTGGCTGACCCGGCTCGCAATGGACCTGATATGGTATGTAACAATTGAAAATTAATTTTTTTATTTTTAACCTTTGCGTTAACTAGTGCAGGCAAAGGGGGGCCGTAGCCCAGCGGTAGCGCAGCTGCTCTGGTGTGCCAGCGACCCAGGCTCGATTCCAAGTGCAGTCACATTAATTTGGGGCTGAATTGGAATCTCGGCTTGGCTCTGCTCGATCAATTAACGGCCTTGAGAGCCAACCCCCCAAGGCGCAGTGAAGTGTACATGCCTAACGATAATATAAAGTTAGGGCCGCTGTACACTCCTGTGTGAGTGTGTGCCTGCGTACGTATCCGCGCGCTTGTATGCCTGCTCAGGGGAGTCGGCGGAATGGGCAGCAATGCCTCTCGCCGGTTGTGTGCCTATGTCGCTTAAAGTGCGCCCGGGTGCACACAACCCCCCTGCCTCTAATAAAAAAAAATAACTAGTGCAGGCATGGTTACGAAATAGCATACGTGGTTACGTAATAGCAGGCATGGTTACATAATAACAGGCATTGTTTCGTAATAGCAGCTGTGGTTACGTAATAGCAGGCATGGTTACATAATAACAGGCATTGTTTCGTAATAGCAGCTGTGGTTACGTAATAGCAGGCATGGTTACATAATAACAGGCATTGTTTCGTAATAGCAGCTGTGGTTACGTAATAGCAGGCATGGTTACGTAGTAACAGGCATGGTTGCGTAATAGCAGACATGGTTACGTAGTAACAGGCATGGTTGCGTAATAGCACTATTATGAATCGACTCTCTCCGCAGGCGGAGCCCAAGCGTTTACCTCCAGCAGTCCCGCAACCAGCCGACAGCGTCTCGATGTCAGTTGACTATCAAGAGCAGCAGCAGCGCCTCCGCGACGAGATTGAACAGCTTAAACAGCAGGATGAGGAGCGGCGTCGGGAGCTGCAAGATTTGCAACGGTTCAAACGGACCGCCCAGCAGGACATCGCTCTGCTGAAGGAGGATCTGGACCAGATGTCTAAGAAATACATGGCCGTGACGGTGGACTTGGACCGGCTTAAAAAGGATCTGCAGGCCCTGGCCGCTAAGTAACTGTGTTCGAGCCATTTTTTACTGACAGTTGCTTCTTTTAATAACTTTCTTTTTTTCTAAAGTTGCTGTGCTTATTGTGGAGTTTACTAGATTCAGCGCTCAATTAATTAGTTGTGACAAAATCTAACTATACTCGATCAGTTTAGTCAAGTAAACAAGCTTATTAAACAACTAATCTTATAAATTTTAGTGCGATCATTTCTAAGAAATCTGTTATAACAGCAGCTGCCATTGTCAGTCTGTGGGGAAGGGGTTGTTGGTTTCCAAGAAATCTGTTATAACAGCAGCTGCCATTGTCAGTCTGCGGGGGTTGTTTGTTTCTAAGAAATCTGTTATAACAGCAGCTGCCATTGTCAGTCTGCGGGGGGTTGTTTGTTTCTAAGAAATCTGTTATAACAGCAGCTGCCATTGTCAGTCTGCGGGGGGTTGTTTGTTTCTAAGAAATCTGTTATAACAGCAGCTGCCATTGTCAGTCTGCGGGGGGTTGTTGGTTTCTAAGAAATCTGTTATAACAGCAGCTGCCATTGTCAGTCTGTGGGGGGTTGTTGGTTTCTAAGAAATCTGTTATAACAGCAGCTGCCATTGTCAGTCTCCGGAGGGGGGTTGTTTGTTTCTAAGAAATCTGTTATAACAGCAGCTGCCATTGTCAGTCTGCGGGGGGGTTGTTTGTTTCTAAGAAATCTGTTATAACAGCAGCTGCCATTGTCAGTCTCCGGAGGGGGGTTGTTTGTTTCTAAGAAATCTGTTAAAACAGCAGCTGCCATTGTCAGTCTCGGGGGGATTGTTTTATTTCTATGAAATCTGAGTCCTTTCGGAGCCAAGAACCGTTAGCACCGAGATTTTATTGAAGGCCTGTGTGATTTTTCAAGCCACGGCACCATCCTATTGTGAATTATTTCTTAAAAATAGGTACTCGATATTAACTTCGATATTGTAGACTTATTTGTTTTATTATAACTTTGTTAATTGAAGCTGTTAATTCATGTTTAAAGTAATTTGGATTTCCGATATCAATTCCTAATGCCAGTTATTAGTTGCACTTGATAACAAAATGCATAGCAAAATGCTCATTCTCGAAATCCTGCACGCCAATCTATTGGTAGGCTTGATGAATTGGCAGAAAGTTGCTGCTTTTATAATCTTCGCGCTGCCCTTAACCTTATCGAATTGTGCTTTTTTATTTCCCGAATACATAGCATGCCAAATTGTAATTGACCACATTGATTTTGTCAAAAATCACTTTATTTATATTGTTAGTAGTTATGCTTTTTAATTGTATCTCGAATGTTTTACTCCTCAAATTACCTCTTTAATTTCTATCTACCAATCTATGGGTCTCAGACACCAGTATATGGGTGCTAGACACCAATATATGGGTCTCAGGCACCAATCTATGGGTTCTAGACACCAATCTATGGGTGCTAGAGACGAATCTATGGGTGCTAGACACCAATTTATAGGTCTCAGACATCAATCTATGGGTCTCAGGCACTAATCCATGGGTTCTAGACACCAATCTATGGGTCTCAGGCACCAATCTATGGGTGCTAGACACCAATCTATGGGTCTCAGGCACCAATCTATGGGTTCTAGACACCAATCTATGGGTCTCAGGCACCAATCTATGGGTGCTAGACACCAATCTATGGGTCTCAGGCACCAATCTATGGGTGCTAGACACCAATCTATGGGTCTCAGGCACCAATCTATGGGTGCTAGACACCAATCTATGGGTCTCAGGCACCAATCTATGGGTGCTAGACACCAATCTATGGGTCTCAGGCACCAATCTATGGGTGCTAGACACCAATCTATGGGTCTCAGGCACCAATCTATGGGTGCTAGACACCAATCTATGGGTGCTAGACACCAATCTATGGGTACTAGACACCAATCTATGGGTCTCAGGCACCAATCTATGGGTGCTAGACACCAATCTATGGGTCTCAGGCACCAATCTATGGGTGCTAGACACCAATCTATGGGTCTCAGGCACCAATCTATGGGTGCTAGACACCAATCTATGGGTCTCAGGCACCAATCTATGGGTGCTAGACACCAATCTATGGGTCTCAGGCACCAATCTATGGGTGCTAGACACCAATCTATGGGTCTCAGGCACCAATCTATGGGTGCTAGACACCAATCTATGGGTGCTAAACACCAATCTATGGGTTCTAGACACCAATCTATGGGTGCTAGACACCAATCTATGGGTGCTAGACACCAATCTATGGGTACTAGACACCAATCTATGGGTCTCAGGCACCAATCTATGGGTGCTAGACACCAATCTATGGGTGCTAGACACCAATCTATGGGTACTAGACACCAATCTATGGGTCTTAGACACCAATCCAGCCAGAATGATATTGTCCCTCACGTTCCCATTAACAGCCAGCGACCCACTATATTGTTGGTTAATTAAAATCCAGGTGATGTTCTCATGCCCCAGTTAATGAGCTTTGCGCGTAAATTAACAACCGCCACGCGGCACTATATTCACTAATTTCTGAGGTTTAAACTGTCGGTGTGTCTAGAATATGTACAGAACCCAATGCCTAATAACGTATTTAATGTTTAAAGTTTCCCGTCCTGCTGTCATTTGGTACTGCATACTTGTGTGTGCCTGTTTTAATGTTATTTTCATTTTTCAAAAAACACTTTTCCAACAAATCTGTTTTTGGCAGCACCGGCAGAGAAGGGACTACCTTTTTTATTTTTGCTTATTTTCCACACGGACCAAACGTCATTTTAGCATCTTTGTATTAATTACCGACCTACTTCCAAGTGTCTGTTGATAGTAAGTTGATGATATTTATGATACTCAAGTGCCTGCACTGTAATTAGGTAATTAATACGCGTGTGTGTAATTTTATTATAATTCCATTCACACACGGACCCTTTACTCTAGCATATTAATTAATGTAGACATGTTTGCTAAAAGCGAAATTTTCCTGCTCACCTTTAATTTACAATAATAATTCTGAATTGTAGAACACCGGAACAGACCCTCTATACATTCCCGAAGAAATAAGCCGGCTTATTTATTTCTCATTATCGACACTATTATTCATTTATATACTTGTTACCACTACGACCTTTAATATATAAAATAGTTTCGAATAAATCAACGATATGTCGTTTCTCGTATCATTCCTTCAACTGCGTATCTATATAAATTATGCGAGCCTATATATATATATTTATACAGCAGATCAAGCTTACTAAATTATACAGGCTAATTGTTGCCTCGTCATTTCTTTGTGCGCAAACAGAATGACAGTGGAAGGCAAAACATGAAATCAGCCTTACTTGACCTCTTCCTAGCCAACACCCCACAGTCTCAGCCAATGTACACTGTCTCCTAGCCAACACCCACAAACTAAGCGAATGTACACTCTCTCCTAGCCAACACCCCACAAACAGCCAATGTACACTGTCTCCTTGCCAACACCCCACAGTCTCAGCCAATGTACACTCTCTCATAGCCAACACCCCACAAACTCAGCCAATGTACACTCTCTCCTAGCCAACACCCACAAACTAAGCGAATGTACACTCTCTCCTAGCTAACACCCCACAAACAGCCAATGTACACTGTCTCCTTGCCAACACCCCACAGTCTCAGCCAATGTACACTCTCTCATAGCCAACACCCCACAAACTCAGCCAATGTACACTCTCTCCTAGCCAACACCCACAAACTAAGCGAATGTACACTCTCTCCTAGCTAACACCCCACAAACAGCCAATGTACACTGTCTCCTTGCCAACACCCCACAGTCTCAGCCAATGTACACTCTCTCATAGCCAACACCCCACAAACTCAGCCAATGTACACTGTCTCCTAGCTAACACCCCACAGTCTCAGCCAATGTACACTCTCTCATAGCCAACACCCCACAAACTCAGCCAATGTACACTGTCTCCTAGCTAACACCTCTGTATCTCGTGAACATGCAGACGATCACTCCCCCACCGTATAAATTCACTCCCCACAATGTACACTAACTTCTTCACAATGTACACCCACTCTCCACAATGTACACTTACTTCCTCACAATGTACATTCAGCTCCCCACAATGACGCTGTTCATGTAAAGCCGCAGCATGAGCGACAAAGCTTCCAAAGATTCAGCCGGTGACAATCGCGAAGCCTCAGAAGCCAAACCAATCGGCGACGGAAGTGGCGGAGGCGGCAGCGGCCGCGCCAGAGAGCACAGAGACTCGGAGAGCAGTACAGATCCCCAGCACCGGGATCAGGCGCAGGCAGCAAGTCAACCAGACGATCGGCGGTCGCCCCGGTCGCCCCGATTTGTCAATCCCGAGCAGCAGTTCGGCCGCTCACCAGACGTTTACGTGACCCTGGAGAAACTCATGGAGGCCCAGGAGGCGTTCAATAATCTGGTGCTGGCGCACGAGGTCGCTACTAATGATAATTTTCGATTCGAACCGCCGGCCACCTCCGCCTCTGAGGCATCGTCGGCAGCTTCGTCTGGTGGCGCGGCGGCGGCGGTGTCGGCAGCGTCACCCGAGGAGGAGCTCGAGCGTCGGGTTCGCGAGACAATGCACCGCGCCTTCTGGGACGTGCTGACCGAGAATTTGGCCAAGACACCGCCGGATTACAGTCAGGCTGTGACGCTGATCGGCGAGATTAAAACTATTTTGCTATCGCTGTTGCCTAATAATGAACGGGCACGTCAGCAGATTGAAGAGGTGCTGGATTTGGAGCTTATCAGGCAGAAGGTAAGATTGAGTGAATGTTCGTGCGTATGTTTGTTGTAATTTTATGGTCAGTGCTTGAAATTCCGGTGGGATTTGGTGGATTTCGGTTACTCATAGCCCAGATTCCGGTTAGTCATATGTGAGATTCCAGTTAGTCATGGATGAGATTCCGGTTATTCATAGATGAATTCTAGTCATTCATGGGTGAGATTCCGGTTAGTTATAGATATGAGATTCCATTTAGTCAGATGAATGCTAGTTAGTCATGGATGAGATTCCAGTTAGTCATGGGTGAGATTCCGGTTAGTTATGGATGAGATTCCGGTTGGTCATGAATGAGATTCCGGTTAGTCATGAATGAGATTCCAGTTAGTCATGGGTGAGATTCCGGTTAGTTATGGATGAGATTCCGGTTGGTCATGAATGAGATTCCGGTTAGTCATGAATGAGATTCCAGTTAGTCATGGGTGAGATTCCGGTTAGTTATGGATGAGATTCCGGTTGGTCATGAATGAGATTCCGGTTAGTCATGGGTGAGATTCCGGTTAGTCATGGGTGAGATTCCGGTTAGTCAAAAATGAGGTTTCGGTTAGTCATGGGTGAGATTCCAATAATGTGTGAGAGATTCCGGTAAATAGTATTCATTGCTATACTTAGCAACTCGACAAAAACACTCGGGCTGCAGGTGGAGCACGGTGCATTCGACATCAACTACTATTCGAACTACGTGCTCGACCTGATGGGCAAAATGTGCGCCCCGGCTCGGGACGAGGCCATCCGAGCGTGCGCCGCCATCCAGGAGCCTGTGGCCCTGTTCAGGGAGCTGTTCCGTCTGCTGGACCTGATGAAGCTGGACATGGCCAACTTCACTATGCAGCAGATGCGCCCCTATATTCGACAGCAGGCTGTGACTTACGAGAGAGAGAAATTCGAACAGTTATTGGCTTCGCAGGTACAAATATTGCTCATTAAATTGTGAAATCTAATTAATTAGCTAAGGCTTAGTGCCTTCGGACTTCAAATTCGGAATTTAGCTGTAACAGTACTGCCATCTGGCTGTAACAGTACTGTCATCTAGCTGTAACAGTACTGTCATCTAGCTGTAACGGTACTGTCATCTAGCTGTAACAGTACTGCCATCTAGCTGTAACAGTACTGTCATCTAGCTGTAACGGTACTGCCATCTAGCTGTAACAGTACTGTCATCTAGCTGTAACGATACTGTCATCTAGCTGTAACAGTACTGTCATCTAGCTGTAACAGTACTGTCATCTAGCTGTAACGGTACTGCCATCTAGCTGTAACAGTACTGTCATCTAGCTGTAACGGTACTGTCATCTAGCTGTAACAGTACATTCAATAGCGTGCCTACATCTATTTTATTATATTCTATCCCACTCAAGGCTGCCGTAGGCGTTGATGGGCTTCGCCGGACTCGAGCTTGGCTGTCCGAGTCGGCCGCTGCCCTGCCAGCCGCTGAACGAACGCCCAGCCGCGTGGTGTCCGAGGCGCTGCTCCGTCTAGTAGATTGGCGGCAGTCGCGGCCACAGCCGGAGGCGGACTGGTGGCCGGAGACGCTGGTAATGGACGCGCAGAAGCTGGTGGGCATCCGGGATCGGCTGGCTCAGTTGCACTGCGTCTGCGCCTGCGTGCTGCTGGCCATGGGCGCGCTGGGCCAGCGGCTGCCCGAAGATCGGAGGCCGGCGTTTAAGGTAGGGGGCTAGGTGTTGCTATGTTAATCGTGCTGTGCTGCCATATTCTACCCATGATGAGGATCGCCCTAATCCGCTCCGTACTTAAAAGCACCGCCACGCTCCTTAGTCAGTAGCAGTGATTTTTTAGTAACAAATTGCCTTCATGCTTTAGGAATTGCCCTGATCCGCCCGCCCCCTTAATATCCGCCCTCATTAGAATCTCCCTAATCCGCCCCATTAGAATCACCCTCATCCGCCCCCATTAGAATCCGCCCCATTAGAATCTCCCCGATCCGCCCCCATTAGAATCTCCTCGATCCGCCCCATTAGAATCCCCCGATCCGCCCCATTAGAATCGCCCCGATCCGCCCCATTAGACTCCCCCGATCCGCCCCATTAAAATCGCCCTAATCCCCTAATCATCGCTCTAATCCCCTAATCATCGCTCTAATCCCCTAATCATCGCCCTAATCCCCTAATCATCGCCCTAATCCCCTAATCATCGCTCTAATCCCCTAATCATCGCTCTAATCCCCTAATCATCGCTCTAATCCCCTAATCATCGCTCTAATCCCCTAATCATCGCTCTAATCCCCTAATCATCGCTCTAATCCCCTAATCATCGCCCTAATCCCCTAATCATCGCCCTAATCCCCTAATCATCACCCTAATCCCCTAATCATCGCTCTAATCCCCTAATCATCGCTCTAATCCCCTAATCATCGCCCTAATCCCCTAATCATCGCTCTAATCCCCTAATCATCGCTCTAATCCCCTAATCATCGCCCTAATCCCCTAATCATCGCTCTAATCCCTAATCATCGCTCTAATCCACTGTCAGGCCCGCGCCACAGCAGCCGCCGCAGCCGTCCTGGCCGACTGTCCGGCCGACCGTCTGGACTCGGCGGCCGCCGGCTTGGCCGACACTCTGGCGAAATCGGCAGAATCGGCCGACTACCGAGTCAACGACAAGGAGTGCCAGCTGCTGACCGCCCAGCTGGCCGACCTGCCGGTGCACGCGGCCGCCCGCCTGCTGCACAGCCGCCTGATGGACTTCCTACGCGAGGGCCTCCAAGACTTGCAGGCCAGGCAGGTCCGCCTGCCAACCGGCTATTCAGCCGTTGAAGCTGAATTAGCCCAGGTGGCCGGCGCTTTCCTGCGGCTGTGCGCGCACAATCGGGCCGTGTTCGGCCAGCTGTACGACAAGCTGCTCATGCCGGACGGTCGGGCTGGACAAGCTGCTGAGGGGCAGGAAAGCCGGGGAGAAGAACAGGGCTGCAACTGATATTGCTGCATCTAGTGTTGCTCAGTCGTGGTGTACCGAGACTCTTGGGTAAAAACATTAGCTCTATAAGCGCTTATGCTCTAAGATGCCATATGCGCTGTATAGTTGTGCTCAGTCACAGACAAACACCCTGCCTCACCTCTGGTGCTGGCGCCTCTTGTGAAATAATACATCGCCCAGTCAAATAATGGCTGTTTTAACAATCACTATATTCCTAATTTTCCATATAGAGTGAGAACAAGCAAGTAAGATCTGTCATTGTTGTCATTTTTTGGGCATAAGTATTATATTATGTCAGTCGAGCGGAAACTTCGGTAAGTAAGCTATAGGCTGAAAATGTATACTACTGAAAATGTACCTTTGAGACGTCTCTTGTCGCTGCAGTTTAATTAAGCGATTAACTGTTGTTTATTGTGTTTAATTTAAAGTTGGTCATTAAAAAACCTCAACCATAAAATCTGTGCGCCACTTTGATGCTCTTGGGTTAGTTAAAATTGTAACCTTTTTTACCTGCGCTTTTGAAGTAAACACTGGCGCCTTTCCAATTGCTCTTCGCTGGAGTATTAGTGGAACGCGTGCATTATTTGTTCTTTCATCACTAAGCTTTTTTCCTGCATTAACACTGCCGTTGAAAACGTTACCGTGCTAAAGAGTCGTTGCAAACAACTCACTAGCGACTCTGGCCACTCTTGTGACTTTTTAACGACTTTTGAGTCATGAGCGCATCACGTGAGTTGCAGAATTGTAAAATAGTCGCGGGAAAAGTCGTCCAAGCGTCGTTGTGTTAGCGCTTATCTTTCTACTAACTCAAGTAGACTAGCTAGAGTTTTCATAAATACAGTTTAGTGGTTAGAACGTCGGACTCACGACTTGAAGGTCAGGGGTTCGATTCCAATCCCACTCGGAACAATGTGCGTCCTTGAGCAAGACACTTAACCCTGCATTGCTGCAGTTCACCCAGCTGTAAAATGGGTGCCAGCATTAGCTGGGTTAATTGAGGCTGTGTGTGGCGACCGCCCAGTCCTTGGACTGAACAGCCGTACGCAGCCTTCAGCCGTAAGACTCTTAGGCGAATTTTACCGCGACATCTCGTCGTTTTAGAGTCGTCTAAAGTCGCTTCTTTCTTATTTTACCTGTGTTATCTGCAACGACTCTGAGATGCTTCTTGGCCTGGATTACCGTTTTCATCGGCACTGCACCTCTCCCGTCTCTCTGCGCTCTGAGATCACTGTTTGTGCTGTTTTGTCATGCTTTATACCTCTCCAATGCTTTGCAAGGCTGAGAAATGATATAAAACTCCTCATTGGTTAAAGATTAACTTTTTTGTACAAAGTTTGTGCCGTTGTGTGTTTTTGTAATATCGTAGATCTTGTTTTTATTCTAATGTAATATTTAAATACCGCTTTTAATACATTTCTGCTTGACTGTGCTTATTAGGAACTGGGTTTATTTTAGCTTCACTGCTTGGGCTATGAGAGTTTTCTGTATTGAGTTGAAATTGCTTCTAATAGTAAAATTTAGGTGTTATGTTGACGACTACATTGATGTTTCTTTCTTATACTTTTTGTACCTGTGCTTTCAAACCCTTTCCTGCAGGATTTCAAATCATGTGTGTTTCAATGTGTGTTAAGGGTGAGACTTTCATATTTTATAGTATAGGTTTCCAAAGACTCTCACATTCCAAGGTTGAGATTTCCAAAGACTCTCACATTCCAAGATTGAGATTTCCAAAGACTCTCACATTCCAAGATTGAGATTTCCAAAGACTCTCACATTCCAAGATTGAGATTTCCAAAGACTCTCACATTCCAAGGTTGAGATTTTCAAAGACTCTCACATTCCACGGTTGAGATTTCCAAAGACTCTCACATTCCAAGGTTGAGATTTCCATAGACTCTCACATTCCAAGATTAAGATTTCCAAGGACTCTCACATTCCAAGATTGAGATTTCCAAAGACTCACATTCCACGGTTGAGATTTCCAAAGACTCTCATATTCCAGGGTTGAGGTTTCCAAAGACTCACGTTCCAGGTGTGAGAATTCCAAAGACAAGATTCTTATTTTAGAGGTGAGAATGAGACAGAAAGACAAATTGAAAGGCATTCAAATTTATACCATTCAATTTTTTATAGAACTCTGCTATCATCATTAATGATCCGAGTAATTTCAGAAAAGTACACTATGGACTTTGCACTAGACAATGGGCGCCAAGTTAATAATAATCGGTGTGAGCAGTGCTCCCAGCAACTTCTGCAGTCGCTGCCCTGGCTGGAGTCGGGAGTTGACGGAAATGATGAAGATAATAATAGAGGTCTCGGCCAGCAGCAGACTCACCTGTGCTGCCTGCGGTGCGGCCGGTGCGGCTGCTACCTGAGAGAGAAGTGCCGAGAGACCTACAGCGACAGCACCGGCCTCATTGTGTACATGCGGGATGGCCAGTTCCTATGCGAACGGTGTTACGAAGGTTCAGCTTCGTCGTAATCTTCTTTAAGTATGAGCTACCTCATATCATCAAATATGAATATGAGCTACTCAAGAAACGTTTTGGAAAGCAGCAAAACATTCGAAAAAAAACTTCGCTCGATACAACTTTAAGTAAATCTATCATTTTTATTAGATGCGTCTGTTCAAGCACTGAAAATCCTACTTTCAGTAGATTGTGAAAACATTGACACTAAAGTAGCCGCCTGTGCATTATTCGCATTTTTAAGTGTCAAACAAAAGAACAGTCCAACAATTTTGTTTACTTTATTTATATGCAGCACATATGCTTGTTTTTGTGAATTAAAGTACCGTTTCACTCTTAACAAATAATCTCGTTTTAATAACCATCGCTTAATTATTAAACTCTTAAACTTTATACATTTATTGCTACTTGTAAGTAGTCTGTGTCCAGACCATCCACTATACTTTTGTTTCTATGGAAAGAAAGTTATGCTTTAAAACAGAATTTTTGTGTCACCAAGTTTTTATGGATTTAATAAAGCAGATATTTCAGCAGCTTTGACGATTTCTTTTCAATGTACTGCAGCTGTCACAAATTTTCAAATATTGACGTTTTCGGTGAATTGCGTGTAATTTTTGCTTACTGTACAGAAACTGGGTTCACAATGAGCGTCACGTCAGCCCTAATTAGTTTCCATCACGTGTTATATTTATGTCGCAGTCGTGTGTCTGTCTGTCCATGTGTGTCTCTGGCTGTCTCTTTGTGTCTCTTGCTGTCTCTTTGTGTCTCTGGCTGTCCCTGTGTGTCTCTGGCTGTCTCTTTGTGTCTCTGGCTGTCCCTGTGTGTCTCTGGCTGTCCCTGTGTGTCTCTGGCTGTCCCTTTGTGTCTCTGGCTGTCTCTTTGTATCTCTGGCTGTCTCTTTGTGTCTCTGGCTGTCCCTGTGTGTCTCTGGCTGTCCCTGTGTGTCTCTGGCTGTCCCTTTGTGTCTCTGGCTGTCTCTTTGTATCTCTTGCTGTCTCTTTGTGTCTCTGGCTGTCTCTTTGTATCTCTGGCTGTCTCTTTGTGTCTCTGGCTGTCCCTGTGTGTCTCTGGCTGTCTCTTTGTGTCTCTGGCTGTCCCTTTGTGTCTCTGGCTGTCTCTTTGTATCTCTTGCTGTCTCTTTGTGTCTCTGGCTGTCCCTTTGTGTCTCTGGCTGTCCCTTTGTGTCTCTGGCTGTCTCTTTGTATCTCTTGCTGTCTCTTTGTGTCTCTGGCTGTCCCTTTGTGTCTCTGGCTGTCTCTTTGTATCTCTGGCTGTCTCTTTGTGTCTCTGGCTGTCCCTGTGTGTCTCTGGCTGTCTCTTTGTGTCTCTGGCTGTCCCTTTGTGTCTCTGGCTGTCTCTTTGTATCTCTTGCTGTCTCTTTGTGTCTCTGGCTGTCCCTGTGTGTCTCTGGCTGTCCCTGTGTGTCTCTGGCTGTCCCTGTGTGTCTCTGGCTGTCTCTTTGTGTCTCTGGCTGTCTCTTTGTATCTCTTGCTGTCTCTTTGTGTCTCTGGCTGTCCCTGTGTGTCTCTGGCTGTCCCTGTGTGTCTCTGGCTGTCCCTTTGTGTCTCTGGCTGTCTCTTTATATCTCTTGCTGTCTCTTTGTGTCTCTGGCTGTCCCTTTGTGTCTCTGGCTGTCTCTTTGTATCTCTTGCTGTCTCTTTGTGTCTCTGGCTGTCCCTGTGTGTCTCTGGCTGTCCCTGTGTGTCTCTGGCTGTCCCTGTGTGTCTCTGGCTGTCTCTTTGTGTCTCTGGCTGTCTCTTTGTATCTCTTGCTGTCTCTTTGTGTCTCTGGCTGTCCCTGTGTGTCTCTGGCTGTCCCTGTGTGTCTCTGGCTGTCCCTTTGTGTCTCTGGCTGTCTCTTTATATCTCTTGCTGTCTCTTTGTGTCTCTGGCTGTCCCTTTGTGTCTCTGGCTGTCTCTTTGTATCTCTTGCTGTCTCTTTGTGTCTCTGGCTGTCCCTGTGTGTCTCTGGCTGTCTCTTTGTGTCTCTGGCTGTCCCTTTGTGTCTCTGGCTGTCTCTTTGTATCTCTTGCTGTCTCTTTGTGTCTCTGGCTGTCCCTGTGTGTCTCTGGCTGTCCCTGTGTGTCTCTGGCTGTCCCTGTGTGTCTCTGGCTGTCTCTTTGTATCTCTTGCTGTCTCTTTGTGTCTCTGGCTGTCTCTGTGTGTCTCTGGCTGTCCCTGACTCCCTGTGTGTCTCTGGCTGTCCCTTGCGTGTCTCTGGCTGTCCCTGTGTCTCTGGCTGTCCCTGTGTGTCTCTGTCTGTTCCCTGTGTGTCTGGCTGTCCCCTGTGTGTCCCTGGCTGTCCCTGTGTGTCTCTGTCTGTCCCCTGTGTGTCTGGCTGTCCCTGTGTCCCTAGCTGTTCGAGTAGTTATTAAACTCTATTCTATAGCCTTTGTAACTTCGTAGACAAGCAAGCATATTGGGGCAGCAGTTATTTGATCAGCGTCGTTACGCATAGAGTTTTACGATGTGAAAAATCCGACACCAGCTACACAGCGGGACACTTCGAGTCTTTCGGACACGCGGGCCTGCAGTTTCCCGTGCCGTCGGCCCTGTTTGCCTTCCTTTCGCGTCAGTGCATTGGCTTCACCTCTGTTCGGGGGACCATTAGAGGGATTCTGATTATGTCCGAGGCGGCAAGTCGCATCCCTATGCAGTCGCTAGCTATGCAAAAATGAGAAGGAGGACTGAGGAATCTGTAAGGCCGGCGTATTAATGAGACTTATCGATCCGGAGCACTAGTCCTCAGCGTTAACCAACTGCAGCCGCCCTTTTCGTCAGCTTCCCCAGCGCCTCATCTCTCCGCGCTCTCTATTACTGGGCATTCACAAGGCCGTGCGGGCCCGTGCGTTGCTGCCTCACCCTCCCTAAGCAGCTCACTGTTGATTAAAGGGCAAGTCTAGCTCTCTCGCGCGTGCGCGAATGTCGCACGGGGGCGTGATTGTGTTTTCGCGTTTCTCCTTATTCCCCTCTGCCTCTGTCTATCTCCACTCTATTGAGTTCTCCCGTTGCCTCTCCATTTCTCAACTGTGTATATACGTGCGTGTATACTCATTAATTTCTGCTGACTTCTGTTCCCTTGACTGCTAGCAGCTTTTATTACTCAGCACTGTCTAATGCGCCACTTTGTCCGCCGTTGGTTTGTTTGTCTGGCTTCCTGACTTGCTTTATTAACAATTTGCAAAGATTTCGCATGAACCTCTACCAGTCGGTGCTGCTAACTGTGCTAGTGCTGGCCATCACGCACATCGCGCTCGGCTCGCTGTCCATCGTGCTGGGCACTATCTCCACCATCGAGGCTGTGGTCTGGATGGCGCACCGGGTGTCGCCCATCTGGTCTGGCGGATTTGTGAGTTCGCTAGGTCAAACGTTGGGGAAAGAGGTAGAAAAGGACAGAGATTAGATCTGAGAAAAGATATGGGAGAGATTAGATCTGAGGCAGGAAAGGAGAGAGATTAGATCTGAGAAAAGATAGGGGAGAGATTAGATCTGAGGTAGGAAAGGAGAGAGATTAGATCTGATGTAGGAAAGGAGAGAGATTAGATCTGAGGTAGGAAAGGAGAGAGATTAGATCTGATTTAGAAAAGGGGAGATATTAGATCTGAGGCAGGAAAGGAGAGAGATTAGATCTGATGTAGGAAAGGAGAGAGATTAGATCTGAGGTAGGAAAGGAGAGAGATTAGATCTGAGGTAGGAAAGGAGAGAGATTAGATCTGATTTAGAAAAGGGGAGAGATTAGATCTGAGGTAGGAAAGGAGAGAGATTAGATCTGAGGTAGGAAAGGAGAAATATTAGATCTGAGGTAGGAAAGGAGAAATATTAGATCTGAGGTAGGAAAGGAGAGAGATTAGATCTGAGGTAGAAAAGGGGAGAGATTAGATCTGAGAAAGGAAAGGAGAGAGATTAGATCTGAGGTAAGAAAGGAGAGAGATTAGATCTAAGGTAGAAAAGGGGAGGAATTAGATCAGAGAAAAGATAGGGGAGGGATTAGATCAGAGAAAAGATTGGGGAGAGATTAGATCTGAGAAAAGATAGGGGAGAGATTAGATCAGAGAAAAGATTGGGAGAGATTAGATCTGAGAAAAGATAGGGGAGAGATTAGATCTGAGAAAAGATAGGGGAGAGATTAGATCTGAGAAAAGATAGGGGAGAGATTAGATCTGAGAAAAGATAGGGGAGAGATTAGATCTGAGAAAAGATAGGGGAGAAATTAGATCTGAGAAAAGATAGGGGAGAGATTAGATCTGAGAAAAGATAGGGGAGGGATTAGATCAGAGAAAAGATTGGGGAGAGATTAGATCTGAGAAAAGATAGGGGAGAGATTAGATCTGAGAAAAGATAGGGGAGAGATTAGATCTGAGAAAAGATAGGGGAGAAATTAGATCTGAGAAAAGATAGGGGAGAAATTAGATCTGAGAAAAGATAGGGGAGAGATTAGATCTGAGAAAAGATAGGGGAGATATTATACTGAAGAAGCGGAAGGGGTGCGATTTGACTGCAGGAAACGGGAAAGATTATACTCAAAAAGCTGGCACATTGTCAACCAGTACCAGTTAAGTGATGAGACATGTGTTATGCGCAATGGAGAATGCACTGTATGCCTTACATAAGAAGCACATGCATTTGCGATGCGGTGGTAAATATCTGTCCACTTCGACAAAGTCAACCGAATTCAACGCAATTTTTCAATATTCGACAGCTTCCTATCGCATGAGCCAGTCGTCCCTCCTCCCCCCGACCCGCCGTGCCACTTGAGCTGCATGGTGACGAAATTTGAGAGTGGAAAAAATCTTCGCTCCAATCTTCAACTCAAAGCAGAGTACTTTAGCTAGCTGTAACTGAAGATCTGCCGGCACTTGAATCCGACGCGCCCCGAAGGCTCACTCGAGCTGGCCAACTTGACGAGTGCCACTGGCAATCAATATGCGTGCCGGTTTAATAAGAAAGAAAGTGAGAAGTGCTATAGTCAGTGAGCATGCACTTTGAAGGGCCACGAATATTCAGCGGTCGTGTAGTTTCCTTTATTTTACAGCGCAGATCTGCCCGGAGCTCCATACTAACTGTAGCTATTTTATACAGCACTCCACAGCCACCTCACTCTCCAGCCACCTCACTCCCCAGCCACCTCACTCCACAGCCACCTCACTCCACAGCCACCTCACTCCACAGCCACCTCACTCCCCAGCCACCTCACTCCCCAGCCACCTCACTCCCCAGCCACCTCACTCCCCAGCCACCTCACTCCCCAGCCACCTCACTCCCCAGCCACCTCACTCCACAGCCACCTCACTCCCCAGCCACCTCACTCCCCAGCCACCTCACTCCCCAGCCACCTCACTCCCCAGCCACCTCACTCCCCAGCCACCTCACTCCCCAGCCACCTCACTTCCCAGCCACTTCACTCCCCAGCCACTTCACTCCCCATCCACCTCACTCACCGGCCACCTCACTCTCCAGCCACCTCACTCCCCAGCCACCTCACTCCCCAGCCACTTCACGCCCCATCCACCTCACTCCCTGGCCACCTCACTCTACAACCACCTCACTCTCCAGCCACCTCACTCTCCGGAAATTTCACTACCCAGCCACCTCACTCCCCAGCCACCTCACTCCCCAGCCACATCATTCCCCAGCCACCTCATTCCCCAGCCACCTCATTCCCCAGCCACCTCATTCCCCAGCCACCTCATTCCCCAGCCACCTCATTCCCCAGCCACCTCATTCCCAAACCACCCCACTCCTCAGCCACCTCACTCTCCAGTTATCTCACTCTCCAGCCACCTCACTCTCCAATCACCTCACTCTCCGGCCACCTCCCTCTCCGGCCACCTCGCTCTCCAGCCACCTCCCTCCCCGGCCACCTTCCTCCCCGGCCACCTTCCTCCCCAGCCATCTCACTCTCCAGCCACCTCACTCCCCGGCAATCTCACTTCGCAGCAACCTCATTCCCCAGCCACCTCACTCCCCAGCCACTCACTCCCCACCCACGGCACCCAGCCACTTCACTCCCCATCCACCTCACTCACCGGCCACCTCACTCTACAACCACCTCACTCTCCAACCACCTCACTCTCCAGCCACCTCACTCTCAAATCACCTCACTCTCCGGCCACCTCCCTCTCCGGCCACCTCGCTCTCCGGCCACCTCCCTCCCCGGCCACCTCCCTCCCCAGCCATCTCACTCTCCGGCCACCCCACTCCTCAGCCACCTCACTCTCCAGCAATCTCACTCCCCAGCCACTTCACTATCCAGCCGCCTCACCCCCTTTTCATTATTTGCAATCAATTTTTATAAAATAAATTTCAGTTCTTTGTAACCGGCATGATTGGAGTGGCATGCGTGAGGCGGCAGACAATTTACATTGTAAGTTCTAATTTCCAATTACATAGTTTCACCTGCCTGCTGTCTGTCCTTTTTAAATACGTCGCTAGCCCTGAATGTCAGCTGACTAGAGGGCTCATCCAATATTAAACACGGCACGGAGAGAAAGATCAAAAGACTTCAAAAGAGATTAGGCTTGAAAGCATGTTGTAAGGCCGAGGAAAAAGACTACATGAGAACTTCAAAGTCAAATCGGAATCGAACTAAGAAACCCTTCTTCGATAAAGAGCCATTTGCATGATTGAGCTCTGCATGGATATCAGTGAGGACTCGATGTCCGTCTGTAAAATACGATGAGATGAACTTTCTGAACGAGCGTGTGTGCATCCTAATCAATAACTACGAGTAAATTGCCCGAGCCTACAGCTACTGTTCAATCCGAATGAAATTTAACCCGGCGTCGGGCTTTTGCTGCTGCCAAGTGAGAGGTAGCTAGGGGTGACATGCTTGAAGCTGCCACGAGTTAATCTCGGACAAGGCGGGCGGTCGGGCGCAGATCGGAGAACAGCACTAAGAAGGACAAAACAACATGGGCAGATAAATACAGAAAAAAAATTGGGTCAGAACAACATAAACACAAGCAGACAGGCGGAAAGAAAGACAGACAGACAGACAGACAGAAAGACAGACAGACAGACAGACAGACAGACAGACAGACAGACAGACAGACAGACAGACAGACAGACAGACAGACAGACAGACAGACAGACAGACAGACAGACAGGCAGACAGACAGACAGACAGACAGACAGACAGACAGACAGACAGACAGACAGACAGGAAGACGGACAGACAGGCAGAGACAGGTGCACCCAGAGCCGGACAGACACTACATCAATCCTCTCGTTGAAAACCCCGGCAGATCCTGTGCTTCTCGGCCTTTTCCGTGGTGTCACTCCTGACAGCTGTCATCAGCATCCAGCTGCTGCGGCTCGGTCTGGTCAACCACACCACCGACGGGCACACCTATCAGAAGGAGAACCTTGACGTGCTGCTTCTGTGCGCGCTGGGCGCCTCCGGCACCGAGTGTCTGGTCTGCATAGTCAGCAGCATCCTCAGCTGCCGGCTGGCCAAGCTGGCCAAAGTGGAGATGAGCCACAAGCGGGAGACCCTGTTCCACGTCGAGGTCTACGGCGAGAAAGATGTCGTGG
>NIVC01000441.1:182500-420405 GCA_002269645.1 Macrostomum lignano
TAAGACAGACAGACAGACAGACAGACAGACACTAAGATAGACACTAAGACAGACAGACAGACACTAAGACAGACAGACAGACACTAAGACAGACAGACAGACACTAAGATAGACAGACACTAAGACACTAAGATAGACAGACACTAAGACAGACAGACACTAAGACAGACAGACAGACACTAAGACAGACAGACAGACACTAAGACAGACAGACAGACAGACAATCAACATCCGTTCAGGGGAGTGTAGGGCATCCGTTGCCAATAATCCAACAATGCAACAGTCCGTTTCAAATGCACCAATGCTGACGGTGCGGATCCTGAGACACTTTGTGGTTGGATCCGCAGATGCATGAATGAACTGTTATCGCTGCATGTACAGCGTAGGGCTTACGCTCGTAATCAAGCCTAAAGAAGGTTTAAAAAACGGTGAGGATAGAATTTGCCACATTTTAAACATTCCCAATGATTGATTTACGAGCTACTACTATTCATTCTGGTGTATACTGTGGTAAATTGGTGCCTGCTCTTTCCAGCAGGTTTGGCAAGTGCTGACGCCCCTGCAGGTTGCTTTCTCCCTTAAATGAAAAGCTGAGATAGCGACCATTCGAGTTGATGCGTCCGCGTGCCTCAGCACCGGCACTACAATTTTAAACTCAGCTGAGGCCTCCAAAGCTGAAAGTGCAATCCACCTCCCCTGATGCAGTTGCTGCTAAATGAAATAAATGCTTGATACATGAAGCATAACGACCCCCTTCCCCTCCTAGTTGCAAGCTCCCCACTCCCACGGGATTTTGGCGGCTTGGTCTCTCCTGCCGCAGCAGAGGAGAGAAGGCTAAGAGGGATGCTGCAAAGCCATTAACTGTATGACAGCCAACCCTCAGTCCATCTCTTCATTGTCGTCCCCTGTTGATAAATAATTTAACTCTTTTATTTTATTGTTTGAAGCTTTTAAATCGCTCGATAGATTTTCCGTCACGCATCCACCCAGGTGCGAATCAGCCTGAGCTGCTGTTGTGATTGTTACTATAGCGATACAGCATTTTAAGCCCATCAAATACTCAGCATTTTCAAACGGAAAACCAATTTTCAAATCAAGAGAATCATCGCTCTCCACCGGTTGCTGCTTGCCTTTGTTGCGTCTGTTCTGCTCTGCATCTCTACCGCTGGCACCAACTCTGGAACTCGCTACCCGGTAATCCAAAGCATCTGCCTCAACAAGTCCTTGTCAGACTGGACCCTCCCCAGCCCGGCCGTCTCCATTCTGCAGTGCGTCTTTCTGAGTCGCCAGCAAACTCTGCCAGGCATAGCGGTGGCCCAATGGAACTCGCGAACTGCCACCTGTTTGCTGTTTCTCTTCAGCCGAGTCTGCCACCTGCTCAACCTGAGCAGCCCCGCTGGCGGGCCATCGGACGAGACCAACTCGTGCGAGCTCGTGGTGGACTCCGAGCTTGACGTGCTCACCGCCAATCGACACTTTGCGGCCGTGTGGCTCGGAGGCAGAGGCGAGCAGCTCGAGAACCTCGTGTGCAGCGATGGCGGACAGAAGAACGTGATCGAGCACACCGGAGTGACTTGGACTGACGAGGGCGCCAAGATGGACGGCCTGACATCCAGGATGTGGGTAAGCGACACCAGCGGATTCAACTTCAGCAACAGCTTCACGTTTCTGATGGAGCTGAAGAGGCAGCCGAGTTCGAACGCGTTCATCGATCTCACAGACTGCAGCTCTTACAATCAAGTCTGGCTCCACTTATGGGAATGGGACCTGCTCGATTCGACTCGCAAGCTCTACATTCAAACCGGACACCGGAACTTGATCTCCACTAACCAGGTGCTCCCAATTCGAAGTGACCAGTTCGTCCGAGTCGGCGCCACGTTCGATATTTCGATGATCATGAACAGGACCCGACTGTTCGTTGACGGGTCTTTCATTCCCGACAGCCAAGTGTCTCTCTACAACTTCAACCATCCCAAAATCGACAACTTCTGCATGAAGATCGGCTGGCGCGCTCTGACTGGCTCCTACTCCAAAATAAACGGCACCGTGAAGATGCTGGCCGTGTCCAACTTCTACCTGACCGCCGACGTCATCAACCGGCTGTTCAACTGAGTGCTCGAGCAGTTTTTCAGACAAGGATGTTGCGAAGTGAAATGGAGTTAGCGATAAAATTTTATCGCGAGATTGCCCAGTTGTTTAGCTATCAATTGACAATTAATAATCAATTTTTAAGGCTGATGACGAGAGTATGTGCGTTCAAAATACGAAGCTTTTGTTTCGATTTAGCAGTTGATCCGGGACATGGAACCGGGATGAAACTCGAATTTTGAGAGAGCTATTTCTCTAAAAATCAATGAAACGATAAAATAATCCCTGCTGAAGCAAAACAGCTGATCCCCAAAGAGATATCTTGATCGGTCCCTGTGACCCTCAGACCAAAATGATTGCACAGTTGAATTGCTTTAGCAGTCAATTATTTTAGACCTATCCGGAGTGCCTAAGGTCCCAGGCTTTGAGTAGAAATGACGGATTAGAGAATGTGTGCCTGCATTGTGTCTGGGTCTTGTTATATAACTCCCGAAAAAGGCATATCTCATCTCTCACGGAACAAAACTATGAATAAAAGCAGCAAACAGTAAGTTATCGCTGTAGTTTCATGTGTCTTACTTTTCCTCCACTACTATAAAGAACTCTCTCACTCGATAGCCTGTACTTTTATAAATAAGCAAGATTGCTTCACTTATAACTGATAAACTTTCTCAGTCAATATTTGTCTATTTTTTCTCTCTTAATTCTCAACCAAAATTTGTTTATTTGACTCTCTTTTTAAAGAGCTCTTTATTAGCTCGAATGCGGTATCGTGTGTTAGATTAGTTGAACAGCTACTGTATTGGATACATTTTATTGATTATTTTCTTCGTGAATTTTTATTGTACTCGTGTCTACTATCAGTAGAGCATAAAATAAATTTTCACTATAGTTTATGCTGGCTATTTTGTTGTATTTTAATTTATCAATTCGTCGGTTTTTTATATTCGCTATTTCGTGCCGGTCTAGCCAAGCACATATAAATATAAATACACTGGAGAGGTCTATACATGTACTCGTAGCTCACTACTGACTATAGTGTTGACTAATAATTACTTAGTAACTGCAGTAACCAGCAGTGTAACCACACCACAATGAAAAAAATGCAAGAAAACTAAAACAGAATTTGTCAGCAAACAACACACGAATAAATCTCACTCTGCTGGCTCGACAGACTGACTGCAAGGTGCCCTGAGCAATCTTAGTATGTGTTTATTTAAATCCGTTTTATTGTCTGCCTCCAAAACTTGAAAAAATGACTTTGTACTCATATTTGCCGCTTTGACTTAAAATTAGTATATGGGATTTGCAGGAAATGCATTTGCCCAGACTGACAGACACTAAAACAGACACTAAGACAGACAGACAGACAGACAGACAGACAAACAGACAGACAGACAGACAATCACACAGACAGGCAGACAGACAGGCAGACAGACAGACAGACAGACAGAGAGACAATCACACAGACAGACAATCACACAGACAAACAGACAGACACAAACGATCGTAAACAGACAGACATTACTTATAGCCAGCAGCAGTTTGCAACTGAGAAAGTCCGGAAGCTCCATTGCATGCTTCCCTGAATAAGTTGCACACTCATTTCCCGCTTTCATATCAGGTAATATTAAAAGCCTCTTTCAAGAATTTTTTTGACTTCTGAATCCCATTTCGAAGTCGCAATCCGAAAGAAAAACTTCTCCATGCTGTGCTGGGTTGAGTTACTTGAATTATTACGAATTTCCTGGCTTTAAAGTTAACCTGTTGAAACGCAAAAATCGACAGGAAATTAAAATTATTAGCCTTGATAAAGTTGAAGGCAGTGTCGATGGACTCAATGGCAGCGTCGGTGGAGTCAATGGCAGTGTCGGTGGAGTCAATGGCAGCGTCGGTGGAGTCAATGGCAGTGTCGGTGAAGTCAATGGCAGCGTCGGTGAAGTCTGGGACAGACAGACAGTCTGGCAAGTCTGAGACAGTCACTTCATGTCTGAGTTGTATTGTCATTAAAAATAAAACGAAACTCTTCACCCGCTACTTGTGAGTAGGAAGACAGTACTTGAACGAAAAAAGAAAGAAATAACAAAACAAAATAATCAGTTTGAAGTTTTTTGTCTCCAAAGACAGGCCGCGCAGATCCAGAGGCCCAGATAGAAGGGTTTCATTGAATTTTTTATTCAGCAGCCATCAAAATGATTGAACAGCGCGCACCAAACACCAACCAGGCCGATTATAATCAAACGAACGGTCTCTCTTGTATCAATTTGACAATTAGTTGGTGAATCCGCGCGAAGCCCGGCGGCCGCGGGCCTTCTCAAATTTGCGACCCTTGGACCGGACCACCGGCTTAGTGTGCGAGTGCGGCACTCCCGGCGGCCGGCCGAAATGCCGCTGGGCGGCCCGCTTCCTCGTGCCCTGCACCAGCAGCGTGTTCTGGCCTTTGGGGGCCCGTCTGGCCAGCTCGTCGAAGGTGATGATCTCGCCGCCGGCAGCTAGCAGCCGGGCGCGGGCCTTCTCGGTTACGCGGAGCGCGCACAGGGTCACCTGGATTGGGCGGAGAGGAGGCCGGGAGAGTGCAGCGTAAGTGCAGTCTGTAATTTATGCTGCTCTAATTAATGCGCCAGAGGCCCAGGCTCGTGCAATTAACGCCTTTGAAGCCCAGTGAAGTGTACATGCCTTTGAACAAAGTTTTCTTGAGCCAAGACACTCAAATCTACACTGCTTCAGTTCACCCAGCTGTAAAATGTGTGCCAGCATTAGCTGGGGTAATTGAGGGTGTGTGGCGACCCCACCAGTGCTTGGACTGAACAGCCGTACGCAGCTTTAGCTGCGGCTGAGCTGTCAGGGACACAACTGGCCCAGTTGGGGCAGGTGTAATCAATATTAATTATTATAAATGCGAAATGCGATTCAAATTCAGTATTCCGTTATTTGTTGCCTCCCCAACAGGGGGTGCGGCAAACATTACTAGTATAAGCACTGAAGTTAAACAAACAACACAAACCTTCGGCACTGTCTGCACCCGGGAATCGTTAGTAACTGTGCCAACTGTGACAACAATGCGACCCTCCCGATTCGGCTTGCGCAGCATGCGGCCAAGGCGGGCCAGAGACAGGGGGCCGCGATTGGCCCGGCTCATGAACAGGCGGCGCAGGATGATTTTGTTAAACTTGGCGCCAGTCCGGCGGGCCAGAAAACGGTAGAGTTTCACCAGCAGGCGCAGATAGACGTCGTCGGATTTTGGATTGGTGCGGCGCACCTTGCGGTCATTCTTGTGGCAGATGTCGACGCCCATGGCATCAAAATTGGGTAATTTAGATCTAATGCACTGATGCTAGTCAAGGACCACTGTAATATAGCAGGACATAAGGCTCAAAGATTAAGTTTTTGGAGGCCAATTTCCTGGCAAAAAATCACTTTTTTATCACCCAATCAATGATTGCATTTGATCTGGGGCAGTGAAGATTACCATTCTTTTAATTTATTACACTTTAGCATGCTATACTGGTATATTTTTGTATAGCTATGCAGTGAAAGTTTAATTTCCATATTATTTTTTTTTATTTCATAAGCCCCAAAGTTGTAAATAGTTGCAAGTGACATTAGCTTAACTTGTTCCTTCTTGAACTAGTATATTTATAATATAATGTTGCACACAGGTACTCTTAAGCCATTATTGTAGGTATGTAGCCTAGGAGCTTATAGCCTAGTACTTAGAGCATCAGACTCATGACTTGAAGGTTGGGGGTTCAATTCCCAATCCCACTGGAACAATTTGTGTCCTTAAGCAAGACACTTAACTCTGCATTGCTTCAGTTCACCCAGCTATAAAATGGGTGCCAGCATTAGCTGAGGTAATTGAAGATGTGTGTGGCAACCCCCCTCCAAGTCCTTAGACTCAACAGAAGTACATAGCCTTTAGATACACCATGCAATAGCTGTGGCTGAGCTGTTAGCGGCACATCTGGCCCAATTGGGGCAGGTGTAATCAATTATTATTGTGTAGGTATGATAATCCCAGTTCAATGCATATTTGTTCCTATATATATTCCTGTATACACTTTGCTTTGGGGAAATTTCCTTGTTATTTTTATCATCTAAGCTTTTTCTCTTGCTTAAGTCATTTTAGTTTTTAATGATTTTGTTCTATATACTCTACTTTAATAGTAAATATCATTTAATTGGATAGGAACTACAAACTTTCATAGAAAATAATTAAATGAATAAAAGTAAATAATTGCTATTTTTTAAAATGAGAATATATTATGCCAAGGTATAAGTGCCAGCATTCCTAACAACTATTTGTTTTGCCTATAAATCTTTTTGGCTATAGACATTTTGCCCCTAGACTATTTTGCCCATAGACCATTTTGGTCATGGACTATTTTGCCTCTAAGCCAAGTCGACTAGTTTGGCCAAGGTGGCAACAAATGCCCAAATTTGGAGAAAGTTTAAAGTTTTTTATAGTATTCATATTTATAGTGTAATTGAGTAATTGAATATAATTGAGTGATTGAGAATTTAATTAATTATTTCTTTTAGTATTTTTGGTTTTACTTTGTTTGTAAATAAAACCATTTTAAATGGCTTATTATGCTTTTAAAAAGAAATGATTTTCTTAGAAAAAACTCATATTAATTCATAATCATAATAAACATAATCATAAAAACTTATGTTATAGCAAATATTCTTTTTGATTACACATTTAAACTAGGCCCTAAAAATTAGCACTGTTTTAATAGGCCTAATAGCTTGGGGAATATCCAAACATGCTAAAATCAACTTCTCAGGTAATGAAAGTTCCAAAAACATTGAAAAAATAGTTTAACAAATGATTTGACTTTGAGAAGAATGCCTTAAATCATCTGATACATAGCCTAGGCCCTAAAATTCTACAAACTTCAAGGCTCAAGCCCCGCCCCTAAGGCAATTATCTTCCAAAAGAAAACCAAATGGCATATCAAGCATCATCTGTTGGCATGTCAGTGAAATTAACACTGGGTCTGAAAAGGGCTAATTTTATGTGCGAGCAGGCTGGAGCAGCTAGATATCGAATTAACTGAGCCGCTCGCAACTATTCCTGAGCGACCGACCGACACAATTTGCCGACAAAATGCCACACCACACACACAAAATCACAAAAATAGAAATGTAAACAATTAAACAAGTATAATTTAAAACAAAATTTAAATATTTTTAGGAAAAAGAAATCCCGTAGTTACTTCTTTCAACTTAAGAAAAATTTTTATCTACTGATATTACAGCATATTAAGTTAATTATTTTGTGGGCAAAAAATGCCGGTTGACGAAATGCCGGTTGACGAAATGCCGGTTGACGAAATGTCCGGTCACCGGGCGCGGGAACCATTGTTCTTCTCATAAATCCGGGATGGCGTATACAGCAGTGACGATTGTCGAGTTGAGTCGCAATGAAATGCTAAATGAAAAGCTCTAAGAATTCCCGGGAGTGATTTCCAAAGTAACAGTAGCTCACTAACCCAGCTTCACTAACCCAGTGGCATTGCAACGTGCATCTGATTTATAAAAGCATCTGATTATACTCCCCTTATCGCCGTTATGTTACCTGCAAGTACTACTCCATGTATTGCTTGCTTTCAAATTCACTTTTTATATCCAAAATGCTGCGCTACAGTATAGTGACAAATAGAAAACCTATAAGCGATTTTTATTTTGATATTTGTGGGCGATACTAATATTTCAACATGAATTTGGCACAATTGGGAAGTCCAATCAGATTTTGTATGTTTGCGGGATTTGCCTGTCTCAGAACTTTTCGGCTGCTAGAAAGATATATCTTCAGGCATAGCCCATATTCCAAAAATATTTTTGTGGCAATGGCAATACTCTTAGCCATGCCGCATGCATCGTGCATGTAGAGAGAAGACTATACGAGAGAGGGATATTTGCAATCGTGATTTACCTACCAAACGCAGTACGCTTTTATTATCGTGGCGTTCTAAGAGTCAGTTTGGCGCGATTTCAACTTTAAACTATATTTTCGGAATTGACCGGTCCGAGTAGAGTAAAGCTCTTTAGATTAAAAAATAGGCTCTAGCAGTAAAAGTTAAATTCACTTTTTGGTTTTTGTCAACTTAACTTTAACTTCTATCCGTAGGAAAATGGCATCTGAAGATTCAGCAATCGAAAAGAAGAAACAAATTCGAGTCTGGGTGGACGGTTGGTAAGGGTCTCACTGGTTGATTATATTTATACTAAACTATAGTTTTCATAATTTAGGGCTATTTGCTAAAGTTTTTATCTCGGTTTGACTTTAATTTTCGTGATTCATAGATTTCATAGAGTTCCATAGATTTTCAAACTGAATTTGCTAGAAGTCCTGAATTTTCAATAACCTACATCTAATAGTAGCATATAAAAACAAATATTAATCCAGCATTTATTATCTTTATTGGTCAATTTCATATTCAATGCATTAATTTTGTGGGAGTTGATATCTCCTACAAAATATCTTATAAAGCAAAGGCAAAGAAAAAGTTACTGTGGCCTATATTTCAATATGGATAACTCAATTCTCATTTTATATATTTTTCCTACATAATAGACTTGTAGAATTTAGTTGAAAGCTATTTCAGTGAGGTTTTGAAGTCAATTTTAAATTAATCCTAGATCTTAAGTTGAACTACTTATTAGTGAAAATGATGACAGGGGGGCCATAGCCTAGCAGTCTAGTGTAGGCTCTGGTATGCCAGCGACCCAGGCTGGCTTGATTCTAAGTGCAGTCACATTAATTTGGGGCTGAATTGAAATCTAGGCTTGGCTCTACTCATGCAATTACCAGCCTTGAGAGCCAACCCCCCAAGGTGCAGTGAAGTGTACATGCCTAATGATAAATTAGAGTTAGGGCCGCTGTACACTCCTATATAAGTGTGTGCTTGCGTACATATCTGCGCGCTTGTATGCCTGCTCAGGGGAGTTGGCAGAATGGGAAAGTAATGCCTCTCGCCAGTTGTGTGCCTATGTCGCTTAAAGTGCACCAGGGTGCACATAACCCCCCTGCTTCTATATATATAGTGAAAATGATAAATAGCAATAAAAGTTATATAAAGGCTATTTATAGATTATTATTATATAAGCTAAAAAGAGTTTTCCTTTTATATTATACTCGTACAAGCTGTTGAAACCCGCAGATTTTGAACCCAGGGAACTCCATTCCCTGGAATTATTTTTGCATGTATTCTAAAAACTGAGGTCAAACTCAAACAGAAACTTGCTAATAGTTAGGATGGAGTTAAACATAAAATAGAGTGTATATTCATATAAAATTAGAATTTGAAGCAAGCATTGATATTGTTGGCTGGGGTGCTGCGCAGAATGTCAAGCAAACTCTGGCCTCTGCCTTTGCCTCTCCCTATGTCCTTTGCATCCTTTGAAACTTCCATCTTTTTTTATGTTTCCTATCTTCTCTCTCATCTCTTGTCTCCTCTCTCTCTCCTATTATCTCTTCTTTCTTCTCTCCTCTGTCCTCTCTCCTCTCTCCCCTCTTCTCTCGTTTCTTCCCTCTCCCCTCTATTCTTTTCTCTCTCCTCTCCTCTCTTCTCTCTGGTCTCATATCTCCTTTCTCCTCTTTTATCTCTTCTCATTTCTCTCTGCTCTCTACTCTCTCTTCCCTCTACCCTCTTCTCACTCCTTACTCTACCGGTCTACCCTCTCTCAACACTTCCCTCATCTCTACTCTCTCCTTTTTCCTCTCTTCTCTCAACTCTCTCCTCTGTCCACTCTCTCCTCTCATCCCTTCTATCGTCTCTTCCCTCACCTCCCTTCTCTCTCGTCTTTGCTCTCTTATCTCTCATTTCTCTTCTTTTATCTTCTCTTTATCTTATCTTTTCTCATTTCTCTCTGCTCTCTCTCGACTCCCCCCTCTCTCTCCTCTCTTCTCTCTGCTCTCTCCTGTCCTATCTCTCTTCTCTCTAATCTTTCCCCTCTTTCCTCCCCTCTCTCGTCCTTTTCACCAATTTCCCCTGTCCTCTCGATTCTCTCCCTTCCCCTCCTCTCTCCTCACTCACTTCTCATCTCTCCCTTGTCTCCACCTCTCATCTCTTATTTCTTATCTCTCCTCTTTTCTCTCTACTCTCCCATCTCTCGTCTGTTCACTCTCGTTTCTGCTCTCTCATCTCCCCTCTCTCATCTGTCATCTTTACTCTCATATGTTCTCTCACCTCTCTCTTCTTGTACTCCTCTCTTTCCCCTTTTTGACTCAGGACTCTCTTTCCTTTCTTCTTTCTTCTCGTCTCTTCTCTTCTCTCTTCTATACTCTCTCCCTTGTCTTCTCTCTTCTCTGTCACTCTCCTCTCTCCTCTCTTATATCGTCTGTTCACTCTCATCTTTGCTCTCTCATTCCCCTCTCTCTTCTGTCATCTCTACTCTCCTCTCTACTGTGTACTCTTCTCTTTCCCCTCTTCTGACTCTTCTCTTTCCTTACTTCTCTCTTCTCTTCCCTCTTCTATACTCTCTCCCCTCTACTCGTATTCTTTTCTCTCGTCTCTGCACTCTGCTCTCTCTTCCTTCATCTCTCATCTCTACTCTCGCATCCTTCTTTTCATCTCTCTCATCTCAAAAATCTCATCTCTTTCCTCTCTCCTCCTCTTCCCTTTACTCTATTATCTCTCTTTTCTCCTCTCTTCTTTCTCAACTCTCTCTCTCTCTCTCTCTCATCTCTTATCTCATTCTCTTCACTCCTCTCTCTCCCCCTCTCTCCCCCTCTTATCTCCTCTCTTCTCTATCCTTTCTAATCTCTCCTCTCGATCCTCTCTCATCTGCCTCTCTGTTCTCTCATCTCTCATCTCTTCTCACTCTTCTCCACTCTCCTCTCTCATCGATCCTCTGTCTCATCTCTCCCCCCTTCTCTCTCCATCTTCTCACCTCTACTATTTCCTCTCCCTTCTCTCTCCCCTCCTCTCGCTTCTTCGTCCCATATTCTCTGCTCTCCTCAACCCCCTCGTCTCTCCTGTTATCTTCTATCTTTTCTCTTATCCCCCTCTCGCCCCTCCTCCCTTTCTAATAGTCTATTCCTTTTCCTTTCCACTCTTATCTGGCCCGCAGCCATGAGCTGGATTCTTTATCTGGCCATTGAGATAAAAATCTGCCGATCCCTGCTTCCCTGCCCTGAGACGTAGTACTATCATGGTTGTTATCATTTCTCATGCTTTAATCACGTCATCTTTCTGGCCAATTAGCAGCCCTGAGAGGAATTTGTGTATCTCCAGCTCCACCACCACAGTCTGCAGCAGTCTAACAACCAAGGAAATACGCATTTCTCAGGAAGCCATTTAAATTTTAAAGTACCTTATGCGAATCTTAATGTTAAAATTTTCATGGTGTAACTAATTTAGTTTGCATTGTAATCAGTTATTCATTAATTTTTCGCTATTTTTACAAATCATCTCGCATCGCCTTGATTTGCGATCCTTGTTTAACTGCTGCAGACTTGTCTATACAGAGGACAGTGGTTTGAATCTCTCGCTAAACTCTCTCCTCTCCACCGACTCCACGCCTATCCACTCGCGGGGGTACAGAGAAGGCTATTAAAAAGTTATTCCAAAACACTGTACATTCGCTATCATTGAGCCCTATCGCCTGATCCTTCGTCTGGGGGAATGAGTTGAATGAGCGGCACAAACAACAAAAAAGCAGACAAACTTCACATGCTTACAGTTTCTGTTATGATTGAGTTACAGAGTTGAGACTTAATAATTAGACAGAGAATAAGTCAATGCAGAATTGTGTGTCAAGTTTGAAGTCAATCGCTTCATATGGAACAAACTTATGGCAGCTGAAAGTTAGTCAGTTTTGAAACCCTCTTACACATCTGGTCCCAGATCGGGAGAGGCAGGCGGGCGGAGGTTGGGGTGGCTGTCTCGCTGACAAAAAATAGTCTAACTTTAAAAGTGCACAGCGCCGTTCAGGATTAATTTTGAGACTCGAAATTTTACACAATTGTGTCGAAATAGTTGAAGATTGTCTGTGTCAAATTTGAAGAGAATCGGTAAAAGCGGAGCGGCGCTATGGAGGATTTAGTGAAAAAATCGCGCGTTTTGAGCAGTTTTTTGCACTTTTGGGTAGGAAGACTCACATTTAGAAAATTTAAAGGTAGCCTAAGACATTTTTCTTAGTGAGTTTAGGGTGGGTGCAAAAATTGGTGTTATTTGGTTGAGCGGTTTGGGAGTCCATAGCGAACGAATTTGTCCACAGACACACACAGAGTTTTGATTTTTATATGTAGGAGATTTTTGCAATTGATCTTCAAACTTTTTTAATTTTAAAAGTTTTTATTTTTGAAGTTGATTTTTTGACCATTTTTTCTATAATGCTTTCTTATAAAATATTTTCAAATTGTGTGTTCAATATCTTGATGAGCATAAGCCATAGGTACATTCTGGTATAACACTTATTTTTTTCAGTTTTGACATGGTTCACTTCGGCCATGCAAATGCTATTC
This sequence comes from Macrostomum lignano, assembly GCA_002269645.1. Taxonomy (NCBI): domain Eukaryota; kingdom Metazoa; phylum Platyhelminthes; family Macrostomidae; genus Macrostomum; species Macrostomum lignano. The sequence continues at coordinate 195,066 of NIVC01000441.1, forward strand.
GGCAGGTATGCTTCTATATATTCCATATTCTACTAAATATTCTATTTCAAACGAGACTTAAAAAAATCTTTCTTACAATAATCTGCAGGCCAAAAGTCTTGGAGATTACTTACTTGTTGGTGTCCACTCTGACGAAGAGATTGAGCATCACAAAGGCCCACCTGTGTTCACCTCAGCGGAGCGTTACAAGATGGTTCGCGCGATCAAGTGGGTCGACGAGGTAAGAATTGTCTTCATCTGAGTGGCTTATTAATGTAGCATGTTCATTCATCCAGTTACTTTGTGCACCCCCAAGGTGGTGGAGGCGGCGCCCTACATCACAACAGTTGAGACTTTGGAAAAGCACAACTGTGATTTCTGCGCCCACGGTGGTGAGCCTTCAAATTTGATGTTGATTATTAATCAGCATTATGGTTTTTTTATTAGAGGCAGGGGGGTTGTGTGCACCCTGGCGCACTTTAAGCGACATAGGCACACAACCGGCGAGAGGCATTGCTGCCCATTCCGCCGACTCCCCTGAGCAGGCATACAAGCGCGCGGATACGTACGCAGGCACACACTCACACAGGAGTGTACAGCGGCCCTAACTTTATATTATCGTTAGGCATGTACACTTCACTGCGCCTTGGGGGGGTTGGCTCTCAAGGCCGTTAATTACACGAGCAGAGCGAAGCCGAGATTCCAATTCAGCCCCAAATTAATGTGACTGCACTTGGAATCGAGCCTGGGTCGCTGGCACACCAGAGCAGCTGCGCTACCGCTGGGCTACGGCCCCCCCAGCATTATGGTTATTTGCTTCTGTGATTGTGTTAGCAAAACTTGGATTGTTAATCATTTTAGATGATATCACCACTTCGGCTGATGGCCACGACACCTATCACTTGGTGAAGGCGGCCGGAAAGTACAGGTGAGTCCCTGGGTTCGATTCCTCGGGCCCGATTTTTTTATGCTCGTTGGAGCAATAACCCCCCGCCCCCCAAGGCACTGGAGACCAATAGAATAAATAAATTTCATGCAGAATTGCAGTTGTTCTTGTATCGTTTCAGTGTATTCTTGCAAGCATAACTCCTTCTTTGTTACATTGAAACGCGTACATCTGAGTGTGCAAGGGTTCAGTCTGAAGAATCAGATACCCTAGCTGTGCTTTTTTGTGCGTTGATCGCCTCCTAGCTTGCTACAGCAACTCTCGCTAGTAACTTTCTATTTCCTTTGACCTTCAATAATGGCCTGTTTAAGAAAGTCAGCAATTAGGATATATTTTCCATCTACTAATAATCCGTGAATTCTTTATAGTGTCTTACTGTTTTATATCGAGTCTATTGGGTACTTTCACAAACCCCCAATTATACATTCCTCCAAGACTTCACTTTATAAACTTCCAAGTTTTACAGCCCCCGATTTTTTGTCTAACCTTCAATTTTGAGGTAACAGTTGGTGGTTGTAAAAGTTTGTACATAAAACTACGGAATCTGAAGCTTGGGGTTGTGAATTTTGGAGGTTGTGAAGCTTGGAGTTGTGAATTTTGGAGGTTGTGAAGCTTGGGGGTTTGTGAAGCTTGGAGTTGTGAATTTTGGAGGTTGTGAAGCTTGGGGGTTTGTGAAGCTTGGAGTTGTGAATTTTGGAGGTTGTGAATTTTGGAGGTTGTGAATTTTGGAGGTTGTGAAGCTTTGGGGTTGTGAAGCTTGGCGTTGTGAATTTCGAGGGTTGTGAATTTTGAATGTTGTAATTTTTGGAGATTATGAATTTTGAGGGTTGTGAATGAAGCTTTGGGTTGTGAATTTTGGAGGTTGTGAATTTTGGAGGTTGTGAATTTCAATGGTTGTGAAGCTTGCGGTTGTGAATTTAGGGGATTGTGAAGCTTGGGTTGTGAACTATGGAGGTTCTGAAGTTTAGGGATTGTGAATTGTGGGGACTGTGAAGTTGGAGGATTATAAGTTGTAAATTCGAGTCTAATTTAATTGCGAATTCGTTAATGTGAGTCAGGTATTTTTGCCATAATTTTTACGATTCAAGTTTGCTTGTTGAGGCCCTTTAGCTCAATATGTAAAGGCCAAATGACCCCCTGTTCGACTCCTTGAGAGGCCGGATTAATCCGGAGCTCGTTCATGAGGGCCAACTCGAACTGTAAGAGTGTGCTTACACCAAAGTGAATTAAAACCCGTATAAAAATCCTCAATGAGACTCATCCCTATCCGCCATCCCTTACCGTCAGGGAGTTCAAGCGCACCGAGGGAGTGTCAACCACCGACTTGGTTGGCCGCATGCTGCTGGCCACGCGGTCCCATCACTCCGCCAATGTCACAGTTGGTGACTCTGAGCGGGCCACCTTTGATCAGATGGCCACCGTGAGTTGATTCAGGCCTCTTATCGACTGTTTTTACCCATGCGACACGAGGAGTTTAGAAATTAGTCTAAATTGCATCGTTCCATTTGGTAGTGCCTTAATCAGGTGGGCAAACAATCCGGATTGCTTGACCTGCGATTCTGATCACGTGACACAGTCCCACTCAGACAGCAGACAATCCCGATCACACAGCAGACAATCCCGATCACACGGCAGACAATACCGATCACACGGCAGACAATGTCGATCACACGGCAGACAATGTCGATCACACAGCAGACAATGTCGATCACACGGCAGACAATGTCGATCACACAGCAGACAATGTCGATCACACGGCAGACAATGTCGATCAAACGGCAGACAATGTCGATCACACAGCAGACAATGTCGATCACACGGCAGACAATGTCGATCACACGGCAGACAATGTCGATCACATGGCAGACAATGTCGATCAAACGGCAGACAATGTCGATCACACGGCAGACAATGTCGATCACACGGCAGACAATGTCGATCACACGGCAGACAATGTCGATCACACAGCAGACAATGTCGATCACACGGCAGACAATGTCGATCACACAGCAGACAATGTCGATCACACGGCAGACTATGTCGATCACACAGCAGACAATGTCGATCACACGGCAGACAATCCCGATCACACGGCAGACAATCCCGATCACACGGCAGACAATCCCGATCACACGGCAGACAATCCCGATAACACGGCAGACAATGTCGATCACACGGCAGACAATGTCGATCACACGGCAGACAATACCGATCACACGGCAGACAATGTCGATCACACGGCAGACAATATCGATCACACGGCAGACAATACCGATCACACGGCGTCACTTAATGTCTAGCACTAGGACCATAAACGTTAGAATAGCTCACAACTACAAAATGAGCAGTTTTAGGCTATTTAGTAATTTGTGTGTTGTTTTCAATATTTTTAGACTCAATCTGGAGACCATGTAACTTGGGCTACTTGATTTCAACTGTTTTCGTTAGTCCATCTTTAGAGCGTTTATATAAAAAACGACGAAAGTTTGCTAATTGTTATTTAAAGCAATATGCCTTTTTAAAACTGAATTATTGTTTAACTTCATAGCATAGGTTTTGGAGTTTTCGACCAGTTTATTCGGAAAGCTACGAGCTTAGTGTAAAACCTATTATAATTGAACATTGTTATTGTTTCGTATGTCTAGAATTTTTCGCGAAAAAAATCGTTTTAATACGAGTATATACGAAACTAAAAGATGTATTAACAAACAGCTTATGGAAACTAATTAATGAAAATTCAAAATTACTGTTCAAACGTTTTTCGTTCGCTCCCTCAACAGTTGTTGGTGATTTCCGATTTCTATTTTCGATTCGGCAGTCTGTTTGTAAATAATTTGATTATATTCTATTTTTTATTCTAGAATTTTTATACCGACAGTCTTTATCGCCAATTTATATTAACTGCGTGTCCCGTATTTTACAGGCGGCAACATCGCGCAGTCCCTACACCGCTACCTGTCAGTTCGTGCCAACCACTCAGCAACTGAAGGAGTTCTCCACTGGCCGGGCGCCTGAGCCTGGCGAGAAAATTGCCTTCGTGTGCGGCGCTTTTGATCTATTCCGTGAGTTGCGTCTGCTGTGGGTAGGGGGGGGGCGGCGCTTTTGATCTATTCCGTGAGTTGCGTCTGCTGTGGGTACGGGGGGGCGGCGCCTTTGATCTATTCCGTGAGTTGCGTCTGATGTGGGTACGGGGGGCGGCGCCTTTGATCTATTCCGTGAGTTGCGTCTGCTGTGGAGTGGGTGGGCGGCGCCTTTGATCTATTCCGTGAGTTGCGTCTGATGTGGAGTGGGTGGGCGGCGCCTTTGATCTATTCCGTGAGTTGCGTCTGATGTGGAGTGGGTGGGCGGCGCCTTTGATCTATTCCGTGAGTTGCGTCTGATGTGGAGTGGGTGGGCGGTGCCTTTGATCTATTCCGTGAGTTGCGTCTGATGTGGGTAGGGGGGCGGCGCCTTTGATCTATTCCGTGAGTTGCGTCTGCTGTGGAGTGGGTGGGCGGCGCCTTTGATCTATTCCGTGAGTTGCGTCTGATGTGGAGTGGGTGGGCGGCGCCTTTGATCTATTCCGTGAGTTGCGTCTGATGTGGAGTGGGTGGGCGGTGCCTTTGATCTATTCCGTGAGTTGCGTCTGATGTGGAGTGGGTGGGCGGCGCCTTTGATCTATTCCGTGAGTTGCGTCTGCTGTGGAGTGGGTGGGCGGTGCCTTTGATCTATTCCGTGAGTTGCGTCTGCTGTGGAGTGGTTGGGCGGTGCCTTTGATCTATTCCGTGAGTTGCGTCTGCTGTGGAGTGGGTGGGCGGTGCCTTTGATCTATTCCGTGAGTTGCGTCTGATGTGGGTAGGGGGGCGGCGCCTTTGATCTATTCCGTGAGTTGCGTCTGATGTGGAGTGGGTGGGCGGTGCCTTTGATCTATTCCGTGAGTTGCGTCTGATGTGGAGTGGGTGGGCGGCGCCTTTGATCTATTCCGTGAGTTGCGTCTGATGTGGGTAGGGGGCGGCGCCTTTGATCTATTCCGTGAGTTGCGTCTGCTGTGGAGTGGGTGGGCGATGCCTTTGATCTATTCCGTGAGTTGCGTCTGATGTGGGGTGGGGGCGGCGAGTTGTCGTGCGATATACAGCCATGAAGGCTAACCCCCAAAGGCACAGAGAGTGTACATGCTGACGATGGACCGTTGTACACCTTGTATAAGCGTGTGTATGAGTGCTTGCCTGCGTACAGTATTGGCGTGTTTGTCTGTGCTCAGTCTGTGCTCAGCGAGTAATCTTATTTGGTTCATTCAATTATATTGCAGATGTTGGCCACATCGACTTTCTGGAAAAGTGCTACTCAATGGCCACTTACGTGATTATTGGCATTCACTCGGATCAAATAGTGAACTGGTACAGGGGCTACAACTACCCAATCATGACCATGTTCGAGAGAGTGCTCTCCGTCCTCGCCTGCAGAGTGAGTCCTTTATGAGCCCCCAGTCTTTCGCTCAGCCACTGCCCCAGCCACTCCCCAGTCCTTTGCTCAGCCACTGCCCCCCATTCCTTTGCTCAGCCACTGCCCCAGTCCTTTGCTCAGCCACTCCCCCAGTCCTTTGCTCAGCCACTGCCCCAGTCCTTTGCTCAGCCACTCCCCCAGTCCTTTGCTCAGCCACTGCCCCAGTCCTTTGCTCAGCCACTGCCCCAGTCCTTTGCTCAGCCACTCCTCCAGTCCTTTGCTCAGCCACTGCCCCAGTCATTAGTTCAGCTACTGCCTTTTGGCCTTTAGTTAAATTTAGGCTTGACATTTTAATAGGCCTCTTATCTCTACATAGAATTTTTACACAGCATTTTATCTGAGCGGTTTACCTTTCAAAAACTCGCTTGGCCCCGCAGTACGTGTCCAATGTGGTCATCGATGCCCCCTTCAAGATTAGCGAGCAGCTCATGAAACACCTGAAGGTATGCAGCAGCGCAAATTTCCCGTTTCTGTTTTTATCTTGAGTTATTGTCGAAGCTCATGTGCACTAAAAAGTTCTCAACAGATCACCTGACACCTTAGAAAATATTTTTTTGTTTTTTTTTAAACCGTGGATTGCTGTAATCATTTATCTGACAAGTGTCTAACACAATCTCACACTGAGACATGTCCTATCTAGCAAGTGTCTAACATAATCTCACCCTGAGAAATGTCCTGTCTAGCAAGTGTCTAACACAATCTCACACTGAGACATGTCCTATCTAGCAAGTGTCTAACATAATCTCACCCTGAGAAATGTCCTGTCTAGCAAGTGTCCAACATAATCTCACACTGAGACATGTCCTATCTAGCAAGTGTCCAACATAATCTCACACTGAGACATGTCCTATCTAACAAGTGTCATCTCACACTGAGACATGTCCTATCTAGCAAGTGTCCAACATAATCTCACACTGAGACATGTCCTATCTAGCAAGTGTCTAACATAATCTCTCTGTGAAACATGTCCTATCTAGCAAGTGTCTAACACAATCTCACACTGAGACATGTCCTATCTAACAAGTGTCTAACACAATCTCACACTGAGACATGTCCTATCTAGCAAGTGTCCAACACAATCTCACACTGAGACATGTCCTGTCTAGCAAGTGTCCAACATAATCTCACACTGAGACATGTCCTATCTAGCAAGTGTCCAACACAATCTCACACTGAGACATGTCCTGTCTAGCAAGTGTCCAACACAATCTCACACTGAGACATGTCCTGTCTAGCAAGTGTCTAACACAATCTCACCCGCCGCAGGTGGACTACGTGATCCATGGAGTCCGCACGCCCGTGAAGCCGTGCCCAGACGGCAGCGACCCCTACTCCGAGGCGAAGCGGCTCGGGCTGTACCGCGAAGTGGACAGCGGCAACGACATGACCGCCTATAGCGTGATCGAGCGGATCATTAAAAACCGGGTGAAGTTCGAGGAGCGAAATAAAAGCAAAGAGCAGAAAGAGTTGGACAGAATGCAATCCACCTGAATTTTCTCTTGCAGCTCGAATGCTATTGAAATAACAAACTGCTTTGTCAATGACTGTTAAAAATTAATAATCCTACAGACTAGTGATCTGTTAACTTTTTTTCTAGATTTTATTTCCAATTCTCAGTCATCTTTGCCAAAAATTTTAATAATTCTAACAGTTTTAGGTTAAAAATAAAAAGTTTTTCATTTCTAGAACAAGCGATTCGTACTACTAATCAACCGACTCGCTGCTTAAGTAGTCAGTTTCGATCAATTAGTGTATTTTTGCTTTATTTTGCAGCAAAGTTTTCATCGCCGCTTATTGCAACTCGTGGTGCGCGGTGCCCCAGCGTTCCTTTGTACTTTTAATCACTTAATCCTGGTATTTTATTTTATCCACGTTTTATGCGCACAGAACAATAGCACGAAGATGTTTCATTGAGTAAATACGCTTTCTGAATGATATCTGGCAGTAAATATTTAATATTTAAGCATAACAACAAATATCGACTCCGATTAGCTATGTGAATTCTCTCTGGCTTTTCTTTTTTAACTCTCCCTGCCCATTTATTTAACATTCATTTATATGCTCTTTTTTTTGTACTATTTAGTCAAAATATTAACTTTTTTACTGAATTAAAGTTTTCTTAACCGTATTGTCTGTATTAAATTCGATATAAATATAATTATCTACTAGTGACTTCTCCAAGGAAATTTGCTTTAAGTAGAACATTTTCTATTCCTCTTAGTTTTTAAATATAGAAAATTATAAGGTTGCGGTGAGTGGGGCTGGGTTGAAGAGAGGGTCGAGTTGAGCGGCTGGGGTGGAGGGGCTGGGGTGAAGGGGCTGGGGTGAAGGGGCTGGCACCAAGGGGCTGGGGTGAAGGGGCTGGGGTGAAGGGGCTCGGATGAAGGGGCTGGGGTGAAGGGGCTGGGGTGAAGGGGCTGAGATGAAGGGGCTGGGGTGAAGGGGCTGGGGTGAAGGGGCTGAGATGAAGGGGCTGGGGTGAAGGGGCTGGGGTGAAGGGGCTGAGATGAAGGGGCTGGGGTGAAGGGGCTGGGGTGAAGGAGCTGGGGTGAAGGGGCTGGGGTGAAGGGGCTGGCACCAAGGGGCTGGGGTGAAGGGGCTGGGGTGTGTAGTAACTGAGTCAGAGGCCGTGTTTGCTGTGTAGCCAAACTCTTACAAATCTCGCCGCGCTGGGCACGAGTCTATATATTATGGAGTTAGAATTGGGGTGGCGGCACCCACCCCACTCCGCAGCCAATCAGACTGCCCGGGCGTACCATACTGTGCGTACGCACACTACATCTCTCCCCTTTCGAATAGAGACTGAGAGAGAAGAAAATCGATCTAAACGTAACTCGAAAATACAAAGTTCGAAAGATTCACCGATGATGCGCATTGAAAATGGAGATTAAAATATTGAGGAAATAAAATATTTGAATTGAATGCAGCAAAAACGTAAAAAAACTTCAGTCCGCATATTACGGAAAAGAAAGTCAGTTAATTTCAGTCATTGCAGGATTTCAATTTCAGTCCTTGTAGATTTTCACGCCCGCCCGAGCAGCGCGGGGTGCGGGCGCAGCGCCACGGGGGAGGCGGGTGGATCTCGGGCCGCCTCGCCCGAAGCTCTCGGTGCAGCGGTCTGCGTCTGGGCGCCGGCGTCGGCCAAGTCGGGGCTGACGACTTTGACCGCCGTGCAGTGCCGCCAGCAGGTCGTGCCGTCCCGGCGTAGCAGCAGCGAGTTGCCGGCCACCCGCTGGACTGTCCAGGCACCGCTCTCGAATGGCGTCTGCGTCTTGCTGGCACCGACCCGCCGTCGTAGCACCGAGTCGCCGACCTGGACGTCGTGCCGCCGTGGTCGCCTTTTTGCGTCCGTGTGCTGCTTCATCGCCGCCTTGGCGCCAGCGTCGGCTTCTCACAGCCGCTGCTCGTTGATGCGGACTCGCTGGGACGGCCGGGCGGCGGGGATGATGTCGTTTGGCAGCCGGCCCATCAGCAGCTCGGCTGGTGCGCGCCCGGTGGCCGTGTGCGGCGTGTTCCTGTAGGCCAGCAGCCACTCGTCCAGAGCGGTCCTCCAGTCCTGCCGCTCCTCGATGGCTGCTCGCACGACTTTGTTGATGGAGCGGTTCAGTCGCTCTGTCATGCCGTTGGCCGCTGGGTAGTAGGGCGTGATGAGGCGGTGCTTGATCCCGTAGCTCGCCAGGAACCGGCCGAACTCCTTGGACGAGAAGGGTGGTCCATTATCTGTCATGAGCTCCTGTGGGATCCCGAAGCGGGCGAACATCTCTCGCAGGCGGGGAATCAATGCCTCGGCCGTCGTCGTCTGCATGAGCTGCACCTCCGGAAACCTTGAGTAGCGGTCCACGCACACCAGCAGCATGTTGTTGTTGATGGGTCCCACGAAATCGGCGCCGATCGACAGCCAGGCGCCCGCGGGGATCGGCGTCGGCTGCAGAGGCGTGGCCCGGACGGCTGGCGTGTGCGACGTGACGGCGCAGCTGCGCCATCGACTGACGAATTCCTCCGCTTGAGTTGCCATCCTCGGCCACCAGACCTTCGTGCAGAGTCTGGCGATCGTCTTCTGCGAGCACTGGTGCCCTTCATGCGCTAATTGGAGCACCTGCTGCCGCAGATCAGCTGGCACGACGATTCGGTGGTGTCGAAGGAGGACCCCGTCAACCGCAGACAGCTCCTCTCGCAGCGCGTGGAGCGAGCGCATCTCGGGATTGGAGCGATCCCACCGACCGCCTTGCGTCGCCGCTATCGCCGCCCGGATGACTGGGTCGCTGGCAGAGCTCTTGCGGATGTCTTGGAGTGTCAGCGCCATCGGCACAGCCGCCTGCGCTACCTCGTTGATGTAGGCCTCCCTCCGCTGCTCGCCAAAACTTCCGTCGTGCTCGCTTAGGGGCTGCCTGCTGAGTACATCTGCAGCATTGGAGGCTCCCGGCTGATACTCGACCTTGAACACTAGGTGCTGGATCCTCAGCGCCATTCGCTCGACTCGTGGAGGCGGCCGCGACCCAGGCGCGAACATGGCCGTCAGCGGCTTGTGATCAGAGACCACTGTGAACTGGGGCGATCCATGCAGGTAGTACTCAAACTTCAGGCAGCCGAACTTCACGGCGAGTGCCTCTTTCTCGGTCTGCGAATATCGCCGCTCGACATCGGAGAGGGTCCGGCTGGCGTATGCAACCGGCCTTGAGCTGCCGTCGCGCTGCACCTGCGCCAGGATGGCGCCCAGTCCGGTCGGCCCCGCGTCCACAATCAGCTGCGTGTGTAGCCGCTTGTCGTAAAAAGCCAGCGTTGTCGGCTCCGCGATGCTGCGCTTCAGCTGCTCAAAGGCGCTGGCCTGGTCGGCGCCCCACTGCCAGTCGACGGTCTTCCTGGTCAGGCGCCGCAGCGGCTCCGCCAACTTGGCCAGCTGTGGCGTGAACACGGCGAAGTAGTACACGAGGCCCAGGAATGAGCGAAGCTGCCCAATCGACTCGGGCTCCTTGAAGTCTTGAACGGCGGCGACCTTGCTCTCCGTGGCCTGGACCCCTTCCGCCGTGAGCCGCATTCCCATGAACTCGATGCTGCTGCGCGCCAGTCGGCATTTCCGAGCGTTCAGCGTGATGCCATGCTGCGCCAGGCGGGCCAGACATGCCTCGAGGCTGCTGTTGTGCTCCGCCATCGTGCGGCCGAACACGACCACGTCGTCGTGGATCCATTTGACGTTGGGCAGGCCTGCCAGCACTCGACTCATCACATTCTGCAGGATCTCCTGGGAGGTGGACAGGCCCATGCACAGCCGGGTGAGACGGCGAAGCCCGCGAGGCGTCGAGAATGTTAGCAGGTTGCGGCATTTCTCGGCGACAGGCACCTGGTAGAACGCCTTCGCGATGTCCAGCTCTGAGAACACAGTGCTGCCAGCCATGTCCCCGGTCACCTCCTCGAAAGTCGGAATCTGGTGTCGCTCGCGGATGACAAAGCGGTTGACATCGCGTAGGTCCTGCGTGATGCGCACCTCGCCCGGCTCCTTCTTGGGCACGACGACCATCCGCGCGACCCACGGCGCCGGGCCGTTGACGGGCTCAATGATCCCGAGCTGCTCTAACAACTGCAGTTCCTTGTCCACCGTGTCTGCCAGGTGGATCGGCACCTTCGAAGGCGCATGGCAGACCGGGCGGGCGCTGTCGGTGAGGTGGATGTCGGCAGGCGGCCCGGTGAAGCAGCCGATTCCGCTGAACACGCTGGCGTGCTTGCGCAGCACCCTGCCGATGTCCTCGACGTGTCCTTGAGGCACTCCGCTGGATCTCGTGCCGCTGAGAAGGACATCGACCGCCGCCTCCGCTTCAGCGACCTGCAGCACCTGCTGTCCGGCTGTCGGTGGTGGCCCGACCCGCAAGATGTCCATCTGAGTGGCCGTCTGCCTGCCGATGATGGTGATGCCTCTCCCTTCGACGACGTGGAACGTGGCGACTGCCTGCCGGCCGAAAATGCGGACGTCCATCGCCGCCTTGCCCAGCAGCTGCATCGGCCTGTCCGACCCGTACGCGAACAGCCTGTCCGAGGTGGTCTGCAGGTGCGGCCGCTGTCTCAGACTCTCGAACGTGGCCCGGTTGATCACATTTCGAGCCGCACCGCTGTCGATCAACACCGACAGTCTGGAGCCGTTGATCTCGGCTATTGTGTGGGCCGACTGCTCACCCTGATCGACCTCGAACACGCCGGAGTCCGGGTGGTCCACCTTCTGGTAGCTGGTCTCGCTTGCAGCGTTGCGACGGCGTCGGCGCCGCTCTGCGGGGCGCCCTGCTTGGACCTGCAGGCTCGCGCGAAGTGGCCCGGCTTCCCGCACTTTCTGCAGCTCTTGCCCTGCGCTGCGGTGCACGTGGGTCGCCCTGGCCTGCCGCAGCGATCGCACGATACGTGCTGCGTTGGTGTCTGCGGCATCTGTGGCTTCTGGTCTCTTCTGACTGCTGCGAGCTGCTGCGGTTCCCCTGGTCTGTCGCTCTCCATCGCGGTGGCCTGCTGCTCCGCGGCTTCTTTCGCCCTCGCCTTTTTGAGCACATCTGCCAGGGAGATATTGTTGGTCTGCAAGAAGTCTCTCCTGAGTCTCTCAGATTCGCAGTAGGCGACGATTTTGTCACGGATCAGCGAGTTTCTGAGGGTCCCGAACTCACACGGCTCCGCCGCCTTGCGCAGACGCTGATACCACTGGTCGATCTGCTCGCCAGGCTGCTGTCTGCAGGTCTCAAACTTGAAACGCAGGAACACAATGTTATTCTTCCCGTCCCAGAACGTCTGGATGTTTTTCGCAAGGCTGCTGTAGTCCTCTCCAGAGGCGATCTCGTTTTCTTCGACTATAGCCTGCAGCTCCTCTCCTGCGGCGTACAGCAGCAGCTGCTGCCCTCGAGTCTTGTCGGTGATTCCAGCTGCATTGATGTACGTGGCGAAGCGACGAGTCCATGCAGTCCAGCGCTGTGCTGTGGAGTGGCAGTCGCTATCGATTGTAAACGGCCCGGGTGGCGCGAGTGAAATTTGCTGAGTCATGATTTTTAAAGGTTCAGTTCTTGCGACGCCATTGTAGTAACTGAGTCAGAGGCCGTGTTTGCTGTGTAGCCAAACTCTTACAAATCTCGCCGCGCTGGGCACGAGTCTATATATTATGGAGTTAGAATTGGGGTGGCGGCACCCACCCCACTCCGCAGCCAATCAGACTGCCCGGGCGTACCATACTGTGCGTACGCACACTACAGGGTGAAGGAGCTGGGGTGAAGGGGCTGGGGTGAAGGGGCTCGGATGAAGGGGCTGGGGTGAAGGGGCTGGGGTGAAGGGGCTGGGGTGAAGGGGCTGGGGTGAAGGGGCTCGGGTGAAGGGGCTGAGATGAAGGGGCTGGGGTGAAGGAGCTGGAGTGAAGGGGCTGGGGTGAAGGGGCTCGGGTGAAGGGGCTGGGGTGAAGGGGCTGGGGTGAAGGGGCTGGGGTGAGGGGCTTAAGTGAAGGGGCTGGGTGAAGGGGCTGGGGTGAAGGGGCTGGGGTGAAGGGGCTGGGGTGAGGGGCTTAAGTGAAGGGGCTGGGTTGAAGGGGCTGGGGTGAAGGGGCTCGGGTGAAGGAGCTGGGGTGAAGGGGCTCGCGTGAAGGGGCTCGGGTGAAGGAGCTGGGGTGAAGGGGCTCGCGTGAAGGGGCTGGGTGAAGGAACTGGGGTGAAGGGGCTGGGGTGAAGGGGCTGGGGTGAAGGGGCTGGGGTGAAGGGCTGGGGTGAAGGAACTGGGGTGAAGGGGCTGGGTGAAGGAACTGGGGTGAAGGGGCTGGGGTGAAGGGGCTGGGGTGAAGAAACTGGAGTGAAGGGGCTGGGGTGAAGGGGCTCGGGTGAAGGAACTGGGGTGAAGGGTGAAGGGGCTGGGGTGAAGATAATAAACAGTCTGACGCTCAGAATTGATTTCTAAATTTCTGAAATTGATCTGGTTACGGCAGCGTGAGCAAGAATCTCAATGCCCCGCAAATGTGTTCTCTGTACACAAACAAGAAGGCCAAAACTGTGCTCTCAGTGAACTTTAGAGATTTGCACAAAAATTACTTATTAAATTTTTCTAGCGATAAGGCGCCGATAAATTTGTTCACAAGAGACGAAAAGATCTGCAAGTGTCCAAAATTTTAAGCACTAGTTTTAATTAAAGTTCTCGCAGACCGCAGCAGGAGCGAAAGCCCTCAGCAACCCAACGGTGCAGGCAAATGAAGTTCGACGAGCTGCTAGCGAAAATCGGCGGTTTCGGCCGATTTCAAAGAATTCAGTTCGGCCTGGTCGTAGTGCCGATTATGTTCATCGGCATGAACCAGTTGGACTTGTTCTTCCTGGTCAGCACGCCCGGCCACCGCTGCCTGCTGGACAATGACACTGTGAACTACCTGCGTCAGTCACCGAATTACACTACTCAAGCTGAACTGGAGTCCGCTGCTCTGGAGCCCGGCAGTGCGTGCAGCAGGCTGGTGTTGAACTTGTCGGAGGCCTGCCTGCAGCCGGCGGACGGTGGCGCCGGACTGACCTACGCCTGCCAGGCGCTCGGCGTCGAAGGCTGCCTCGATGGACGTCGCTTTGGCGACGAGTTCGGCGCCACGGTGGTGACCGAGGTGGCTATATAGGCCGGGTTAATGTTTGCTTTAAGTAGAACTTTTAAAACTCGAAAGTATGGTCCGTATGAACTATTTTTTGAGGCGATTAATTCTACGAAACTGCATAAGTTCTCTAATACAAGAGAAGAAATTCCCCCAAGCTCCAGATTGTGAGATGCTCCCGGCCTATTGGAGACGAGAAATTCCCCCCAAGCTCCAGATTGTGAGATGCTCCCTATTGGAGACAAGAAATTCCCCCCAATCTCTAGATTATGAGATGCTCCCTATTGGAGACTAGAAATTCCCCCCAATCTCTAGATTGTGAGATGCTCCCTATTGGAGACTAGAAATTCCCCCCAAGCTCCAGATTGTGAGATGCTCCCTTTTGGAGACTAGAAATTCCCCCCAAGCTCTAGATTGTGAGATGCTCCCTTTTGGAGACTAGAAATTCCCCCCAAGCTCCAGATTGTGAGATGCTCTTTTTTGGAGACGAGAAATTCCCCCCAAGCTCTAGATTGTGAGATGCTCCCTTTTGGAGACTAGAAATTCCCCCCCAAGCTCCAGATTGTGAGATGCTCCCTTTTGGAGACTAGAAATTCCCCCCAATCTGTAGATTATGAGATGCTCCCTTTTGGAGACAAGAAATTCCCCCCAAGCTCCAGATTGTGAGATGCTCCCTATTGGAGACTAGAAATTCCCCCCAAGCTCCAGATTGTGAGATGCTCCCTATTGGAGACGAGAAATTCCCCCAAGCTCTAGATGGATGGAGAAATTCCCCAAGGCAGCAGAAGCCCCGCAATATTTAATAGATTCGCTACCACGACCCGCAGTTCGATCTGGTCTGCGAGCAGTCCATAGTGGCCACCGTTGTCAAGAGTCTGACCTTTGTTGGCCCATTCATTGGCGGCATCGCTTTCGGCCAATTGTCGGATAGGTCTGCTTAATTGTCATATGCATCCCGTGTTTACTGACTTGTTATTGACAATAGCAGGATGAAATTAAGTCGCAAACTTAGCAAAAAATATTCTTCAAAAGTGTGGCACCCTGACATCCAATTCAATCAATCAACAAATTAACAAATCAACCCACCAATCAGGCAGTCAATCAATCAATCAGTCAATCAACCAATCAATTAATCAGCACACCA
This sequence comes from Macrostomum lignano, assembly GCA_002269645.1. Lineage (NCBI taxonomy): Eukaryota > Metazoa > Platyhelminthes > Macrostomidae > Macrostomum > Macrostomum lignano. Next base: position 210,186 of record NIVC01000441.1, read on the forward strand.
ATCAATCAGTCAATCGACCAATCAACACACCAATCAATCAGTCAATCGACCAATCAACACACCAATCAATCAGTCAATCGACCAATCAACACACCAATCAATCAGTCAATCGACCAATCAACACACCAATCAATCAGTCAATCGACCAATCAACACACCAATCAATCAGTCAATCGACCAATCAACACACCAATCAATCAGTCAATCGACCAATCAACACACCAATCAATCAGTCAATCGACCAATCAACACACCAATCAATCAGTCAATCAACCAATCAACCAATCAATCAGTCAATCAACTAATCAATCAGTCAATCAACCAATCAATCAGTCAATCAACCAATCAATCAGTCAATCAACCAATCAATCAGTCAATCAACCAATCAATCAGTCAATCAACCAATCAATCAGTCAATCAACCAATCAATCAGTCAATCAACCAATCAATCAACACACCAATCAATCAATCAACCAATCAATCAACACACCAATCAATCAACACACCAATCAATCAACACACCAATCAATCAACACACCAATCAATCAACACACCAATCAATCAACACACCAATCAATCAATCAATCAATCAGTCAATCAACCAATCAATCAACACACCAATCAATCAGTCAATCAACCAACCAATCAACACACCAATCAATCAATCAATCAACCAACCAATCAATCAATCAATCAATCAATCAACCAACCAATCAATCAACACACCAATCAATCAACACACCAATCAATCAGTCAATCAACTAATCAATCAACAATCAATCAACACACCAATCAATCAACACACCAATCAATCAACACACCAATCAATCAACACACCAATCAATCAGTCAATCAACCAATCAATCAGTCAATCAACCAATCAATCAGTCAATCAACCAATCAATCAGTCAATCAACCAACCAACCAGTCAATCAATCAATCAATCATCCAATCAACCAACGCTAAGCTCAGGTTCGGCCGTCGCACAGCCTTCATAGCCGGTTCAACCCTGATGCTGCTGGCCAGCGTGACAGCATCGTTCTCAGTCAGCGTGCACATGTTTGCCGCAGTGCTGTTTGTCCGCACCTTCCTTGTCAAAGGCCTGTTGGTTGTCGCGCTGTGTCTGAGTGAGTGACCCGCTAGGTATTCTGTGCAGGGAAATATAGTCAGAAGGGATAATTTTATGAACCAGTTAAACATCAGTTGTCGGTTCTATTGGTTCCTATTTGTTTGTCCTGGATTTTTGGTTACATCTGGTCTGTATCTGATCTATATCTGATGATCTATATCTAATCTATATCTGATCTATATCTGATCTATATCTGATCTATATCTGATCTATATCTGATCTATATCTGATCTATATCTAATATATATCTAATCTATATCTGATCTATATCTAAACATCTGATCTATATCTGATCTATATCTAATCTATATCTAATCTATACCTGATCTATATATGATCTATATCTGATCTATATCTGATCTATACCTGATCTATATCTAATCTAAATATCTAATCTATATCTGATCTATACCTGATCTATATCTAATCTAAATATCTAATCTATATCTGATCTATATCTAATCTATATCTGATCTATACCTGATCTATATCTAATCTAAATATCTAATCTATACCTGATCTATATCTAATCTATATCTGATCTATATCTAATCTATACCTGAACTATATCTAATCTAAATATCTAATCTATATCTGATCTATATCTGATCTATATCTAATCTATATCTGATCTATATCTGATCTATATCTGATCTATATCTAATCTATATCTGATCTATATCTGATCTATATCTAATCTATATCTGATCTTTATCTAATCTATATCTGGTTTTATATCTGATCTATATTTGATCTATCTTTCTCCGAACTATTCCCAATCTCTCTTATATTTAAAATTCTCAAATCCTAATTTTATCCACAGTATATAACTTCTATTCGTTCCTTCACTTAAACTTTTTTCAGTCCATTTTTATTGTGATTTTCATTTCAGCCATCGAAGGCGTTGACAGGCAGCATCGAAACTCGCTAGCCTACCTGCGGAACATGCTGCGGCCAGCCAGTCAGGTGACCGCTTTGCGAATTGCGACGATTCAATATGTACAATCAGGAGCGCGATTTGTAGCTATCCGATCTCTACTATCTGTATCTAATCTCTCATGTCTCCCTCTAATCTCCCATGTGTCCCTCTAATCTCTCATGTCTCCCTCTAATCTCCCATGTGTCCCTCTAATCTCTCATGTCTCCCTCTAATCTCCCATGTGTCCCTCTAATCTCTCATGTCTCCCTCTAATCTCCCATGTGTCCCTCTAATCTCTCATGTCTCCCTCTAATCTCCCATGTGTCCCTCTAATCTCCCATGTCTCCCTGTAATATCTCATGTCTCCCTGTAATATCTCATGTCTCCATCTAATCTCTCATGTCTCCCTGTAATATCTCATGTCTCCCTGCAATATCTCATGTCTCCATCTAATCTCTCATGTCTCCCTGTAATCTCCCATGTGTCCCTCTAATCTTCCATGTCTCTATCTAATCTCTCATGTGTCCCTCTAATATCCCATGTCTCTATCTAATCTCTCATGTGTCCCTCTAATCTCTCATGTCTCCCTGTAATCTCCCATGTGTCCCTCTAATCTCTCATGTCTCCCTCTAATCTCTCATGTCTCCCTGTAATATCTCATGTCTCCCTGCAATATCTCATGTCTCCCTGTAATATCTCATGTCTCCCTGTAATATCTCATGTCTCCCTGTAATATCTCATGTCTCCCTGCAATATCTCATGTCTCCCTGTAATATCTCATGTCTCCCTGCAATATCTCATGTCTCCCTGTAATATCTCATGTCTCCCTGTAATATCTCATGTCTCCCTGTAATCTCCCATGTGTCCCTCTAATCTCTCATGTCTCCCTCTAATCTCTCATGTCTCCCTGTAATATCTCATGTCTCCCTGCAATATCTCATGTCTCCATCTAATCTCTCATGTCTCCCTCTAATCTCCCATGTGTCCCTCTAATCTTCCATGTCTCTATCTAATCTCTCATGTGTCCCTCTAATATCCCATGTCTCTATCTAATCTCTCATGTGTCCCTCTAATCTCCCATGTCTCCCTCTAATCTCCCTTGTGTCCCTCTAATCTCTCATGTCTCCCTGTAATATCTCATGTCTCCCTGTAATATCTCATGTCTCCCTCTAATCTCTCATGTCTCCCTGTAATCTCATATGTGTCCCTCTAATCTTCCATGTGTCCTTCTAATCTTCCATGTCTCTATCTAATCTCTCATGTCTCCCTGTAATATCTCATGTCTCCCTGTAATATCTCATGTCTCCCTGTAATCTCTCATGTCTCCCTCTAATCTCTCATGTCTCCCTGTAATCTCATATGTGTCCCTCTAATCTTCCATGTGTCCTTCTAATCTTCCATGTCTCTATCTAATCTCTCATGTCTCCCTGTAATATCTCATGTCTCCCTGTAATATCTCATGTCTCCCTCTAATCTCTCATGTCTCCCTGTAATCTCATATGTGTCCCTCTAATCTTCCATGTGTCCTTCTAATCTTCCATGTCTCTATCTAATCTCTCATGTCTCCCTGTAATATCTCATGTCTCCCTGTAATATCTCATGTCTCCCTGTAATCTCTCATGTCTCCCTCTAATCTCTCATGTCTCCCTGTAATCTCATATGTGTCCCTCTAATCTTCCATGTGTCCCTCTAATCTTCCATGTCTCTATCTAATCTCTCATGTGTCCCTCTAATCTCCCATGTGTCCCTCTAATCTCCCATGTCTCTATCTAATCTCTCATGTGTCCCTCTAATCTCCCATGTCTCCCTCTAATCTCCCATGTCTCCCTCTAATCTCCCTTGTGTCCCTCTAATCTCTCATGTCTCCCTGTAATATCTCATGTCTCCCTGTAATATCTCATGTCTCCCTCTAATCTCTCATGTCTCCCTCTAATCTCTCATGTCTCCCTGTAATCTCTCATGTGTCCCTCGAATGTCTCTATCTAATCTCTAATGCCTCTATCTAATCTCTCATGTCTCCCTCTAATCTCTAATGTCTCTAAACTAACCTCTCATGTCGCTACCTAATCTCTTTTATCTCTATCTAACCTCTAATATCCCTCTCTAATCTCTCCTATCGTTTCCGATAATGTATGCTACATTTGTACTCGTATCTAATCTCTCAATTCTCGTTGTAATCTCACCCACCTGTCGAGTGGAGAAATGGCTGAGAATCCCCTGAACTTCCCTCCCCAGGTGCTGATAGCCGGCCTGGCCTACTGGCTGCGCGACTGGCGGCGTCTCATCCTGGTGTCGGTGGCACCGCAGCTGCTGCTAATTGTCATTTTCTTGTGAGGCTCTCGCTGCCGCGTGCAGGCCTACTTACTGTCAGTATAGTAGCGTGCAAAGGTTTTTGCATGAATTTCGTGTTGAGCGAGCTGAAAAATAGTTTCACATATCCATTATCAGTAGCAGTAGAATTGCGCCGCATTAAACGCGCATAGTAAGCCGACATAATTTTTTCCAGTTATGATTCTCCCATCCCGAATGCAGCTTCATCGCAGAGTCGCCGGTGTGGCTGGCCAGTCAGCCTGGCCGGCTGTCGCAGCTGCGGCAGTACGCGGCCCGAGCCAACCAGATCAACGGCGGCAGCGCCACCCAGGCCGACATCGACAGCCTGGAAGTCGACGAGTCGAAGTCGTCGTCCAAATCGAAAGCGGCGGCGCTTGGCCTGGTGGCGAAACTGCCGCGGCTTCGGTTCATCACCACCAACTTTCTGCTGCTGTGAGGCCGCGTCTCTGGCTGGGGCTGAGATGCTCCGGCTTGCCTTTTCATTGATTTCCTGTCTCCTGGTCTCCCCAACGGCATCTTTCTTTCGGCGTCTCTCCCCACCGGTGTCTCTCTCCTTACCGGTACTCTCTCTCCCTATCGGTGTCTCTCCCTACCGGTGTCTCTCTCCCTACCGGTGTCTCTCTCCCTACCGGTGTCTCTCTCCCTACCGGTGTCTCTCCCTACCGGTGTCTCTCTCCCTACCGGTGTCTCTCCCTACCGGTGTCTATCTCCTTACCGGTACTCTCTCTCCCTACCGGTGTCTCTCTCCCTACCGGTGTCTCTCCCTACCGGTGTCTCTCTCCCCACCGGTGTCTCTCCCTACCGGTACTCTCTCTCCCTACCGGTGTCTCTCCCTACCGGTGTCTCTCCCTACCGGTGTCTCTCTCCTTACCGGTGTCTCTCTCCCTACCGGTGTCTCTCTCCCTACCGGTACTCTCTCTCCCTACCGGTGTCACTCTCCCTACCGGTATCTCTCCCTACCGGTGTCTCTCCCTACCGGTGTCTCTCTCCCTACCGGTGTCTCTCTCCCCACCGGTGTCTCTCCCCACCGGTGTCTCTCTCCTTACCGGTACTCTCTCTCCCTACCGGTGTCTCTCCCTACCGGTGTCTCTCTCCCTACCGGTGTCTCTCTCCCTACCGGTGTCTCTCTCCCTACCGGTGTCTCTCTCCCTACCGGTGTCTCTCTCCCTGCCGGTGTCTCTCTCCCTACCGGTGTCTCTCCCTACCGGTGTCTCTCTCCCTACCGGTGTCTCTCCCTACCGGTGTCTCTCCCTACCGGTGTCTCTCTCCCTACCGGTGTCTCTCTCCCTACCGGTGTCTCTCCTCTCCTCTCTTCCCACCAGTACGCTCGTAGCTCCTCCCAGTTTTTCTCCGCCAATATTTCCTCCCACTCTCCGGTGTCTCCTCCCACTCTCCGGTGTCTCCTCCCACTCTCTGGTGTCTCCTCCCACTCTCTGGTGTCTCCTCCCACTCTCTGGTGTCTCCTCCCACTCTCTGGTGTCTCCTCCCACTCTCTGGTGTCTCCTCCCACTCTCTGGTGTCTCCTCCCACTCTCTGGTGTCTCCTCCCACTCTCTGGTGTCTCCTCCCACTCTCTGGTGTCTCCTCCCACTCTCTGGTGTCTCCTCCCACTCTCTGGTGTCTCCTCCCACTCTCTGGTGTCTCCTCCCACTCTCTGGTGTCTCCTCCCACTCTCTGGTGTCTCCTCCCACTCTCTGGTGTCTCCTCCCACTCTTTGGTGTCTCCTCCCACTCTCTGGTGTCTCCTCCCACTCTCTGGTGTCTCCTCACACTCTCTGGTGTCTCCTCCCACTCTCTGGTGTCTCCTCACACTCTCTGGTGTCTCCTCCCACTCTCTGGTGTCTCCTCCCACTCTCTGGTGTCTCCTCACACTCTCTGGTGTCTCCTCCCACTCTCTGGTGTCTCCTCCCACTCTCTGGTGTCTCCTCCCACTCTCTGGTGTCTCCTCACACTCTCTGGTGTCTCCTCCCACTCTCTGGTGTCTCCTCCCACTCTCTGGTGTCTCCTCCCACTCTCTGGTGTCTCCTCACACTCTCTGGTGTCTCCTCCCACTCTCTGGTGTCTCCTCCCACTCTCTGGTGTCTCCTCACACTCTCTGGTGTCTCCTTCCATTCCCCCGGTATCTCCTTTTACTCCCTGGTCTCCCCCGGTCCCTTTTTACTGTCTCTCTCCCTCTCTCCCCAATCTCCCAATCTTATCTACTTTATCTCTTGCCCTCCTTTCTCCACTCGCCATCTCAAAGTATGGACATAGGAGTGCAGGTGTCTTTAACTACGGAAATTTTCTATCTTGTTATTGTCTTACAAAAGTGCACAGACACTTTCAGACACCTTCTGGTCACCTCTCTTCCCTCCACCCCTCCACCATTGCCGCAGCGTGTTCAGCGGCCTGTCGAACTCGGCGATCCTGTTCAACGCTGAGAAACTCTCCGGCAGCTTCTACTTGAACTTCGCCCTGCTGGGAGTGTCCAACGCCGTCTCCTACCTGCTCGGCTGGCTGCTGGCCGACCGTCTCGGCATTGTTCGCCTAATCCGCATCGACATCCTGCTGGGCGCAGTTGCTATGGCAACTGTGGCCGCGGTGCAGACTGCCGGACCCGAGTTAGGCTTGATTGTCACGGTGGCCACTCAGGTTGGGAAAATTTTCCTGCTCAATGCCAACAATTCGGTGCAAATCTATGGCACCCAGGTTTTCCCCACTGTTGCCAGGTGAGTGTCCGGGTGCCCCTATTGGTCATGATTGACAGGTGCGTCCTTAGGTGCTTAGTAGCTGTTCTCCTGATTGACAGGTGTGACTCTCCAGGTGATTAGTAGCTGTTCTCCTGATTGACAGGTGTGACTCTCCAGGTGATTAGTAGCTGTTCTCCTGATTGACAGGTGACTCTCCAGGTGCTTATTAGCTGTTCTCCTGATTGACAGGTGACTCTCCAGGTGATTAGTAGCTGCTCTCCTGATTGACAGATGTGACTCTCCAGGTGATTAGTAGCTGTTCTCCTGATTGACAGATGTGACTCTCCAGGTGATTAGTAGCTGTTCTCCTGATTGACAGGTGACTCTCCAGGTGCTTAGTAGCTGTTCTCCTGATTGACAGATGTGACTCTCCAGGTGATTAGTAGCTGTTCTCCTGATTGACAGATGTGATTCTCCAGGTGATTAGTAGCTGTTCTCCTGATTGACAGGTGACTCTCCAGGTGCTTAGTAGCTGTTCTCCTGATTGACAGGTGACTCTCCAGGTGCTTAGTAGCTGTTCTCCTGATTGACAGATGTGACTCTCCAGGTGATTAGTAGCTGTTCTCCTGATTGACAGATGTGACTCTCCAGGTGATTAGTAGCTGTTCTCCTGATTGACAGATGTGACTCTCCAGGTGATTAGTAGATGTTCTCCTGATTGACAGGTGACTCTCCAGGTGATTAGTAGCTGGTCTCCTGATTGACAGGTGACTCTCCAGGTGATTAGTAGCTGGTCTCCTGATTGACAGGTGTGACTCTCCAGGTGATTAGTAGCTGGTCTCCTGATTGACAGGTGACTCTCCAGGTGATTAGTAGCTGTTCTCCTGATTGACAGGTGACTCTCCAGGTGATTAGTAGCTGGTCTCCTGATTGACAGGTGACTCTCCAGGTGATTAGTAGCTGTTCTCCTGATTGACAGGTGTGACTCTCCAGGTGATTAGTAGCTGTTCTCCTGATTGACAGGTGTGACTCTCCAGGTGATTAGTAGATGTTCTAATAATTGACAGGTGTGACTCTCCAGGTGATTAGTAGCTGTTCTCCTGATTGACAGGTGTGACTCTCCGGGTGATTAGTAGCTGTTCTCCTGATTGACAGGTGTGACTCTCCAGGTGATTAGTAGCTGTTCTCCTGATTGACAGGTGTGACTCTCCAGGTGATTAGTAGCTGTTCTCCTGATTGACAGGTGTGACTCTCCAGGTGATTAGTAGCTGTTCTCCTGATTGACAGGTGTGACTCTCCGGGTGATTAGTAGCTGTTCTCCTGATTGACAGATGTGACTCTCCAGGTGATTAGTAGCTGTTCTCCTGATTGACAGGTGTGACTCTCCAGGTGATTAGTAGCTGTTCTCCTGATTGACAGGTGACTCTCCAGGTGATTAGTAGCTGTTCTCCTGATTGACAGGTGACTCTCCAGGTGATTAGTAGCTGTTCTCCTGATTGACAGGTGACTCTCCAGGTGATTAGTAGCTGTTCTCCTGATTGACAGATGTGACTCTCCAGGTGCTTAGTAGCTGTTCTCCTGATTGACAGGTGACTCTCCAGGTGATTAGTAGCTGTTCTCCTGATTGACAGGTGTGACTCTCCAGGTGATTAGTAGCTGTTCTCCTGATTGACAGGTGACTCTCCAGGTGATTAGTAGCTGTTCTCCTGATTGACAGGTGACTCTCCAGGTGATTAGTAGCTGTTCTCCTGATTGACAGGTGACTCTCCAGGTGATTAGTAGCTGTTCTCCTGATTGACAGGTGACTCTCCAGGTGATTAGTAGCTGTTCTCCTGATTGACAGGTGACTCTCCAGGTGATTAGTAGCTGCTCTCCTGATTGACAGGTGACTCTCCAGGTGATTAGTAGCTGTTCTCCTGATTGACAGGTGTGACTCTCCAGGTTATTAGTAGCTGTTCTCCTGATTGACAGATGTGACTCTCCAGGTTATTAGTAGCTGTTCTCCTGATTGACAGGTGACTCTCCAGGTGATTAGTAGATGTTCTAATAATTGACAGGTGTGACTCTCCAGGTGATTAGTAGCTGTTCTCCTGATTGACAGGCGAGACTATCCAGGTGTTTATTAGCTATTTTCATGATTGACAGGTGATGCATTTAGTTTCACACGGATACACCCGTAATCCGTGTCCGAATTCCCAGAAATCTGGCCACCGGCGTCATCGGAGTGGCAGTTTCTCTCGGCAGCCTCCTGGCGCCATTCCTGCTTTACATTGGCGAGACTGGCAATAGTTGGCTGGCTTTTCTGCCATTCCTGCTGATTGCTGGGCTGTTACTATGCGGCCTGCTGCTCACGCTAACTTTGCCACCTGTGCCGGACCGGCTGTTGGTTACGTTTGAAGACTTTGACAGCTTCTTGGCGGCGCCGGCGGCTGGTCGGCAGTGCTGTGGAGTCTTCTATTGCGGCGGGGCCGGCCCTCAAGTGGCGCCAATCGAAATTCCCATGGCGCCGACTGGTGGCGCCGGCGCTCAAGCGGCGCCCAACAAGCTCTGATTCAGTCAGCTATTAGTGACTGCTGAACCTGATTTTAACTTAATTTTCTTTGCTTCGTTCGGACCGACTTTAATCTATAATTTATAGTCTATAAGAAAAGTTACTCCTAGCATCTTGAGTGGCATTTCATCATTTTTGTGGCATTTTGTGCTTTAAGAATAATCTTTATAGAGCCTTTTATATTGGATTTTTCAAAGTGCACGACGCCCTAGTAAACCATGGCTTCTGCTCCCGCCACCCTCTCTGACTTGCTTGCCTTTGCACGTCCTATACTGCACTGAGATTTCTACGAGTAGAGAAACTTTGAAATTGAGCGTTTTTTCGTTTTGATTTACTTGTAGTACTTCCTGACAGAGAATCATTCGACGCTACGAGCTAAGATGGAAGCTTTCTTCCATTTATACATATAGTTTATACTATTCTATTATGTTGTTATATTATAAATGAATACATTCGCACAAGTTATTCAGATAACTGAAACTGTCTTTCTTACGCGTCTTACGTGTCTTACGTGTAGAAAGACGCAGTTAGAATTTAGAGCCAATAAACTAGCCTTCTTGTCTTTAAAAATACATTAATGTACTTCTGTTTAACGTACTACTGAACTGAAAGTAGGTTACACGCAAATGGGATGAGTGGCTCATCTAGTAATTATAGTGCGAGCGTATCTGTGGCCTGGAGATTTGTTTGCCTAGAGTTTCACGATTCAATGCAGAGTATTGAATCGGTTAAATCAAATGTACATGTGTTTTTAATTACAATTCTCTCCGCTTGACGCTGATTGGCTAGGAGAACCCTAACCCATACTGACGCCCAACTCACTCCATTTTCCATTTCTTCTAGTCTTATCTTAATTCGGGGTGGGCGAACAGAATTTACACTGAACATAAGAATGTAGAGTTCAGCCCTGACCCATGAATTGTCCATTCCTCCTAATTAAAAACATATCACAGACCTGTGCCTAATTAACATTTACCCCAACCAAATTTTACCAGTAGAAGTAAGTTTTTAATTTGTAAAAAACACTCATCATGACCCTAAACCTTGGCGCCATCATTGGCGGCGTCTCAGTGGCACTGTCGCTTGTCATTTTTCTCGCCTGTTTCCTAACGTCAGGCATCGGACCTCGCTGCTGCCACCGGCTGACCGAGAGGTGTCGCCGACAGCGCCTGAGACGACGGCGTCAATCGGCTGCTAATCAAGTCGTCTCGATCCAACGCCTGCGCCCGTTGAAAGGCGGCGCGACGGAGGCCCTGACGTCGCCGTGCTTTGTGCAGCTGCCGGCTGCGCCTGACGCGGTTGGCGCCAAGTCGAAGCGCCCGATTGGCGGCAGTCAGCTGCTGTTTCGGCCAATCGGCGCCGGAGTCAAGTCGGCGCCGAATCCGCCCAGACCGGCACCCCTGTCAAGCCCGTGGCGCCATCGTCTGTCACCACCGCTGCCGCCGCCTCAGATGCAGTGCCTGTTCCAGATGCTGCCACAAGCGCAGCAGCCGCAATTAAAGACGCTTCCAGTCAGCCTTGGTAACGATGACGACAAGAACAACAACGATGTCGGCTGGCAAAGCAAGGTTAGATTTCTCTATACGAGCGTTAAAGCATTATTTGTAAATAATATAAATAGAAATGTTTACATGAACGATTAAGTGATAAAGAGCAAGGAAACAGAAAATATACTAGCAATCTTCGCCCCCCGTTGGGGGACATCTGTATAGAACCTCTGTTCTCTACAAGTAACAAAAAGATAGCCAAAAAAGGCCTTCACAAAAAAAAACAGACAAAATACTCAAAGGAAGCAAAAAGAAATCATCCCAAGACAGCAAGCATCCCCCAGATAGCAAGCATCTTCCAGATTACAAGCAACCCCCAGATAGCAAGCATCCCCCAGATAGCAAGCATCCCCCAGATAGCAAGCATCCCCCAGATAGCAAGCATCCGCCAGATAGCAAGCATCTTCCAGATAGCAAGCATCCGCCAGATAGCAAGCATCTTCCAGATTACAAGCAACCCCCAGATAGCAAGCATCCCCCAGATAGCAAGCATCCCCCAGATAGCAAGCATCCCCCAGATAGCAAGCATCCCCCAGATAGCAAGCATCCGCCAGATAGCAGGCATCTTCCAGATTACAAGCAACCCCCAGATAGCAAGCATCCCCCAGATAGCAAGCATCCCCCAGATAGCAAGCATCCGCCAGATAGCAAGCATCCCCTACATAGATAGCATCCCCAAATAGCAAGCATCCACCAGACAATAAGTAGCTAGTGCGATAATTTCCTTAGCATTATAGTGGCTCCTTTAAAATTCGCTTACTTTTATGTTTGAAATTGTGTAAATTTTATGTTTGACATGGTGGCTGTTTTAAGTTCTACATGGCAACTGTTTTATGTTTGAAACGATGGCTTTTTAATGTCAGACATGGTGGCTCTTTTATGTTTGACATGGTGCCTCTTTATTGTTTGACATGGTGGCTCTTTAATGTTTAACCTGGTGGCTCTTTTATGTTTGAAACAGTGGCTCTTTTATGTTTGACACAGTGACTCTTTAATGTTCGACAAAGTGGCTATTTAATGTTTGACAAGGTGGCTTTTAAATGTTTGACATGGTGGCTCCTTAATGTTCGAGAAAGTGGCTCTTTAATGTTTTTCATGGTATAGCTCTTTTATGTTCGACATGGTGGCTCTTTTAGGTTTGACATGGTGGCTCTTTTAGGTTTGACATGGTGGCTCTTTTAGGTTTGACATGGTGGCTCTTAAATGTTTGACATGGTGGCTCTTAAATGTTTGACATGGTGGCTCTTTAATGTTCGAGATAGTGGCTCTTTAATTTTTTTCATGGTATAGCTCTTTTATGTTCGACATGGTGGCTCTTTTAGGTTTGACATGGTGGCTCTTTTATGTTCGACATGGTGGCTCTTTTAGGTTTGACATGGTGGCTCTTTTAGGTTTGACATGGTGGCTCTTAAATGTTTGACATGGTGGCTCTTAAATGTTTGACATGGTGACTCTTTAATGTTTCAAATGGTGGCTCTTTAATGTTTTACGTGGTGGCTCTTAAATGTTTGACATGGTGGCTCTTAAATGTTTGACATGGTAGCTCTTTAATATTCTACATTGTGGCTCTTAAGTGTTCGAAATTGTGGATCTTTTAGGTTTGACATGATGGCTGTTTAATGTTCAACATAGTGGCTCTTTTATGTTTAACATGGTGGCTCTTAAATGTTTGACATGGTGGCTCTTTAATGTTCGAAATGGTGGCTCTTTTGTTTTACATGGTGGCTCTTTAATGTTTGACATGGTGGCTCTTTAATGTTTGACATAAAGTCACTTATATGTTCGAAATGGTGGCTCTTTTAGGTTTGACATGGTGGCTCTTTTAGGTTTAACATGGTGGCTCTTTTAGGTTTAACATGGTGGCTCTTTTAGGTTTAACATGGTGGCTCTTTTAGGTTTAACATGGTGGCTCTTAAATGTTCGACATGGTGGCTCTTTAATGTTCGACATGGTGGCTCTTTAATATTCTTCATGTTATAGCTCTTTCATGTTTGACATGGTGACTCTTTTATGGTCGACATGGTGGCTCTTTAATGTTCGAAATGGTGGCTCTTTAATGTTCGAAATAGTGGCTCTTTCATTTTCGACATGGTGGCTCTTTATGTTTGACATGTTGGCTCTTTTATGTTTGACATGTTGGCTCTTTTATGTTTGACATGGTGGATATTTATTGTTCGAAATAGTGGCTCTTTTATGGTCGACATGGTGGCTCTTTAATGTTCGAAATGGTGGCTCTTTAATGTTCGAAATAGTGGCTCTTTTATTTTCGACATGGTGGCTCTTTTAGGTTTGACATGGTGGCTCTTTTATGTTCGACATGGTGGCTCTTTAATGTTTGACATGGTGGCTCTTTAATGTTTTACATGGTAGCTCTGTTATGTCCGAAATGGTGGCTCTTTAATGTTTGACATAAAGTCACATATATGTTTGACATGGTGGCTCTTAAATGTTTGACATGGTGGCTCTTTATGTTTGACATGTTGGCTCTTTTATGTTCGAAATGGTGGCTCTTTTTTGTTCTACATGTTAACTCTTTTTATTTGATACGGTGGCTTTTTTAATGTCTGACATGTTGGCTCTTTAATGTTCGACAAAGTGGCTCCTAAATGTTTGACATAGTGGCTCTTCAATGTTTGACAATGTAACTTTTGAATGTTTGACATGGTGGCTCTTTAATGTTTGACATGGTAGCTCTGTTATGTTCGACATGGTGGCTCTTCTAGGTTTGACAATGTGGCTCTTTAATGTTTCACATGGTGGCTCTTTAATGTTTTACATGGTGGCTCTTTTATGTTTAACTTGGTAGCTCTTTGTTATTTTACATGGCAGCTCTTTTATGTTCGACATGGTGGCTCTTTAATATTCTTCATGTTATAGCTCTTTCATGTTTGACATGGTGGCTCTTTAATGTTCGAAATGGTGGCTCTTTAATGTTTAACACAAAGTCACATATATGTTTGACATGGTGGCTCTTAAATGTTTGACATGGTGGCTCTTTATGTTTGACATGTTGGCTCTTTTATGTTTGACATGTTGGCTCTTTTATGTTTGACATGGTGGCTCTTTAATGTTCGAAAAAGTGGCTCCTAAATGTTTGACATAGTGGCTCTTTGATGTTCGAAATAGTGACTCTTTTATTTTCGACATGGTGGCTCTTTAATGTTCGAAATGGTGGCTGTTTAATGTTAGAAATGGTGGCTCTTTTATGTTTGACATAAAGTCACTTATATGTTTTATATGGTGCCTCTTAAATATTAGACATGGTGGCTCGTTTAGGTTTGACATGGTGGCTCTTTAATATTCGATATGTTAGCTCTTTTATGTTCGACATGGTGGCTCTTCTATGTTTGACATTGCGCTTCTTTTATGTTTAGAAGTTTTGTGTTTTTAAGGTGTTTTAATAAAAAAAAATCTTTTTTGCCCTACTAAGATTCGAACCCAAGTCGCTACATTAGCATTCCAGTCTGTTCGCATCTGGGCTATCTTTTTCAATTGGAGAACATAAATTGTGGCCCTTATAATTCAATTCTTACAGCAAGTCAATTGGAGTAAAAAGTTATGACATAATCAATTTCTCAGTCAGCCAGAATCAGTCTCAATTTAAGTTGCCAATATGGTTACGCAATTTCATTCAAGTCGTGTGTGCATTTCTTCGGCACTGTTTTCAACTTGTTGTGATGCAATCTTTGTCAGAATCAGAATTCAGTCAGTCAGTTTTTTCTCTAGCATTCTTACAATGCATTTCAGGTCGAAAGAGCTGCTTGACCTTTGCAAAAAAGCATGTTTTTCGAATATTTAATCCCTTTAAAATTGAGCAATTTCTTAGCCAAGATGCATGTACCGTCCCAGGAAAATTTCTGATCGAATGGTGCAAGTTTGAAGAAAATCGGTTAAGCCGTTTTTTCTGAAATCTATCTCACAGAGACACACATTTCATTTTTAGTATATAGGATTAAAGAAGGGTGTGAGAAGATATGGATGTAGAAGAGTAATGCCGATGAAAACACTTTCCTATAGCTTCCCTTCCTAATAATTTACAGTTTAGTATTGCGCATGTTTACTAAATGATGGACTTGAAGCTATTGAGCGACTATAACAGAAATCTTACTCATATGCCCATCAACATTCTAGCCATCAGCCGCTAAGCCGCATCAGACTCAACAACCCTCGGCAGCTATTCGATCAACGCCGCAGAACCAGCCGTTGCCCCTGCCACCAGCAGTGTACAGGCGCGGTCTCTCCACCATACAGCTGTCCCTGTCCACCATTAGGGACTGCAGCGCTAGCGGGCAGATACCGCCTGACTGCCTGTACGCTGGCCACGGCTCACCTTCCTCGCCAGCGTCTTCACACAAACCGTCATCACTGCCGCCACCTCCACCGCCACCACTGCCACCGGCACCGCCGCCGCCATCGCAGTTGAGCAGCGCGGCGACTGAGGACGCTTATTCAGCGTCAGCGGCAATGGAGACTGCGGTCAGTGCCAGCGCACCGACTCCCGCCGCCGCTGTTGCTACCGCGGTGTCGCTGCGGGTTCAGATTGGTTCCGCCTACGGCTCACTGCACCAGCCACCGGTCCGGCCGCTTCAACCGCTGCCGTTGAAGTTCTCCAAGCGATCTAACGCCTCGTCGTCCGAATGCCACGACTGGTCACCGCCAAGGCCGAGGCCTCCCGTTGGCGCTGCGGCCGCTGCCGCTGCAACCACAGCAGCCGCAGTTTGGGCATCGGAGGACGGTGACGTGACCGTCTTCGATCTGGAGGTGTCGTCAAAATCGACGGCAGGGCGCAACCGGGGCCGCCTGAATGAGGGCCACATTGAAAGCGGCCATACTGACCAGTCCAGTAGCTTTTAGATTTTTGTCTAGACTATATTATAGCGGCGTATTGAGTTAAAGAATTAGAAACGTTTCGGATCGTTTTAAACAAATTACATGAACAGAATTGCACAGATAAAACCAAGTTTTTCACGCAAAATTATATATAATACACTCGTACATGCATTCTAATCCATATCAAGCATACGTTGAGGCTGTTTAATGATTTGTACATGTATTATCCGTTTTCTAACGTTTCTAACGTCTAACTTTTTCTATGTGTTGGGCGGGCAGGGCAGGGCGCCTTTTCTGCTCTTTTGCTCAAATAACTTTATAGCTTTAATAAGATTTACTAAAAGCGTAACAAAGTATGTTACATACACATGCACATAACACAGGCTTTAAGCTGTTTTTTTTCCTTGTTTGATAAAGATGCAACAAGTTTATTGTAATTGTTTTTTTCCCAAAAATCTGTTGCTTATTAAAAAAGCTACAAAATCGGAAATTATTTTACGTATTTTTTCTTCTAGCTACAAAGGTTGTTTTAAAAGGACAACAATGCAAAGATAAGATAGGTTTCATTTTAAGTTCCGGCAAACTAAAATATATTGCTTGTATCCGAACTTTAGGGTCAAAATTCTAAATCTGTAGTTTTTTAGTTATTTTTTTGTCGAATGAATAAAGTATCAAAACTTTAGATAACTTAACTTTATAACATAAAGTCTAATGGTATCACCATAAATTAAATTCTCCCCTCGTATTGAACTGTAATATTTACGACGTCGTTAAACTGCGATAACTTCACAGCGATGTACAAAACGCACTTTTTTAAGAATTGTTTTGTGGGCATTTTCATCTCACTGAAATCAGCGAAAATTTGTCATTGCTAGCGTACCATTTTCATTAGTCAGTTAATTAGTCACTTTTTACTCCATCTGTCATGTTAGAAAAAAGAGAAGTACATTTATAGTCTGTGTTTCAATTGGCATTATTCTGGAGTTTTGCACGTCGAGCGTTTGTATTTTGGTATGTTTATATTTTTCTGAAATTCTTTATATATAGCCTATAGGGAAATAAAATTAGGGCTTTCTGTTCTGGTAATTTAACAATTGAATAAAGTTACTTACCAGATATTTTTGCGTCTTCGAAACTTAAACATAGGCCAAAATAGATAAGATTTTATTGTTTTTTATTAAAATGTGTTCTTATTATTATTATATAAGAATGTTTTCGTTATTGTTGAATTAAATGTTGTCAATTTCACTTTTATAAGCAAAAGAGTGCTGACAGTAGCCATGATTCAAATAAAACTATAAAATACATTTATAGTTCATACTTTTTTAAACCATACAAATTAGAATGAAAGTTACAGATTCTATAGACTAAAGATATAATAGAAATAGTGAGGCTTAAGACATTTTGTAGAAATATATATTTTAATCTGAAGCTTTAAAATTAAAGTATAGACTTTTCAAAAATATAAATTAAAGTATGACTGACTGGCATTACATTATTGTGTCAATCAGTACTAACATAGTATGACAATATAAAGTGAAAAGTGCTCTACTGTTTTGTCTGATTTTGAATATAATACGACTGTCATAATATTTGTTTGAAAATCTTTAGGAAATTTTCTGGATTTAAACTCCTGTTAATATATATAGTCGAATGAAAATTAATTTAGTACCATTGACATATCATTCGAAGTGGCATATCTCTTATAAATTTGTTTTCATTCCTTTCAAAAATTCTAAATTCTAGCTATTTAAATTAGTATTGCTAAAAATTAAATTGTATCAAGAGAATCAATATTTAAATCATTTGTAAGCTATTCAGTGGAAAGTCAATTTTTCCAAAGCTATAACTCGCGTCATTTCACTTATGCAGGATCGCGCGTGAAAACGAAAAACAATGGCATTGGACAACTCGTTTATTGAGCTAACTGTGTAAATTTTCCGGCTTTATTTTTGTTTGCTTTCGACCGCACTCGCAACCCATTGGTTGTTCGGTACCTTAACGCACACCTGGTTGGCAACACGTTCTCCGGCACTGAGTGAGAGGTCATGTCGCATGAGTACGACTTAGTTTGGGAGCCGCAGGACACGGCGCCGCCTTCCGGTCACGGCGCCAACATGGACTGCTTTGGCGGCGCCAGCGCTGGTGGAAACGGCGGCGGCGGCGGCGTCGGCAGCAGCGGCGTCGGTGGCAGCGGCGGCGGTCCAGAGGACGGCATGGGCGGCATTGACCCGGAGTCCGGGCACAAGCACAGCTTCATTAAGAGAACTTTCCACCGGCCAACCTACTGCCATCACTGCGCCGAGATGCTCTGGGGCCTGCTGTCCCAGGGCTTCACCTGCAGCCTGTGCTCCTTCACCGTTCACGATCGCTGCCTGAAATCCGTGCTGTCACCGTGTACCTGCATAGCGCCTAATATGGTGCTACGGCCAGTCTCTCATTGTTGGAGCGAACCGGCGCATTTTAAACGCAAATTTTGCAACGTCTGTCGCAAACGTTTGGACGATTATCCTGCGGTGCGGTGCGAGAGTGAGTCACCCAGATAAATAAAATAACCCTGAATCCGCGTGTATTTGAGCATCGAATTTTTCAGTGGGTCTCTTCTTCCCTTCAGATCCTTCAGTGGGTCTCTTTTTCCCTTCAGATCCTTCAGTGGGTGTCATCTACCCTTCAGATCTTTCAGAGGGTTTCCTCTGCCCTTGAGATCCTGCAGAAGTTCTCCTCTGCCCTTCAATCCTTCAGTGGGTGTCCTCTGCCCTTCAATCCTTCAGTGGGTGTCCTCTGCCCTTCAATCCTTCAGTGGGTGTCCTCTGCCCTTCAATCCTTCAGTGGGTGTCCTCTGCCCTTCAATCCTTCAGTGGGTGTCCTCTGCCCTTCAATCCTTCAGTGGGTGTCCTCTGCCCTTCAATCCTTCAGTGGGTGTCCTCTGCCCTTCAATCCTTCAGTGGGTGTCCTCTGCCCTTCAATCCTTCAGTGGGTGTCCTCTGCCCTTCAATCCTTCAGTGGGAGGCTCTAAAAACAGGAAAATCAAGTTTTATTCCCCCTTCACCCGCCGCACCTGTAACCATTGGCAGTTTGCGAGTACTATTGCCACCTGGAGTGCCAGGATTTTGTCACAAACGACTGCAAAGAGTGCGCCACGTACGGCCCGGAGAGTCAGCAGGTAAACTCATGCACTTGCTCTAATGAGTCAATACAATCTTTAGGTTACACTACCTGTGAGTCCGTATCTCTGCAATCATCGTCTGTATTTCACGTTTTAAGACGTACCACTCGGCCAATATTTATAGGGTCAATTTTAGTGGCACAAATTCCAAGTGTGAATTGGATAGTTTTCACGATGTCTGGCTTTTTTCCAGCTGGGCCCAGCGCATCACTGGCGGGAGGGCAACCTGCCAGGCAACTCCAAATGCGCCGTCTGCAAGCGCACCTGCTGGAGCTCCGAGTGCCTCAGCGGCTACCGCTGCGAATGGTGCGGCCTCACCGCTCACGCCGGCTGCCATCGGGCCCTGCCGGCTGAGTGCAGCTTTGGCATCCTTGGCGAAATTGTGCTGCGGCCAAGTGCAGTCACCCTGCCCAGGACGGACATTCCACTGGACAAGATTTACGGGCTCCAGCGCAGGAATACCTGTGAGTCCTGCACTGGCTATTGTGACGCAATCATCCCTTCCCATTCTCCCGAGTATCTTTCCCATTCTCCCCAGTATCTTCCCATTCTCCCCAGAGTCTTTCCTATTCTCCCCAGTGTCTTCCCATTCTCCCCAGAGTCTTCCCATTATCCCCAGTGTCTTCCCATTCTCCCCAGAGTCTTCCCATTATCCCCAGTGTCTTCCCATTCTCCCCAGAGTCTTTCTTATTATCCCCAGTATCTTCCCATTCTCCCAGAGTCTTCCCATTATCCCCAGTGTCTTCCCATTCTCCCCAGAGTCTTCCCATTATCCCCAGTGTCTTCCCATTCTCCCCAGAGTCTTTCTTATTATCCCCAGTATCTTCCCATTCTCCCAGAGTCTTCCCATTATCCCCAGTGTCTTCCCATTCTCCCAGAGTCTTCCCATTATCCCCAGTGTCTTCCCATTCTCCCAGAGTCTTTCCCATTATCCCCAGTATCTTCCCATTCTCCCAGAGTCTTCCCATTATCCCCAGTGTCTTCCCATTCTCCCAGAGTCTTTCCCATTATCCCCAGTATCTTCCCATTCTCCCAGAGTCTTCCCATTATCCCCAGTGTCTTCCCATTCTCCCAGAGTCTTCCCATTATCCCCAGTGTCTTCCCATTCTCCCAGAGTCTTCCCATTATCCCCAGTGTCTTCCCATTCTCCCAGAGTCTTCCCATTATCCCCAGTGTCTTCCCATTCTCCCAGAGTCTTCCCATTATCCCCAGTGTCTTCCCATTCTCCCCTGAGTCTTTCCAATTATCCCCAGAGCCTTTCCTAGCTATTCTCTCCAGAGTCTTCTCATTTTCCCCAGTATCTTTCCTATTCTCCCTAATTTCTTCCCATTCCCTTCAGTATCTTTTCATT
Source organism: Macrostomum lignano (assembly GCA_002269645.1). Taxonomy (NCBI): domain Eukaryota; kingdom Metazoa; phylum Platyhelminthes; family Macrostomidae; genus Macrostomum; species Macrostomum lignano. The sequence goes on from NIVC01000441.1 coordinate 230,677, forward strand.
CTTTATGGAAGAATATGTAATATCTATTCTTCCCATACGATATTTTAAAAGTAGATTGTCCTCTGCAACGCTGTTTAATTTGAGCTACTAATTGTTAGTATTGCTAATTGTACTGATGATTTCTAAAGCTATTATACGAGTATTGTAATTTTTGTACGGATGTTTGTTTATGTATTATGCCGCGAGTGGTGGAGTCGGAAGTATCTTGTACATAAAGATCGGTGGTTTTGTGCCTGAGAGACTTGATTTTGGCACCTCTGAAACTCATTTTGGCGCTTCTTAGACTCATATTAGCACCTCTGAAACTCATTTTGGCGCTTCTTAGACTCATATTAGCACCTCTGAAACTCATTTTGGCGCTTCTTAGACTCATTTTGGCGCCTCTGGAACTCATTTTGGTGCCTCTGAGACTCATTTTGGCGCCTCTGAGACTCATTTTGGCGCCTCTGAGACTCATTTTGGCGCCACTAAGACTCATTTTGGCGCCTCTGAGACTCATTTTGGCGTCTCTGAGATTCATTTTGGCGCCTCTGAGACTCATTTTGGCGCCTCAAAGACTCATTTTGGCGTCTCTGAGACTCATTTTGGCGCCTCTGAGACTCATTTCGGTGCCTCCGAGACTCATTTTGGCGCCTCTGAGACTCATTTTGGCGCCACTAAGACTCATTTTGGCGCCTCTGAGACTCATTTTGGCGCCTCTGAGATTCATTTTGGCGCCTCTGAGACTCATTTTGGCGCCTCTGAGACTCATTTTGGCGTCTCTGAGATTCATTTTGGCGCCTCTGAGACTCATTTTGGCGCCTCAAAGACTCATTTTGGCGTCTCTGAGACTCATTTTGGCGCCACTAAGACTCATTTTGGCGCCTCAAAGACTCATTTTGGCGTCTCTGATAGCCATTTAAGGGCCTGAAGAAGATTTGTCTTCCTTATATCCCTAATGCCAACTAAAAGATCCCCATCTTCAATGATCGAGATGGAGAAATGGAGCTAACTAAAAGTACATTGTGCTTGCCGCCAATGGTGCCTGCATTGCCGTAACCCAATTAGTCATTGATGATTATGTAGTGCATTGCTCATGCACCAGCTGCTGGACAGTGTCTCTTGACTGACAGGCCTTGGTTATAGAAATTTCATATTTCCTTTTTAACCAATCTCTCTAGTTGATAAACTTAATTTGTATGTACACTAGCTGCACACCTATTTTTGCTTAATCTGTTCAATATTTTGTTCACCCTATGATTTTTTATTGCAGCCGCTCTGCCGGGTAATATTCGATTCTATTTAGCGTTACTGACTTCCGTTTAATTTCAATACCAGTTGAATTCGTCACATAACTGTTGTTCTGTTGCGCACTGACGACCACATTGCCTTTTTTGTCTCTTCTTTGTGTGTTCTTATTGCTGTTCATCTGCACTTTTTTAAAACAACATTGGCCTGGACTAGCGGATTGTTCAGCTGGAATTAGCAGCTGACTCGCGCGCTGCGACCCTTCACAGCTGATTCACCTGGATTAGCAAGTGATTCGCCTGGATTAGCAAGTGATTCACCTGGATTAGCAAGTGATTCACCTGGATTAGCAAGTGATTCACCTGGATTAGCAAGTGATTCACCTGGATTAGCAAGTGATTCACCTGGATTAGCAAGTGATTCACCTAGATTAGCAAGTGATTCACCTGGATTAGCAAGTGATTCACCTGGATTAGCAAGTGATTCACCTGGATTAGCAATTGATTCACCTGGATTAGCAAGTGATTCACCTGGATTAGCAAGTGATTCACCTGGATTAGGAATTGACTCACCTGGATTAGCAAGTGATTGTAATATAATTGAATAAATGGATTTAATTAATCACCAAGATTAACTTTCTACAGCTATGCTCAATTGCTTTTTCTTTATCCATGTTTATTCGCTCCCGTCTCTCTAATCCTCTTCTGACGCACCATTATATGCATAGAAATCTAGTTTGACTGTTGTTCGCGTGTCCTTAAACTACAAATTTGTATCGCTTTTCATTCACCATGAAGGTTGGCATCATCTCTATCTGAACTGTATGCCTTTTACTACGGAAATGTTTACTGTCCAGAAGTTTCACCGTCAATGACTAATTAGATTTGAAAGAATCCGAGCCTCCGAGCAAAAGACAGAGACAGGCCTCTCTTAGAAATTGCTAGCAAGTGTTTAGTGTGCGTTTTTATAAGTGTCGCTGACTGTGGAAAACTTCCGGAAATGCGCAAGCGCTAAAGGGCGCCTGTGTGTGGTCTTTATTGGCAGCTCACGTTTCTTATTAAATAATGTCGCTTTTAGAAGCAGACTGGATTCAGAGGAAGATTTTTGAGAAAGAAGAGGCAGATTCTTGGAAGAAGAGGCAGATTCTTGAAAAAAGGAGGCATATTTGATGGATTTTTAAGTGGCAGATTAGAGAAGAGAGCAGTGGCAGATTTGAGTAGAAGAGAGCAGTGGCAGATTTGAGTAGAAGAGAGCAGTGGCAGATTTGAGTAGAAGAGAGCAGTGGCAGATTTGAGAAGAAGAGAGCAGTGGCAGATTTGAGTAGAAGAGAGCAGTGGCAGATTTGAGAAGAAGACAGCAGCGGCAGATTTGTGAAGAGAGCAGTGGCAGATTTGAGTAGAAGAGAGCAGTGGCAGATTTGAGTAGAAGAGAGCAGTGGCAGATTTGAGAAGAGAGCAGTGGTAGATTTGAGAAGAGAGCAGTGGCAGATTTGAGAAGAGAGCAGTGGCAGATTTGAGAAGAAGACAGCAGCGGCAGATTTAAGAAGAAGACAGCAGCGGCAGATTTGAGAAGAAGACAGCAGCGGCAGATTTGTGAAGAGAGCAGTGGCAGATTTGAGTAGAAGAGAGCAGTGGCAGATTTGAGTAGAAGAGAGCAGTGGCAGATTTGAGAAGAAGACAGCAGCGGCAGATTTGTGAAGAGAGCAGTGGCAGATTTGAGTAGAAGAGAGCAGTGGCAGATTTGAGTAGAAGAGAGTAGTGGCAGATTTGAGAAGAGAGCAGTGGTAGATTTGAGAAGAGAGCAGTGGCAGATTTGAGAAGAGAGCAGTGGCATATTTGAGAAGAGAGCAGCGGCAGATTTGAGAAGAAGACAGCAGCGGCATATTTGAGAAGAAGACAGCAGCGGCATATTTGAGAAGAAGACAGCAGCGGCAGATTTGAGAAGAGAGCAGTGGTAGATTTGAGAAGAGAGCAGTGGCAGATTTAAGAAGAGAGCTGTGGCAGATTTGAGGAGAAGAGAGAAGTGACAGATTTTAGGTGAAGACAGCAGTGGCAGATTTGAGAAGAGAGCAGTGACAGATTTGATAAGAGAGAGAGCAGTGGCAGATTTGATAAGAGAGCAGTGACAGATTTGATAAGAGAGAGAGCAGTGACAGATTTGATAAGAGAGAGAGCAGTGGCAGATTTGATAAGAGAGCAGTGACAGATTTGATAAGAGAGAGAGCAGTGACAGATTTGATAAGAGAGAGAGCAGTGACAGATTTGAGAAGAGAGCAGTGACAGATTTGACAAGAGAGAGAGCAGTGACATATTTGAGAAGAGAGCAGTGACAGATTTGATAAGAAAGAGAGCAGTGACAGATTTGAGAAGAGAGAGAGCAGTGGCAGATTTGAGAAGAGAGCAGTGACAGAGTTGATAAGAGAGAGAGCAGTGACAGATTTGATAAGAGAGAGAGCAGTGGCAGATTTGATAAGAGAGCAGTGGCAGATTTGATAAGAGAGCAGTGACAGATTTGATAAGAGAGAGAGCAGTGACAGATTTGATAAGAGAGAGAGCAGTGGCAGATTTGATAAGAGAGCAGTGGCAGATTTGATAAGAGAGCAGTGGCAGATTTGATAAGAGAGAGAGCAGTGACAGATTTGAGAAGAGAGCAGTGACAGATTTGAGAAGAGAGAGAGCAGTGGCAGATTTGAGAAGAGAGCAGTGACAGAGTTGATAAGAGAGAGAGCAGTGACAGATTTGATAAGAGAGAGAGCAGTGACAGATTTGATAAGAGAGAGAGCAGTGACAGATTTGATAAGAGAGAGAGCAGTGACAGATTTGATAAGAGAGAGAGCAGTGACAGAGTTGAGAAGAGAGCATTGACAGATTTGATAAGAGAGAGAGAGCAGTGACAGATTTGATAAGAGAGAGAGCAGTGACAGATTTGATAAGAGAGAGAGCAGTGACAGATTTGATAAGAGAGAGAGCAGTGACAGAGTTGATAAGAGAGAGAGAGCAGTGACAGATTTGATAAGAGAGAGAGCAGTGACAGATTTGATAAGAGAGAGAGCAGTGACAGATTTGAGAAGAGAGCAGTGACAGATTTGATAAGAGAGAGAGCAGTGACAGAGTTGATAAGAGAGAGAGAGCAGTGACAGATTTGATAAGAGAGAGAGCAGTGACAGATTTGATAAGAGAGAGAGCAGTGACAGATTTGAGAAGAGAGCAGTGACAGATTTGATAAGAGAGAGAGCAGTGGCAGATTTTGAAACAAAATGAGACAAGAAATCGGCGGATTCACTGAAATAGCTCGTAATTTACAACAGAACACTGGAGTAGCAACATGAAATATTGTTCACTCTCAGCCTTTGCCGTTGTTTCTCAGCAATTGCACCACAGTTCGGCCCTATGGCTGTGCTATAGAATGTTTATTTTGGATAATTTTCACAGCCACCAACTCCCCCCCCCCGCTGCGCAGCCCGCACCATCAGCGAGGACTGGTCCAGCAGCGGCGGCGATTCAACGCGGGATGAAGCGGCGGCGGTTGCCAACCAGGCCAGCGGCTACCAGGACCGTCGCAGTCCCAAGGATCGCCAGGAGGTCAACGAGGACCTGGTGAAGATCTACGACGGCAACGGGGCGGCGCAGCGCAAGCAGTACCGGATTGTGTCCATACAGCGGGGCACCACTCTCGCCCAGCTGACGGAGTGCGCCCTGAGAGTCTACCACGTCCTGGATGATGCCCGACTGTACACCCTGGTCGAGCTGAACGAACGCGACGGATCCGAGCGTCGGCTGGACGAATCCGCGCCGTTGAAGCAGCAGTTCCGATTCGATAGCCGGCGCCCGGCTGTTGTACTGCGTTACAGGGAGAAGGACGCTAATAGGGCCTCCATCCGGGTGTACCCCACCGGCCTGCAGTACTTTGCCAGAGTGCCCACCAACTTCAAGTGAGTTGGATCCCCGTCTGAATTCCGATCCTGTATTCATGATCCCTGAATCCCTAATCCCGAATCCCTGATCCTTGAATCCCTGATTCCGATTCCCTGATCTTGAATCCCTGATCCTTGAATCCCTGATCCAGAGTCCCTGATCCTAAACCCCTGATCTTTGAGTCCCTAATCCCGAGTCCCTGATCCTGAACACCTGATCCTTAAATCCCTGATCCCAAATCACGGATCCTGAATCCCTGATCCTGAACCCCTGATCCTGAATCCCTGATCCTGAATCCCTGATCCCGAATCCCTGATCCTGAATCCCTAATCCTGAACCCCTGATCCTTGTATCCCTGATCCTGAATCTCTGATCCTTGAATTCCTGATACTGAATCCCTGATTCTTGAATCCCTGATCCTTGAATCCCTGATCCTTGAATCCCTGATTCTTGAATCCCTGATCCTTGAATCCCTGATCCTTGAATCCCTGATCCCAAATCCCTGATCCTTGAATCCCTGATCCTTGAATCCCTGATCCTTGAATCCCTGATCCTTGAATCCCTGATCCTTGAATCCCTGATCCTTGAATCCCTGATCCCGAATCCCTGACTCTTGAATCCCTGGTCCTGAATCCCGCTTTTAATTCCCAGTTCTAAATCCCGATTTTTAATCCCGAATGTTAATCTTCTCCGTGCGAGGCTTGTGTAACCCTATTTTAATATTCTACAAATCTCTAAGAAAACTGGTTTGTTTCCTTGGCAAAGTTCTACTTGTGCGGACCTTAAGCTACGAAGATATTCATTCGCCGTACCACCCTCCAAGTCCCAGCGAGATTTAGCGCTGTCGAAATGATGATGAAGAAGGGGACGGGTGCAAAGTCTAGGGGAGAGCGGTTCGTTTCACACTTGACTGCGCCGCTTTGCCTTAAAGCTGGAGTTGGTTGCGATGAATGATCTCCCTGCCACTGCTGGGAACGGGGGAACTAAAAATAACTTTTTATACATAATATTTGTCTCCATGGATGACTGACGACTACACAGAAATTGATGCACTTTGCTTGTTCCTCTAGCTGCTTATCGGGTGGGAGAGTTTTTTTTGGTTGGGAGCTATAATAAATACGGCGTGACGGATCCCTGAGACATCAGAACTGCTTGAAAGGCTCACCACGACGCAAGAGATGGCGTGACCGGGCTCACTAATGACACCAAAAACAGTGTGACGAGCTCCTTAGGAACACCAAAAATTGGGTGACGAGCTCCCTAAGGACACCAAAAATAGTGTGACGGGCTCCCTAAGGACACCAAAAATAGTGTGACGAGCTCCCTAAGGACACCAAAATAGTGTGACGAGCTCCCTAAGGACACCAAAATAGTGTGACGAGCTCCCTAAGGACACCAAAATAGTGTGACGAGCTCCCTAAGGACACCAAAAATAGGGTGACGAGCTCCCTAAGGACACCAAAATAGTGTGACGAGCTCCCTAAGGACACCAAAATAGTGTGACGAGCTCCCTAAGGACACCAAAATAGTGTGACGAGCTCCCTAAGGACACCAAAAATAGTGTGACGAGCTCCCTAAGGACACCAAAATAGTGTGACGAGCTCCCTAAGGACACCAAAATAGTGTGACGAGCTCCCTAAGGACACCAAAAATAGTGTGACGAGCTCCTCAAGGACACCAAAAATAGTGTGACGAGCTCCCTAAGGACACCAAAAATAGTGTGACGAGCTCCCTAAGGACACTAAAAATAGTGTGAAAAACTCCCTAAGGATACCAAAAATAGTGTGAAAAACTCTCTAAGGACACCAAAAATAGTGTGAAAAGCTCTCTAAGGACACCAAAAATAGTGTGAAAAACTCTCTAAGGACACGTGACGGGCTCTCTAAGGACACCAAAATAGTGTGACGGGCTCCCTAAGGACACCAAAAATGGCATGATGGGCACTCTAAGGACACCAGAAGTGGCGTGACGGGCTCCTTGTGACACTCGAAATAGCGTCACGGGCACTCTAATGATACCAGAATGGCATGACGGGCTCCTTCAGGACACCAGAAATGGCTTAAGTGTATCTAAGGAACCTGATGTCCCCGTGTGCTTCATCTCATTGTATTTCTATTTTCTTAAAAGTACCAACCTGAACCCTATCTGAAAAGCAGATACGTGACGGTAACCAAGGAGACCACAGCCCAGGAGACCATAGTCTACGCATTGAAAAAGTTCGGCGTGGAACAGCTGGACGCCAGCCAGTTGGACTTGGTTGAAGTCAGCTTGGACAAGCAGGTGTCCGAGCGGACTCTGGCCAGAGACGAGAAACCGCTGCAGCTGTTGCACTCGGTCAGGCGGGAATCAGTGCGCCAGTACATGCTGACCAGGTTCTACATACAGCCGGTCATTGATCCGCGCTATACAGGACTGGCGCTTTACGTTGGCAATCTGAAGACCGGCATGTCGCAACGGGTGTATGAGAAGATACTGATGGAGAAACTGGGCTCCGGTGAGCCGCGGGATAATGGGATAATGGGAGTGGGATGGGATAATGAGTGGGATATTGGGATAAAAGGAGTGGGATTTTGGGATAGTGAGAGTGGGATATTGGGATAATGAGAGTGGGATATTGGGATTGTGAGAGTGGGATACTCGTAATGGGATAGTGGGAGGGGGATAATGGGATAATAAGAGCGGGATATTGGGATAATGGGAGTGGGATAATGAAAGTGGGATAATGGGATAATGGGATAATGGGAGTGGGATATTGGTATAATAGGAGCAGGAAAATAGAATAATGGCAGTTGAAAATTGGGATAATTGAATGGGATAATGAGACAAGGGTTGTGATAATTTGAGTGAGATTAGGCATGATGGCAGAGCCCGCGTAGATGAAATATTAGGAGTGAGATTTCGGAAGTGAGATCATGTAATTATTTTGAGTTCAGGAGCGAATGCTGTTATTTTAATAGACCAAAGTATAGTACACTTGTACCTGCAGCTGCCCTCATCCCCATGTTGAGCAGGGGAGAGGCAAGGGCAGCTCGAGTTTCTCTGCATTTTGCTCTCTGCTCGCCCAGCCGTTCCCCGGGCCAAGGGACAGGTGGAAAAGCTGGCCCATTTTCCCACTCTCCCCGCTCCCCGATCCCCAATCGTCCCAACCCCACCCCTTCCTAAGCCAGCAGCCCAAATCCAGCGCCCCGTGTCGTCAGCTAGTCGTGCGCGTCTCACGAACCTCGCCGTTGTTTCAACTACTCCTAGTTTTTTATATTCCCTGCGTACTTTTATTTCTAGGAAATACAGACAATAATCTGTCTGAAAAGCCATCGTTACAGGCAAGGCATCGTCTGTTCTGTCTCCCTTTTTGTCTCAGTTTTTCCTCAGTTGTTGACGTGCCAGAGTTGGCTAATTCTCATTTTGTTGCGCAGCTAAGAGAGAATCTCCCAGGCGTTAAAAAAGAAGCAGATAAATTTTCCAGTTTCTTACTTTTCTGATGGCTACTCGTAGTGCCTGCTTCGTTGCCTCTTCTCCTTCTCCAGCTTCCCAGTGTGCCTCCCTGTGACTCTCCATCTTTCTCTCTTCAGTGTTCGAACCGAACCGGCAGCTTTTTCTAGCCACAATCTAATTTCCTTTTCTTCCCTGCTGCCGCTGCCCTCTCCACCGTTCGAATAGAAAATACATTCCTTGCCAGTCTCGTTCTTGTAACTAAGTTGGTCGACTCTTTAGAAATCATAAAATATTGTTAGTTAATAGAGTTTTACAAAGTTCGATACTTTATGTCAAAGGAAAGCACTCAAGCACTTTATGTCCATGCACTCGAAACGCGGTGCTACGAGTATTTTAACATACGCCGCTTTTAGTTCGTTGATATTATTGATCTTGTGAACTTATTGATCTTGTGAACTTATTGAGCTTGTGAACTTAATGAGCTTGTGAACTTAATGAGCTTGTGAACTTAATGAGCTTGTGAACTTAATGAGCTTGTGAACTTATTGAGCTTGTGAACTTATTGAGCTTGTGAACTTATTGAGCTTGTGAACTTATTGAGCTTGTGAACTTATTGAGCTTGTGAACTTATTGAGCTTGTGAACTTATTGAGCTTGTGAACTTATTGAGCTTGTGAACTTATTGAGCTTGTGAACTTAATGAGCTTGTGAACTTATTGAGCTTGTGAACTTATTGAGCTTGTGAACTTATTGAGCTTGTGAACTTATTGAGCTTGTGAACTTATTGAGCTTGTGAACTTATTGAGCTTGTGAACTTATTGAGCTTGTGAACTTATTGAGCTTGTGAACTTATTGAGCTTGTGAACTTATTGAGCTTGTGAACTTATTGAGCTTGTGAACTTATTGAGCTTGTGAACTTATTGAGCTTGTGAACTTATTGAGCTTGTGAACTTATTGAGCTTGTGAACTTATTGAGCTTGTGAACTTATTGAGCTTGTGAACTTATTGAGCTTGTGAACTTATTGAGCTTGTGAACTTATTGAGCTTGTGAACTTATTGAGCTTGTGGAAAATGACCCTGTATTGAACACTGTCACGCAGAAAAAATGTACTGATTGTATGGGGGGTCTTAATGCGAGGACTTTCTTGTCACTTCATCGAATTATCACACTGCTGTCACTTTCAAAGTTCGCCACCAGAGCCTATCGTGTTCGTGACCTTGTAGCTCAACTGTCAGCAATTCGATCGCACGTGCATGGCTAATCATTGCTGCATGCATGTTGCGGCGCTTTCGTGACAATGCAGCCGCGCCCACTCTCAAAGTCTAAGCAAGTCAGCGTGTGTCCGCGCCATCTCGCGACTCTCTTCTGCTACCAATACACCCTGCGTTAGCGGAATCAGCCCGGGTTCGATCCCGCTGTACAGTGTACACCCTGCGTTAGCGGAATCAGCCCGGGTTCGATCCCGCTGTACAGTGTACACCCTGCGTGAGCGGAATCAGCCCGGGTTCGATCCCGCTGTACAGTGTACACCCTGCGTGAGCGGAATCAGCCCGGGTTCGATTCCGCTGTACAGTGTACACCCTGCGTGAGCGGAATCAGCCCGGGTTCGATCCCGCTGTACAGTGTACACCCTGCGTGAGCGGAATCAGCCCGGGTTCGATTCCGCTGTACAGTGTACACCCTGCGTGAGCGGAATCAGCCCGGGTTCGATTCCGCTGTACAGTGTACACCCTGCGTGAGCGGAATCAGCCCGGGTTCGATCCCGCTGTACAGTGTACACCCTGCGTGAGCGGAATCAGCCCGGGTTCGATTCCGCTGTACAGTGTACACCCTGCGTGAGCGGAATCAGCCCGGGTTCGATTCCGCTGTACAGTGTACACCCTGTGTGAACGGAATCAGCCCGGGTTCGATCCCGCTGTACAGTGTACACCCTGCGTGAGCGGAATCAGCCCGGGTTCGATTCCGCTGTACAGTGTACACCCTGTGTGAACGGAATCAGCCCGGGTTCGATCCCGCTGTACAGTGTACACCTTGTGTGAGCGGAATCAGCCCGGGTTCGATCCCGCTGTTCAGCAATGGCTGCTGCATGACTGTCACGCTTTGATTAACGGCAGCCCTACAAAGCTGCGTCTTCCCCGCGGACTCGGAGCCACTGCGAATGCAGGCATTACCGATAATTCCAACCAGGGCGTGCCAGTCGCACTGCCAGGCGCGCACGGGGCGGAGCTGAACTGGGTGGATGGGCAGTAGAGCAGAAAATCGATTGTCAATAAGACTTTTTAGCCTCTTTTTTTAACAAAAAAGACGAATCGAGAGACAGAGAGACGCGCCCAGTCATTTTCTTTATTAACTCCTTCATTATTTGCTACCCTTGCTGCGCTTTCTTATTCTTAGCCGTCTAATTCTCTTCTCTGTTTTTCATTCTGCCATTCAAACTGCACTTTTGCCGGTTTTATTATTCAGTTCCGAGCGAGCAGCAGGCGCGTCCGGGATATTCGTGCCCCGCTTCTCAGTTCTTCATTTTCTCTATCCCGCGCCTCTCCTGGCTGGCTTCATTTAGTCTTTTTCTCTCTCTGGCTTTTTGTCTTAGAACACCCCTTCCTCCCTCCGTCTGTAGCTTTCTTCAGTCTGAGCTCTCTCTTTTCAGATTCTCATCTTCTATAAGGCTGAAAACTGACAGACCACCCCCCCGCGGATTAAGGCCGCGAGACTACTTTCTTCTAGTAGGGCTCCGCCTTTTGCCATTTTGCCCTTCGCTTTTCATTCAAGTCCTTCTTACTGAAGCAATTCGCTTAAACTCCCCCCCCCTACTTCTAGTCAGCTAAGCGTCTTGAGTCTGTGTAGTCACTTGGTTCATTCTCACACTAGAGTTTTTGGAGGGCTCTCTAAAAAGTCATCAATTGTATTGCAACATTAGTAGGTTGAGGTAATTCTAAGAGAAATATTACTGCCCAAGCTTGGAAATTATCAATAATAGTAAATAAAAATCACTCACAAAATTAGACGCTCTCAGTTTCTTATCAGCTCGCCAATCGATTTCTTTACTCTATGCACGTGAATCATCTCACTCAACCCGGGTCAGCAATGAGGCAACCACCTCACTCCGAGGGAGGGTTAGAATTGAGGCAACCATCCCACTCCGTGTTAGGGTTAGAAATGAGGCAACCACCCCACTCCGTGTTAGGGTTAGAAATGAGGCAACCACCCCACTCCGTGTTAGGGTTAGAAATGAGGCAACCACCTCACTCCGTGTTAGGGTTAGAAATGAGGCAGCCACCCCACTCCGTGTTAGGGTTAGAAATGAGGCAACCACCTCACTCCGTGTTAGGGTTAGAAATGAGGCAGCCACCTCACTCCGTGTTAGGGTTAGAAATGAGGCAGCCACCTCACTCCGTGGGGGTAGACCCGGATTTAGTAGCTAATTTCACTGACAAACAATATCACCTGCTTCACTTCAGAAGTTTACTAATTGCATAAGTTTATGTTTTAAAACATCCAATTAATATTTCACCCGTGCATTTACGTAATCTTTCATCCGCAGAGAACAAATGGGACTCAATCGACGTAATCTACTACGAGTACGGCGCCATGGTGTTGGTCTATAAGAACCCGCGCCGCCTGCAGCAGGCCTACAATAGCTTGCGCGATCAATGGTTCGACGATAAGCCAATGTTGGTGCTGCTGCTGCCCCAGCTTCACCCGGAGATGATACCGGACGGCACCACCCCAGTGCTGGTGCTGGTTAACGTGAAGAGCGGCGGCTGTCAGGGCATCGAGCTCATCACAGCGTTTCGCAAGCTGCTTAATCCGCACCAGGTGTTCAATTTGGACTACGGCGGCCCCCTGCCAGGCCTCTACGTGTTCCGACAGGTGTCTTATTATAAAATCCTGGTGTGCGGCGGCGACGGCACGGTTGGCTGGGCCCTCAGCTGCCTGGACAACGTCGGCCCGGATGCCAAGTGCAACTATCCGCCTATGGCCATCGTGCCTCTGGGCACCGGCAACGATCTGTCCCGGGTGCTGCGCTGGGGCTCCGGCTACTCCGGCCAGGAGTATCCGCTAAACATACTCAGGGACGTGGCCGAAGCGGAGGTCGTGACGCTGGACAGGTGAGATAAATGGCCGGCCAATGCGTCATTCTTTGCAGCATTCGTTTCGGAAGTTTGACTTGTCAGCGGATGTTAGACTGGGTTGAAGGAAATTTCGTCCGTGATGTCTTTTTCTATATACTAATTGTGAGATGTCTCTGTCTGTCTGTGTGATGGATTTTTTAAAAAACAGCTCAACCGATTTTCACCAAATTTTCACTATTCTATCACAAATTGTCAGCAATCGGTATGGTTAAAATTATTAGTGTCTACGCCATTTCTAAGTACAGTTAAATAAAAAAACTGTATTTTTACTATCTAAATATGTATGTTTCTGGCAGTCAGGGCTCAATACGAGTATGTCTATGGCCATAGACTAAGCTTGAATACAATTTCTGGAGCTGATGCCACGAGCTATAAATAATTAAATACGAGTGCACTTTAAAAGTATTGAATTATTGCGCCACTATGTATATAGTATATGCAAGGGAGAGAAAAATGCTCAGTGGCTGCATGCTGTTGGGGGGTGCTTGCTACGTCTGTTGGATGCTTGCTACGTCTGTTGGATGCTTGCTACGTCTGTTGGATGCTTGCTACGTCTGTTGGATGCTTGCTACGTCTGTTGGATGCTTGCTACGTCTGTTGGATGCTTGCTACGTCTGTTGGATGCTTGCTACGTCTGTTGGATGCTTGCTACGTCTGTTGGATGCTTGCTACGTCTGTTGGATGCTTGCTACGTCTGTTGGATGCTTGCTACGTCTGTTGGATGCTTGCTACGTCTGTTGGATGCTTGCTACGTCTGTTGGATGCTTGCTACGTCTGTTGGATGCTTGCTACGTCTGTTGGATGCTTGCTACGTCTGTTGGATGCTTGCTACGTCTGTTGGATGCTTGCTGTCTGGGGGATGCTTGCTGTCTGGGGGATGCTTGCTGTCTGGGGGATGCTTGCTGTCTGGGGGATGCTTGCTGTCTGGGGGATGCTTGCTGTCTGGGGATGCTTGCTGTCTGGGGGATGCTTGCTGTCTGGGGATGCTTGCTGTCTGGGGGATGCTTGCTGTCTGGGGGATGCTTGCTGTCTGGGGGATGCTTGCTGTCTGGGGGATGCTTGCTGTCTGGGGGATTGCTTGCTACATTAAATCAGTATTAAAATTATTAAATTCTTTCTTTGCTCCCCAATGGGGGGGCGTAGATTGCTAGTAGAGACTATTAATTGACTGAGATGTCTATGGTGTAAGCTTTTATGCTATCGTTCAGTGCGCGGCGTTGCTTTCATTTCAATTAAATATATGTATAATACAATCGAGCGCCTCTTAAGCGCATCTAAAGCCAACTCGGCCTTCGCTAACAGTCCGAATGTGTCCGAAAGTGTCCGAAAGTGTCTGAAAGTGTCCAAAAGTGGACGAAGAGATTATCTAGACGATCGGAATCATTAAGAATCTTTGCTTTCCTTAAATAGTTTGTTTTGCTCGAATCGACTGTGTCTACATTCATTTTAAACAACTTGCAATATTTTCGGGGCCAAAAATATCATAGGACCCATTTGACTGGGCTGAATGGGTCTTGTCTACGTTGCTCAGGGGTTCAGCGAAATTGGGCACGATAGATGAGATGCATTCAGGAGCGTAGCGGAAGAACTCGAAGAGCCGCCTTGCTGGGTGGTTAATCCCTCTTCTCCGTATTTTTCAGTCCACTAAAAACAGTCGCAAGCTGTTATTTCAGTTTCGCGTATGTATTCAATATAGTACGCGTATGCACTACCATGACGGGGCCAGGGTTCGGTTTTCTCTTCCTCACGGTGGGGGGGGGGCGGCCGAAGGACAGCTCGTGAGCCGTGAGAGGCAGGGTTTTAGTTCGTGAGAGGAGTGTTTTAGGGCGGTGAGAGGCAGGCGGTGACAGCGGGGCAGCGGGGGCGGTGGCAGCAGCGGCGGAAGGTGGAGGGGGAGGGGATCTCGGGCTATGCTCCGTCTCCCGTGCGTGTGTCTGTGCGCTTGTGTGGCTGCTCCTCCAACTGCTCTAACCTATTTACATGTATACATATTTATGTATGTGTATGTGTTTGATTTTTTGGTTCTCTATACTGGCTTTATGTCTGCGCGTATCTTGCCTGGGCGGTGTACTTCTACTGTAGCATCTTCTTGTGCAGCCGCTTCTCATAGGATTTTAAAAGCCTTTCGCCTTTGCGTAAGATCTATCTTATTACATTACAACTGAGGATACTAAATTAAATACTAAAGTCTCTATAGATTTCTAAAATTTGATTGTTGATGAAAGTCTATGAGAAGTCACTGAGAGGTACTAACCGCGGCCGATTGAGCTCAACTTGCGCAGCCTTGGCGGTAAATGCAATTGCTTGTTGGGCCGACCGGGAACCTTCTGTGTGCTGTGCGCTTGCGTGTGAAGATTAATTAATTGTCCTCCTCTGTCTAATTAGAGATTACTAATATAGTGCTTAGTTAGCTAAAAGTTCTGCCTGTGCAGTTCTAAAAATAGACACCGCTTGTACAGAAATCTGGACTAGGTTTATATTCCTCCGCCAATTATCACCGCAGATGGACGGTGATCTTCCACCCGGAGGAGAAGGAGAAGGACGAGACCAAAGTGCAGCTGCAATACGAAAGCAACGCCGCCAACACAAACGAGGACAATGCTAGCATATTCGTTATGAATAATTACTTCGGCATCGGTGAGCTGCGGGGCGTCCGGAATTGGTTCACTCCCTATGAGTTGAGGATTATGAGACCAGTTCACTCTCTATGGTTGAGGATTAGGAGGGCAGTTCACTCCCTATGGTTAGAGGATTAGGAGGGCAGTTCACTCCCTATGGTTGAGGATTAGAAGGGCAGTTCACTCCCTATGGCTAGAGGATTAGGAGGGCAGTTCGCTCCCTATGGTTGAGGATTAGGAGGGCAGTTCACTCCCTATGGTTGAGGATTAGGAGGGCAGTTCACTCCCTACGATAAAAAACGAGGATAATCTCGAGCTCTCTGATCAAAGCAGAAAAGTTCTGATGTCCGTGAATAGCTGACACAATTAAAGCATTTGAGTAAAGAACCTCGATTTTTTATTTATCCTAGGTCTGGACGCCGACGTCTCCCTGGACTTCCACCTGGCCCGCAACGAGAATCCTTCAAAGTTCAACTCCCGTTTCCATAACAAGGGCGTGTACTTTAAGATGAGCGTTAGAAAAATGATGAGCAAAGGCAGCTGCAAGGATTTGCACAGGCAGATTATCGTTGAGGTTGATGGCAAAGTCATCGACTTGCCGCCGCTAGAAGGGATTATTATCCTCAACATTCTGTCCTGGGCCAGCGGGGCGAATCCGTGGGGCACCGAGAAGGACGACAATTTCAACCGGCCGAACCACTGGGACGGCCAGCTTGAAGTGGTCGGCGTCACCGGCATGGTGCACATGGGACAGGTTGGTTGCAGCTGTGTGTGAGAGTGGGGTGGCTGTCTGTCCCTCTGCCCCACTGTGCGTGCGTAGTGGGGTGGCTGTCTGTCCCTCTGCCCCACTGTGGGTGCGGAGTGGGGTGGCTGTCTGTCCCTCTGCCCCACTTTGCGTGCGGAGTGGGGTGGCTGTCTGTCCCTCTGCCCCACTGTGCGTGCGGAATGGGGTGGCTGTCTTTCCCTCTGCCCTACCGTGCGTGCGGAGTGGGGTAGCTGTCTGTCCCTCTGCCCCACTGTGCATGCGGAAATTGGGATGGCTGTCTGTCCCTCTGGCCCACATTGCGTGTGGGAGTGGGGTTGCTTTCTGTCCATTTTCATCATTTTAAAATTTTTCAAGCAACAATTATCTACTTGTCAAAACGCGAAATTTTCAGATCTTCAGCGGCTTAAGATCTGGCAATCGTATAGCTCAGGGAGGTCACATTAAGATCACTCTGAAAGGTGACATTCCAGTGCAGGTAAGCAAAGACTTTTTTCGGAGTATTTCTATCGCTCAGTATTCTTGTTATTCTCAAAGTAGAGTCGAGGTAAGGTACATCGTTTGAGGAAAGCCAGGAAAACGAAAGCAAAAACGAACATTCGCATTTTTTCTTTAATAATACCAAATTACAGTTTATTAATCTTCGCGCGACATGTTCGTTTTTGCTTTCGTTTTCCTGGCTTTCCTCTTGTTATTCTTATTATTCAGAAGTGACATAAAAGATAATTGATTAATTTTCAGATCGACGGAGAACCATGGGTCCAATCGAGCGGACAAGTTGTTGTTTTGCGCAGCGCACTTCGTGCTTCTATGTTGAAAAAGTGCAAAGGAAAGTCAAAAGGACGCGGGGCCTTGGCGGAGCCGTCCTTCTATAACCCGGAGCCCAGCCAGTGCCCGACTCCTCCTCCAGATGAGGGCGCCACTGGTGGCTCTGACTAGAAACTTTAAAATACTTATGTACACAAACGATTTCTAAATTTTCTAAACTTTCTGGTTCGATTAAGTCTTTTTCATGGACAGTTGAGTGTGTGTTTTACTATCCTCTCTGCCCGAAAGGAGTCGGGTGGGTGGGTGGGTGTGTGGTTTTGACTATCCTCTCTGCCCCGCGCGGAGTGGGGTTGGTGTCTTTGGCTATCCTCTCTGCCCCGCGCGGAGTGGGGTTGGTGTGTTTGACTATCTTCTCTGTCCCGCAAAGAGTGGGTGTGTGGGTGGGTGTTTTTCCATATTCTCTGCCCCGCGCGGAGTGGGGTGGGTGTGTTTGACTATCCTCTTTGTCCCGCGCTGTTTTTGCGATGCACAAGCATTCAACTTCTCTGCAATTGAGTGCCTGAACACTCGAGACACAGTGTATATTTTTTTATATTTCACTATTTTCTGACATTAGTTAAAACTTGTGATTTATTCCTTTTGGTCGGCTTCTAGATTCTGCAAAAGATGAATAGGTCACTGACTCACTATATCTACAATTTATTCTTGTCCATAGTCAAAGTGCGCATTAATTTCAAGAATTAGCGTTTATCTAGATTTTGTTACAAAGATTTGTACATCTCGTATAACTAATTCAATTGTGATAAAGGCATCTTGAATTTCCTATATTTATCGCGCACTAAAAATCCGAGGCTGCCTCGGCTGACTGACGAGTTCGCGTAATTTTATGCTACTTTTACAATACTGCTTAGGCAAACAAACTAGATTTAAATTGATTCACGCATTCGTAATTAGCTGGTAGCCTGTGTCTGACACGCAGCATATTTGTCCCACTTTAGTTATAACTGTGCAAATTCTCTTAGCAATATGGGACTGAAGGAAAGCGGATAAATAAACACATTTTCGGCTGCAGTACCGCAACTGACACACTGCAGTCCCAGCTACCCTCCCAGCTGCAGTACCGCAACTGACACAGCAGTCCCAGCTACCTTCCCAGCTGCAGTACCGCAACTGACACACAGCAGTCCCAGCTACCCTCCCAGCTGCAGTACCGCAACTGACACACAGCAGTCCCAGCTACCTTCCCAGCTGCAGTACCGCAACTGACACAGCACTCCCAGCTACCCTCCCAGCTGCAGTACCGCAACTGACACACTGCAGTCCCAGCTACCCTCCCAGCTGCAGTACCGCAACTGACACAGCAGTCCCAGCTACCTTCCCAGCTGCAGTACCGCAACTGACACACAGCAGTCCCAGCTACCCTCCCAGCTGCAGCACCGCAACTGACACAGCAGTCCCAGCTACCTTCCCAGCTGCAGTACCGCAACTGACACACAGCAGTCCCAGCTACCCTCCCAGCTGCAGTACCGCAACTGACACACTGCAGTCCCAGCTACCTTCCCAGCTGCAATACCGCAACTGACACAGCAGTCCCAGCTACCCTCCCAGCTGCAGTACCGCAAATGACACGCTGACACAACAAGATGATTGAGCTGAAGCAAAGTTCGCTGTGCAATTCAGAAAACTGTTATGCATTAATCTATTTTAAATTTTGTTGATTAACACGCCTCACTTGGCCCCTGTTGTGCCCCAACTTCACTAGTCAGTTATTTTAGTCAAGTTTAATGCTGCAGTATTTCTCCGCATGTACAAATCTGATACTATAAAAGATATTTTCAAGCTGCCGGCATTCACTGTTTTATGCATATTAAATGCGATTAAATATTGAATAATTAGCCTTTTTTACTATTCTGTAAACCGCAATTGGTGTCTGTGTATTCCTCTCCTATTTAGCTAATAAACGTGTTGTTGTCGCAGCAGTGCGCATAGAGTCATACTTTTAATTCTGAATCTCTTTCTAATCTGGCTGCTATGACCTGCTAGTCCCTATGACCTGGATTATCATGTACATATAAAGAATGCTATTTTTCATTATCTATTGCATCCATACTATACTCTAGTTATCCATCTATCTATGCCTACACTTGTGTCTGGTTTGTTTTGCCTTCATATTTTTAAATAAGAACAATTCACCGAATAAGAACAGCACTCACTGCTTTTTGTTCTGCGACCATCCCTCCGCCAGCCCCCAGCCCCCTCTGCTGGCACGCAACATACTCTTGAATAATTAATGAAATCGAGACTCGAATCGTTTTAATTAAAATAGCCCGTATTATCCGGCATGTATTGCTAACTAATTAGGTTATTAATATTTCATTACCACTACTTGCTGCTCTGTTCGTATTAACTGCAGTTTGTGATTTCTAATTTTATTTGGCAACACAAAAAACTAACAGCTAGTTTCCTGGCTGTACAAGCAGGTATAAATGTATTGATTAATAAATATATGCGCATAATTATCCGTAACAAGGCGAGTTTGCGAACATTTTCGATGTCTAAAAATAGCATTATAATTCAACTATACTTTTAGTTTCTGCTAAGTTATTTTTTCATTTTCGTTCTCCATTTCTGGCAATTCTGGCAAGTAACTTGCACCTGTTCCTTTCTCTTTAGTATATTTTCTCTAGACTTTTCTCATTTTATGAGAAAGCACTATTTAACGTATGTGAGAAAGCACCAAGGGGCGCCAGCACCAAGGGGCGCCAGCACCAAGGGGCGCCAGCACCAAGGGGCGCCAGCACCAAGGGGCGCCAGCACCAAGGGGCGCCAGCACCAAGGGGCGCCAGCACCAAGGGGCGCCAGCACCAAGGGGCGCCAGCACCAAGGGGCGCCAGCACCAAGGGGCGCCAGCACCAAGGGGCGCCAGCACCAAGGGGCGCCAGCACCAAGGGGCGCCAGCACCAAGGGGCGCCAGCACCAAGGGGCGCCAGCACCAAGGGGCGCCAGCACCAAGGGGCGCCAGCACCAAGGGGCGCCAGCACCAAGGGGCGCCAGCACCAAGGGGCGCCAGCACCAAGGGGCGCCAGCACCAAGGGGCGCCAGCACCAAGGGGCGCCAGCACCAAGGGGCGCCAGCACCAAGCAAGGATTTACCACAGACAGTCTCTCGGCGAGTGAAAAATATCGCGCCCGCCCGATGGCTTTGCACTGCGGAGCCAATAGGGTTTTGGCCATAGACATTCTCAGCGGACGGGCTGCCATGTTCATTTCCAATCGAGGCCCGCTACTATAGAGACTGAAAGCGCTGAAAGCACTAAAATAAAAAAGCCGAATAATAAAGTAAATCGCCAGGCACCCAGGCCGATCGGAGTGGCATCAATCAGCCTTGCTGCTCAAGCCGCCGGAGTTGATGGAGGGGCCAGTAGGGAGAAGAAGAAAGTCGGAGTCGGAGAGGCTGCTGCTAAAGGGGAGACTGGGAGAACGATTGGAGGGAACACACAGACACACACAGAGAGAGTGGGGAGATGGCGCTCTATTTTTATCCCATTTATTTGCATCTGACGTCAGGAACTGCCGAGGAGGCCGAGCCGGGTCTGGGAGGAGGGAAAGGGCTGGGAGGACACTGGGGGGGGGGGGGGGCAGAACAGTTTATTTATCGACGCGGTCAATGCCGAATAAATTTGCGACCGTGCACGGTGCAAGGCAGTAGACAAGAGGGCGGGCGGCGCGGGCTGCACTTGAAGTAGGGCAGCCGGCGTGCCGTCAAATACCATTCGCTGGCCCGCCGAAAAAAGGCTTTTTTAAAGAATTATTTTTGTTAATCTGAACCGCTTTCATCCTCTTGTCGGAATGAATGCATATTTCTTGAGTACTAAGTGGCTATGAGATGGGTTGGGGCGGGGCTGTCGCAGATAGAGCTTGCTCCCGCAGCACAGGCTGTCCCCTTTTCTTGATTGTGTGTTTCTCGCATATCGGCGGGAAGGGAGGAAGACTGAGGAAACGCAATACACGGGAGCGGAGATCAGTGCAGGGTGACAGTGGCAGCTTCAGAGGGTCGCTCGAGTTGAGCCGTAGCGGACATGTTAAGGAGGCGGGCAGCAGCAGACAGGCAGCGTAGCGGCAGCGGTGGGTTGGGGAGGCCTCGGAGACTGGGGGAAAATAGGAGGACTCGAGAGGCGTACAGGTCCGACCTGGGACTGCCGGAGGATCCGATCTGCACTTGCTGAGAGACAGTGAGATGGGGATCGGGGAGAGAGGGAGGAGAAAGGGAAAGCTACCCCCCCCCCTCGTGGCAGGCACTGCCTCTCTCTGTCTTCCCCATGCCTTCAGCCTCATTTTCCCCTTTTCCCCCCGAGCTCAGCTCAGGGAAAGGGAAAGAGGGTTGACGTGATGGACGTGATGGTTCCTCTCCGCCTCCTCCCCCCAGCTCTGCTCCTTCCTAAGCAGCACTCCTGGCTCGCTCCGCTCAGCGGCGTCTTGCTACGACGGTCGCAGAGCCAACGTTCTGCAGTCTGAATACTTTTGTTTGGCGCAGAAGTCTATCGCGGATAGATATGCAACCCGTACACAGCCCCCGACTGATACGATTTTTTTGCATTTCTCATGCACGATTCTACTGATAGTAGCTATGCCTCAAAGTGTTCACATTAGATAGATATGTATCTCCCCTCGCTGCTATACCTCAAAGTGTTCACATTAGATAGATATGTATCTCCCCTCGCTACCCTCGACTTTCTGCCATCTCCTCCCCCTGCTGCCCTCTGCCCTCTCCTTCTCCCGCTACCCTTTGTTATCTCCTTGCCCCTTAGCAAGCAATAACTGAGAAGGGCGGGCAGCAGGCGCAGCCGTGATTCTGATAGCATGGAACACTGAACTAAGCTGTTTTATTTGAAACAATACGCGAAACACAAAGCGTGACAGTCCAGACAGAATGCAGCTGTTATATTAATTTGATATTCCAGCAATAAACAACAATAGCCAAAAGACAGAAAATGTTTGTAATAAATAAATCGCAGCTGACAAAACTGGAGATAAACAGTAATAAATGAATAAAAAATGATCTGCTTACATGACAGGCGATTACAAGATGATAAACAAGGTCAGTCAATTAGGCACAACAAATACTTGGACTCGCAATAGAAAGTTGTACAGAAACAATTATAAGGAAAGTTAGACAGAGGCAAAGAGAAACTCCACAACTCAGTAGGGAGAGTAAAATATCAGCTGCAATAAGCGCGCAGCCTACTCATAGTAGAGCGGTAAACAGTTTCGAGAGAAAAAGCACACAAACTTGACTAGGCCTCGAGTTGAAGAAATCGCGCTGAAAAAAACATTGTGCCCATTAATTGATTCGACATAAAAATAAAGCAAGCTTATAAATTGTAAATAGCGGACATGCAGCCTAAATTTGATATAAATATATAGTTAGGAAAAGACGTTCTAATTTCAATAAAAATAACCTGATTTATTGTGCAATTATCACCGCTGCTACGCTGCAGCCTTGTGCATGCATACAGATTAGCGTAACAAATTAACTGTGTCATAATAACACCTGTTTTCATACTAAACTTCACCACCTGGAACGCGAATAGACAGCCTTAGTCTGAGTAAATTTCTACAATAGAAAATAATTAGAAAAGGAACAAAAATGGTGCGCAGCTTTGATACAGATTTGACCAAGACTCAGTCTCTGGGTCAGCTAGATAGAACACTGCGCGTGCAGCGTCGGCCCAAGCCTTCAAGTGTTGAGGGGGCTTTTCTCTATGAACACCGACTTTGAGAAGTTGAACAAATCTTATGAGAAGCTTATGTAAGTTTATGAGTTATTTGGGTTGGGCCCGAGCCGTCTGGTGTGTTGCTTTGCCTTTCCTGGTGTGGGTTTTCATGGTGTGGGTTTTTCTGGAGTGGGTTTTCCTGGTGTGGGTTTTTCGGGAGTGGGTTTTCCTGGAGTGGGTTTTCCTGGTGTGGGTTTTCCTGGAGTAGGTTTTCCTGGAGTGGGTTTTCCTGGTGTGGGTTTTTCTGGAGTAGGTTTTCCTGGTGTGGGTTTTCCTGGAGTGGGTTTTCCTGGTGTGGGTTTTCCTGGTGTGGGTTTTTCTGGAGTAGGTTTTCCTGGTGTGGGTTTTCCTGGAGTGGGTTTTCCTGGTGTGGGTTTTCCTGGTGTGGGTTTTTCTGGAGTAGGTTTTCCTGGTGTGGGTTTTCCTGGAGTGGGTTTTCCTGGTGTGGGTTTTCCTGGTGTGGGTTTTCCTGGAGTGGGTTTTCCTGGAGTGGGTTTTCCTGGTGTGGGTTTTCCTGGAGTGGGTTTTCCTGGTGTGGGTTTTCCTGGAGTGGGTTTTCCTGGTGTGGGTTTTTCTGGAGTGGGTTTTCCTGGAGTGGGTTTTCCTGGTGTGGGTTTTTCTGGAGTGGGTTTTCCTGGTGTGGGTTTTCCTGGTGTGGGTTTTCATGGTGTGAGTTTTTCTGGAGTGGGTTTTCCTGGTGTGGGTTTTTCTGGTGTGGGTTTTCATGGTGTGGGTTTTTCTGGAGTGGGTTTTCCTGGTGTGGGTTTTTCTGGTGTGGGTTTTCCTGGAGTGGGTTTTTCTGGAGTGGGTTTTTTCTGGAGTGGGTTTTCCTGGTGTGGGTTTTCCTGGTGTGGGTTTTCATGGTGTGGGTTTTCTTAGTGTGGGTTTTCCTGGTGTGCGGTTTCCTGGTGTGGGTTTTCCTGGTGTGGGTTTTCTTAGTGTGGGTTTTCCTGGTGTACGGTTTCTTGGTGTAGGTTTTCTTGGTGTGGGTTTAATCGTGTGAGATTTATGGGTGTGGGGTTTCCTGAAGTCCTGGTCTGGGTTTTCTTGGTGTGGGGTTTAATGGTGGGATTTCCTGGTGTGGGGTCTAATGGTGTGGGGTTTAATGGTGGGATTTCCTGGTGTGGGGTTTAATGGTGTGGGATTTCCTGGTGTGGGGTTTAATGGTGTGGGATTTCCTGGTGTGGGGTTTAATGGTGTGGGATTTCCTGGTGTGGGGTTTAATGGTGTGGGGTTTAATGGTGTGGGGTTTAATGGTGTGGGGTTTATTGGTGTGGGGTTCAATGGTGTGGGGTTTAATGGTGTGGGGTTTTTGGTGTGCGGTTGAATGATGTGGATTTACATGTTGCGTAGTTAGTTGGTTTAATAAAGTGTCCTTACATTTCCTATGTGCTTCCATTGTTAAGAGGTTAAGCAAATTAAATTTTCGCAATGTATTGCTAGGAATAAAGGCTATATTGTAAACTTTGACAGTAAAAACCGACAGACGGACACAAACACGGAATAAATGGTGCTTAGTCTCAAAATTTTTGTTTGCATAATTCGGTAAATAATTTATAGCGATTAAATTCGACAATATTGCCACATAGATAACACGTATTGTATGTCAGGCGGGCAGGACACAAAAAAAGTAAATAGACGCGGATGCCCAATTCTCTGATAATCAATATAATTATTTGTTGGTCATTAAACTCGGCCATTAAAAGCTAATTAAGAGAAAATGAATGCCGACCGGACTGGAGGCGAAATTGGATTCTCTTCTTCGACTTCTTTCAAGTTGGCATTCAATGTTATTCTCTGATAGGTGCAAATCCACACGTCACATTTGTGTCACATGGCATGTAAACAGTAAAACTTATTTCAGTTCAGTGAGAAACGTTTAATAGAAGTATTTTAGTGTATATTAGGACAAGATCGGTTTATTGGCCCTCTTACACCCCTGGCTGAACCCCGCCCCAGATACTAGAATAACTAGATGGGCCACTCAGCACATTTGCGTGCAAACTACTTTCAATTCAGTAGTATAGGTTAAACAGAAGCATTTTAATTTATTTTAAAGCCAAGGCTCATCTATTGGCTCTTACCTCTCAGCTTAAACCCTCCAACTGCGCTTTTCCACACTACCCCCCCCGCAGGCCCGCACCCCAATTTTTATTGCCTTTCTCGGAATTCAGCCTAAAGCTACTTATGTACATTTCAGTGGACTGGCTAATGTAAATTACTGCTGAACCAATTAGCAAGTAGTTTACGCCAGCAAGCTTTGGCTTCTAAACTTATCAAAGTAAATTCAGCTGCCTTTATTTTTATTAAATAAGCTTATGCATTCTTTTTGCTACTGAACTGAAAGTAGAAAGCTGTTTTACTAAATTATAAATGCCTGAGTGGCCATCTAGTCATTTTACTCGTAGTATCAGTGAGCCCCTCAGACCGCGTCTTTCGGCACAAAATCTCTTACCAAGCCTCAGACCACCCATTTTTATTGCCTTCCCCGGTATGTTCCAGCCTTGGCCCCGCCATCTACATTCTCAGTGGCTCTGGCTAATGTACATTGCGGCACGTACACCAATAATAGTAAATTGTTTACGCCTGCAAGTCACTCCAAAACTGCCTTTCTTTTCATAAAAAAGCTTACGCATTCTTCACTGCTACTGAACTGAAAGTAGAGAAACTGCATCCATGCATGGAAATAGATTCTAGTGACAGACAAAATGCCCGCTTTGAGTTCAGACATCCACAATAAACTCCGGATTAACGTAGGAGAAGCCGGTGAACTCAGTCTGGTCCAGGTTCATGATGAACAGCTTGTCAGTTGGCGTCAGTTTGGCCGCCTCGTCTGTGAACTGACGATCGAAGTTGCTGACGTCGCGGGCAGATTTCTGGCGCGAGGGGTGCATGGGGCGTGTTTTTGGTATCTGGCTATACGGTATACATTATATTACACAGGAGGCTTAGCTTGCATTGCTTTAACTGTACAGCTGTTTACAATAATGAATATATATTCGAATATATCAAGGATTCAAAAAAGTGCTGCTAACAGTCGATTAAAGTCATAGTTTGAGATGTCTTGGCTAATGCAATGTCTGCTATTTAAAATTTCCTAACCTGAACTTGACCCAACTGATTTTTATGGTATTTTCGAGGAAATCGTTCGACTAAATAATTTTTTAAGGTCTGGTCTGGTCTGGTCTGGTCTGGTCTGGTCTGGTCTGGTCTGGTCTGGTCTGGTCTGGTCTGGTCTGGTCTGGTCTGGTCTGGTCTGGTCTGGTCTGGTCTGGTCTGGTCTGGTCTGGTCTGGTCTGGTCTGGTCTGGTCTGGTCTGGTCTGGTCTGGTCTGGTCTGGTCTGGTCTGGTCTGGTCTGGTCTGGTCTGGTCTGGTCTGGTCTGGTCTGGTCTGGTCTGGTCTGGTCTGGTCTGGTCTGGTCTGGTCTGGTCTGGTCTGGTCTGGTCTGGTCTGGTCTGGTCTGGTCTGGTCTGGTCTGGTCTGGTCTGGTCTGGTCTGGTCTGGTCTGGTCTGGTCTGGTCTGGTCTGGTCTGGTCTGGTCTGGTCTGGTCTGGTCTGGTCTGGTCTGGTCTGGTCTGGTCTGGTCTGGTCTGGTCTGGTCTGGTCTGGTCTGGTCTGGTCTGGTCTGGTCTGGTCTGGTCTGGTCTGGTCTGGTCTGGTCTGGTCTGGTCTGGTCTGGTCTGGTCTGGTCTGGTCTGGTCTGGTCTGGTCTGGTCTGGTCTGGTCTGGTCTGGTCTGGTCTGGTCTGGTCTGGTCTGGTCTGGTCTGGTCTGGTCTGGTCTGGTCTGGTCTGGTCTGGTCTGGTCTGGTCTGGTCTGGTCTGGTCTGGTCTGGTCTGGTCTGGTCTGGTCTGGTCTGGTCTGGTCTGGTCTGGTCTGGTCTGGTCTGGTCTGGTCTGGTCTGGTCTGGTCTGGTCTGGTCTGGTCTGGTCTGGTCTGGTCTGGTCTGGTCTGGTCTGGTCTGGTCTGGTCTGGTCTGGTCTGGTCTGGTCTGGTCTGGTCTGGTCTGGTCTGGTCTGGTCTGGTCTGGTCTGGTCTGGTCTGGTCTGGTCTGGTCTGGTCTGGTCTGGTCTGGTTTCCAGGTGTCTAACAGGTGTCCATTTCTAACACAGGTGATTTCCAGGTGTCTAACAGGTGTCCATTTCTAACACAGGTGATTTCCAGGTGTCTAACAGGTGTCCACTTCTAACACAGGTGATTTCTAGGGGTCTAACGGGTGTCCATTTCTAATACACGTGATTTCCGGGTGTCTAACAGGTGTCCAATTCTAACACAGGTGATTTCCAGATGTCTAACAGGGGTCCATTTCTAACACACGTGATTTCCAGGTGTCTAACAGGTGTCCATTTCTAACACAGGTGATTTACAGGGGTCTAACAGGGGTCCATTTCTAACACAGGTGATTTCTAGGGGTCTAACTGGTGTCCATTTCTAACACACGTGATTTACAGGTGTCTAACATGTGTCCATTTCTAACACAGGTGATTTACAGGTGTCTAACAGGGGTCCATTTCTAACACAGGGGATTTACAGGTGTCTAACAGGTGTCTATTTCTAACACAAGTGATTTACAGGTGTCTAACAGGTGTCCACTTCTAACACAGGTGATTTCCAGATGTCTAACAGGGGTCCATTTCTAACACACGTGATTTCCAGGTGTCTAACAGGTGTCCATTTCTAACACAGGTGATTTACAGGGGTCTAACAGGGGTCCATTTCTAACACAGGTGATTTCTAGGGGTCTAACGGGTGTCCATTTCTAACACACGTGATTTCCAGGTGTCTAACAGGTATCCATTTCTAACACATGTGATTTCCAGGGGTCTAACGGGTGTCCATTTCTAACACACGTGATTTCCAGGTGTCTAACAGGTATCCATTTCTAACACATGTGATTTCCAGGTGTCTAACAGGGGTCCAATTCTAACACACGTGATTTCCAGGTGTCTAACAGGTGTCCATTTCTAACACAGGTGATTTCCAGGTGTCTAACAGGTGTCCAATTCTAACACACGTGATTTCCAGGTGTCTAACAGGTGTCCATTTCTAACACACGTGATTTCCAGGTGTCTAACAGGTGTCCATTTCTAACACAGGTGATTTCTAGGGGTCTAATGGGTGTCCATTTCTAACACACGTGATTTCCAGGTGTCTAACAGGGGTCCATTTCTAACACAGGTGATTTCCCGGTGTCTAACAGGTGTCCATTTCTAACACAGGTGATTTCCAGGTGTCTAACAGTGTGATTCTCTAAAATCTTACACATGCCCACTTCCAGCAGCGCAGGGATTAAGGACTACATATAATTAAGCCATATACATTTCGAGTCATAAAGGAATCAAGAGTCCAGTGTCAACCCGAGGCGTCAAGAGCGCTCATCAGCTGGTACAGATGCGACGCCTGTGGCGCATAGTTCTCGTTGCGATGCTCAAAATCAAAGAACGGATCGCAGCCGGTCACAGTTGACAGATTGTGAATGACGGCCATGTCAACCGGGGTTAGCTTCACGTCGCACTTCGTGAACACTTTGTCGAAGTTGTCAACATCGCGGTCGTCTCTCTGCAAACGCGGCGACAACGACACGGCGTACACCACTGGCTATCGCTCTATAGTGCCTATTATAGTAGCCAGCCAGTAGTATTATAGTGATTCTTTTAAATGAAAGCGCGTGCTGAAAGTTCTATAAACAGTGACAAGAAAAATACGAGGAAACAGTGCAGAGAGTAGTGACAACAACTGTTCCACTCAGTGCGCTCGCCAATCCAGTTGGGTGAAACGCAAAACAAGTGTGCGCAAAATATGACAGTGAAAATAGTTGCATATAGGCTCAGCCTTGGCTTTGGATTGAGGGATTAATCCTCAGTCTATCACAATGGGATTAATCCTCAGTCTATCACAATGGGATTAATCCTCAGTCTATCACAATGGGATTAATCCTCAGCCTATCACAATAGGATAATCCTCAGCCTACCACAATGGGATTAATCCTCAGTCTATCACAATGGGATTAATCCTCAGCCTATCACAATAGGATAATCCTCAGCCTACCACAATGGGATTAATCCTCAGTCTATCACAATGGGATTAATCCTCAGTCTATCACAATGGGATCAATCCTCAGTCTATCAGCATGGGATTAAAACCTCAATGGATCATCACAATGTGAGCGAAAGCGCACGTGCTTACAATGCAAGAAAGTGTATCAAAGCAAAGCCAAACACGTATTCGTGATGTACAGAGAAGTATTGCGCAATGAATTTAACAGCGGTGTAACTCAAAAGAAATGTTCGTGCAGAAATAAAAAATCTGCTGAAAAAAGGTAAAATTTTTCATGACTTCTTAAAAAAGCAACATTTGAATTTAGCGACAACATTCTATTAAAACAGAATATAATGAAATTAGTAACAGACGAGCACTGGCATAGAATGCGTGCAGTTTTTCATAAAATCATACAAGCCCCGCTTGAACAGCCAGCTCTTACTAACTAGAAGTTGACAGCTTACTATTAGTAATAAATAACTCACAATTCTCGGCTTGAACGGCGGCTGGACGTCCCGGCTGGCCACGCGGTCCCAGTCGATCCGGCGGAAGAACACATGATCGCGGATCTCGCGCTCGCCGGCCGGGGAGCAGCCGAGGCGCTTTTTGGTGTCCTTGGTGAGGAACTGCGGGTAGGGACAATTGACCTGGCATGACCCCTACTGACCTGTTAGCGACCTCGATGGTCTGATATAATTGGCCTACTAATTACCTAATTTGACAATGCTGGATCTCTTTTTTTCTCTTGACCTGAAAAAATCAAACCTGCTTTGAAACATTGACCTGAAATGAACTCCTGACCCGACGTAACCTCTTGCTCTAATATGATGACCTCCTGACCTTATATGACCTCTGCCCTAACATGACCCCCAACATAAGATGATCTCCTGACTTTACCTAAGATGACCTATACCCACATACGACCTCCTGACCTAATATGACCTAACCTAAGATGACCTATACCCTCATATGACCTCCTGACCTAAGATAACCTAACCTAAGATGACCTATGCCCACATATGACCTCCTGACCTAATATGACCTAACCTAGGATGACCTATGCCCACATATGACCTCCTGACCTAAGATGACCTAACCTAAGATGACCTATACCCTCATATGACCTCCTGACCTAAGATAACCTAACCTAAGATGACCTATGCCCACATATGACCTCCTGACTTAAGATAACCTAACCTAAGATGACCTATACCCTCATATGACCTCCTGACCTAAGATAACCTAACCTAAGATGACCTATGCCCACATATGACCTCCTGACTTAAGATAACCTAACCTAAGACGACCTATACCCTCATATGACCTCCTGACCTAAGATAACCTAACCTAAGATGACCTATACCCTCATATGACCTCCTGACCTAAGATAACCTAACCTAAGATGACCTATGCCCACATATGACCTCCTGACCTAATATGACCTAACCTAAGATGACCTATGCCCACATATGACCTCCTGACCTAATATGACCTAACCTAAGATGACCTATAACTAATATGACCTCCCGACCTAGTATGCCTGGCCAGACCTTATTTGACCTGATCTGGTAAACTGCACTGCCAACCCGACATATTTTCCAACTCACCCCTTTGCAAATGGTGACGGCCTCCTTGCTCATGACCTTGGGATAGGACACATTGTGGTCGGTGATGGCCGTGAACAGCTCCTCCTCGTCCTCGCCGTCGAATGGCGGCTGGCCGGCCAGCATTTCGTACAGCAGCACGCCGAATGCCCACCAGTCAACCGACTTGCCGTAGGGCTGGTACAGAATTATCTGGATCAATGGGGGTCGGGGATCAACCGATAAAATTCGTCGCAAAGAAGCTAAATTGGCAAATTCAAATCTTTTTGCAATCGGCTTCCGAAGTTAACTCGATCGGGGACTTTTCTCTCGGTGAAGGGGGGGGGGTCAGCCAACCGGTGACCCCCCCCCCCGGATTCGCCGGAGGGAGCTGTCGGGCCACCAGGCAAACAGGCATGCATCCTAATCCGGCCTAATTCTCCCTCATCTGCGCCTGCCTTTTCAACTCCTTCAGCTGAGTGCACAACTGACTGTCTGTCTGTCTAACTGACGCAAAGCTTCATCGCCTATAGCCCATCATCCAGCATCAATATCCGGTCTTCATCTAGAGAAAGGCCGGGCCCCCGCTCAACACGATAAACATAACGGATCTCAAACAGAGCAGAAAAATATAACTTTTCTGCTTAGGAGCAGGACTCGCTAAACTGACCGCTAGTTTGACTTGATCACTGACTGACCGCTAGTTTGACTTGATCACTGACTGACCGCTAGTTTGACTTGATCTCTGACCTGACCGCTAGTTTGACTTGATCTCTGACCTGACCGCTAGTTTGACTTGATCACTGACCTGACCGCTAGTTTGACTTGATCACTGACTGACCGCTAGTTTGACTTGATCACTGACTGACCGCTAGTTTGACTTGATCACTGACTGACCGCTAGTTTGACTTGATCTCTGACCTGACCGCTAGTTTGACTTGATCACTGACCTGACCGCTAGTTTGACTTGATCTCTGACCTGACCGCTAGTTTGACTTGATCTCTGACCTGACCGCTAGTTTGACTTGATCACTGACCTGACCGCTAGTTTGACTTGATCACTGACTGACCGCTAGTTTGACTTGATCACTGACTGACCGCTAGTTTGACTTGATCACTGACTGACCGCTAGTTTGACTTGATCACTGACCTGACCGCTAGTTTGACTTGATCTCTGACCTGACCGCTAGTTTGACTTGATCTCTGACCTGACCGCTAGTTTGACTTGATCACTGACCTGACCGCTAGTTTGACTTGATCACTGACCTGACCGCTAGTTTGACTTAATCACTGACCTGACCGCTAGTTTGCTTCACTCTTAGCTAGTTTAACATGACCGGCCCTCTATTCCCAGCTGACACCAACCTCAGGTGCAATGTAGTCAGGCGTTCCGCAGAAGGTTTTGGTGGTGTCGCCATCGAAGATGTTCTCCTTGCACATGCCGAAGTCAGCAATTTTGATGTGGCCTTCGCTATCCAGCAGAACATTGTCCAGTTTCAGGTCTCTGCGCGGGTTGAAATGCAAGCATTAAAACTCGGAGCTCGTGAATGCAGAAGTTTAGGAATCAATTCGCTGAACACGCGCGGAAAACTCACCTGTAAATGATTCCCTTGGTGTGCAGAAAGAACAGACCTATGGCGATTTCTGCAGCGTAGAATCTGTTGGCGCAGAGGTTGAGAGGCTGTTAGATGTTTTTCCGCTCTGAGCAGTTCCATCCCGATCTCCATCCCGCTCTGAGCAGTTCCATCCCGATCTCCATCCCGCTCTGAGCAGTTCCATCCCGATCTCCATCCCGCTCTGAGCAGTTCCATCCCGCTCTCCATCCCGCTCTGAGCAGTTCCATCCCGATCTCCATCCCGCTCTGAGCAGTTCCATCCCGCTCTCCATCCCGCTCTGAGCAGTTTCATCCCGCTCTGAGCAGTTTCATCCCGATCTCCATCCCGCTCTGAGCAGTTCCATCCCGATCTCCATCCCGCTCTGAGCAGTTCCATCCCGATCTCCATCCCGCTCTGAGCAGTTCCATCCCGCTCTCCATCCCGCTCTGAGCAGTTTCATCCCGCTCTGAGCAGTTTCATCCCGATCTCCATCCCGCTCTGAGCAGTTCCATCCCGATCTCCATCCCGCTCTGAGCAGTTCCATCCCGATCTCCATCCCGCTCTGAGCAGTTCCATCCCGATCTCCATCCCGCTCTGAGCAGTTCCATCCCGATCTCCATCCCGCTCTGAGCAGTTCCATCCCGATCTCCATCCCGCTCTGAGCAGTTCCATCCCGATCTCCATCCCGCTCTGAGCAGTTCCATCCCGATCTCCATCCCGCTCTGAGCAGTTCCATCCCGCTCTCCATCCCGCTCTGAGCAGTTTCATCCCGCTCTGAGCAGTTTCATCCCGCTCTAAGCAGTTCCATCCCGCTCTGAGCAGTTCCATCCCGCTCTGAGCAGTTTCATCCCGCTCTGAGCAGTTCCATCCCGCTCTGAGCAGTTCCATCCCGCTCTGAGCAGTTCCATCCCGCTCTGAGCAGTTCCATTCCGCTCTGAGCAGTTCCATCTCCCTCTGAGCAGTTCTATCCTACTCTCAGCAGTTCCATCCCGCTCTGAGCACACTAAGAACAGCTCAAATTCCAACTCACGCAGCTACCGGCTCCTTAAAGCGACCCTCCTGTTGAATTCGGTACATGAGATCGCCTCCGTTGACGAATTCCATCACAAAGTAGAGCCGATCCTAGAAAGTTAAAAAAACGAAAAAAAATGCATCGAATTATTTACAACTTTAAATTTTCAGACAAATAAATGAAATGGTCATCGGACGGAATGGTCATCGGTCGGAATGGTCATCGGACAGTATGGTCATCGGACGGAATGATCATCGGACGGAATGGTCATCGGACGGAATGCTCATCGGACGGAATGACCAGGACGGAATGCTCATCGGACGGAATGACCAGGACGGAATGGTCATCGGACGGAATGGTCATCGGACGGAATGGTCATCGGACGGAATGGTCATCGGACGGAATGGTCATCGGACGGAATGGTCATCGGACGGAATGGTCATCGGACGGAATGGTCATCGGACGGAATGCTCATCGGACGGAATGCTCATCGGACGGAATGCTCATCGGACGGAATGGTCATCGGACGGAATGGTCATCGGACGGAATGACCAGGACGGAATGCTCATCGGACGGAATGACCAGGACGGAATGGTCATCGGACGGAATGGTCATCGGACGGAATGGTCATCGGACGGAATGGTCATCGGACGGAATGGTCATCGGACGGTATGGTCATCGGACGGAATGCTCATCGGACGGAATGCTCATCGGACGGAATGCTCATCGGACGGAATGGTCATCGGACGGAATGGTCATCGGACGGAATGCTCATCGGACGGAATGGTCATCGGACGGAATGGTCATCGGACGGAATGCACATCGGACGGAATGGTCATCGGACGGTATGGTCATCGGACGGAATGCACATCGGACGGAATGGTCATCGGACGGAATGGTCATCGGACGGTATGGTCATCGGACGGAATGGTCATCGGACGGAATGGTCATCGGACGGAATGGTCATCGGACGGAATGGTCATCGGACGGAATGGTCATCGGACGGAATGGTCATCGGACGGAATGGTCATCGGACGGAATGTTCATCGGACGGAATGGTCATCGGACGGAATGGTCATCGGACGGAATGGTCATCGGACGGAATGGTCATCGGACGGAATGGTCATCGGACGGAATGGTCATCGGACGGAATGGTCATCGGACGGAATGGTCATCGGACGGAATGGTCATCGGACGGAATGGTCATCGGACGGAATGGTCATCGGACGGAATGGTCATCGGACGGAATGGTCATCGGACGGAATGGTCATCGGACAGTATGGTCATCGGACGGAATGGTCATCGGACGGAATGGTCATCGGACGGAATGGTCATCGGACGGAATGGTCATCGGACGGAATGGTCATCGGACGGAATGGTCATCGGACGGAATGGTCATCGGACGGAATGGTCATCGGACGGAATGGTCATCGGACGGAATGGTCATCGGGCGGAATGGTCATCGGACGGAATGGTCATCGGACGGAATGGTCATCGGACGGAATGGTCATCGGACGGAATGCTCATCGGACGGAATGACCAGGACGGAATGCTCATCGGACGGAATGACCAGGACGGAATGCTCATCGGACGGAATGACCAGGACGGAATGGTCATCGGACGGAATGCTCATCGGACGGAATGACCAGGACGGAATGCTCATCGGACGGAATGACCAGGACGGAATGCTCATCGGACGGAATGACCAGGACGGAATGGTCATCGGACGGAATGGTCATCGGACGGAATGGTCATCGGACGGAATGGTCATCGGACGGAATGGTCATCGGACGGAATGGTCATCGGACGGAATGGTCATCGGACGGAATGGTCATCGGACGGAATGGTCATCGGACGGAATGGTCATCGGACGGAATGCTCATCGGACGGAATGCTCATCGGACGGAATGCTCATCGGACGGAATGGTCATCGGACGGAATGCTCATCGGACGGAATGACCAGGACGGAATGCTCATCGGACGGAATGACCAGGACGGAATGGTCATCGGACGGAATGGTCATCGGACGGAATGGTCATCGGACGGAATGGTCATCGGACGGAATGGTCATCGGACGGAATGGTCATCGGACGGAATGGTCATCGGACGGAATGCTCATCGGACGGAATGCTCATCGGACGGAATGGTCATCGGACGGAATGGTCATCGGACGGAATGGTCATCGGACGGAATGGTCATCGGACGGAATGGTCATCGGACGGAATGGTCATCGGACGGAATGGTCATCGGACGGAATGGTCATCGGACGGAATGGTCATCGGGCGGAATGGTCATCGGACGGAATGGTCATCGGACGGAATGGTCATCGGACGGAATGCTCATCGGACGGAATGACCAGGACGGAATGCTCATCGGACGGAATGACCAGGACGGAATGCTCATCGGACGGAATGACCAGGACGGAATGGTCATCGGACGGAATGCTCATCGGACGGAATGACCAGGACGGAATGCTCATCGGACGGAATGACCAGGACGGAATGCTCATCGGACGGAATGACCAGGACGGAATGGTCATCGGACGGAATGGTCATCGGACGGAATGGTCATCGGACGGAATGGTCATCGGACGGAATGGTCATCGGACGGAATGCTCATCGGACGGAATGACCAGGACGGAATGCTCATCGGACGGAATGACCAGGACGGAACGGTCATCGGACGGAATGGTCATCGGGCGGAATGGTCATCGGACGGAATGGTCATCGGACGGAATGGTCATCGGACGGAATGGTCATCGGACGGAATGCTCATCGGACGGAATGACCAGGACGGAATGCTCATCGGACGGAATGGTCATCGGACGGAATGGTCATCGGACGGAATGGTCATCGGACGGAATGCTCATCGGACGGAATGGTCATCGGACGGAATGCTCATCGGACGGAATGACCAGGACGGAATGCTCATCGGACGGAATGACCAGGACGGAATGATCACCGGTCCAAACCGGCAAACGCAAACTCAGGTAGAGAAAACAGTTGAGGTTAAAAATATCCGAGCTTCAGCAATCGTTGCCGATCGGCATGTCAAAGGAGCTCAGAGGAGAGCGCGGGGCATCCCGGCTAATTGGCAGTCGCAATCTGAGCAGCAATCAAGCGTGAAAGGAGAACGCTGCCAAAATGAAACGGGAGCTGCTCCACTGGCATGGGAGTCCCTACAGTCCAGGCAGGCAGGCTCCCAGCATCAGATTGCAAGCTAATTTCCAGGCAGAAATCGTCGCGTCGCGGCTTGGGTCGCTTGGGAGCGCCGCCCCAGCCCTTCAGCCACGCCCTCCTCCTCCCCAGCGACTGTCGCTTCATCAGCAACAAAATGAAATTAAGAAGCAGCAAGCAAGATGGCTAAGGGAGCCGGGCCGCAGAACAAGATCGGCGACTGGAGTGGCGCAAATGCCGCCCCCTATTTAAGCAAGCTGCGCACGCGCGGCTGCGGCGGGCACGGGGGGGGGGCGGTCGAGCGCGCAAATCAGGCCGGGCATTGAGTGACATGGGGCCTGAAGAAGAGGACGAGAAAACACAAAACACGCACACTTCATTTCTTGGCTGGCTTGGCCGCCAGGACAAAATGAGAAATTCAATCCGAGCTTCATCAGGCCCCGAGCTGGTTTTGAAAATCAAGAGAACAGAAGAAATTCCCTCGCATAATCCCTTGGGATAATTACTCGTAATTATGATACTGCCTCCCACTGAGATGTTTCCAGTGAGATATTCCCACTGAGATATTCCCAGTTAGATATTCCCACTGAGATATTCCCACTGAGATGTTTCCAGTGAGATATTCCCAGTGAGATATTCCCAGTGAGATATTCCCAGTGAGATATTCCCAGTTAGATATTCCCAGTGAGATATTTCCAGTGAGATATTCCCAGTTAGATATTCCCACTGAGATATTCCCAGTTAGATATTCCCAGTGAGATACTCCCAGTGAGATACTCCCAGTGAGATACTCCCAGTGAGATTCCCAGTGAGATTCCCAGTGAGTTATTCCTAGTGAGATATTCCCAGTGAGATTCCCAGTGAGTTATTCCTAGTGAGATATTCCCAGTGAGATATTCCCAGTGAGATAGATATTCACACTGTGATATTGCAAAATTTCTACTCTGTGAATCTACCCTCATCGCCAAAATGTCCACTTGGAGAATCTACTCTCATCGCCACAATCTCCACTTGGTGAATCTACCCCCATAGCCACAATGTCCACTTGGAGAATCTACTCTCATCGCCACAATGTCCACTTAGAGAGTCTACCCTTATCGCCACAATGTCCACTTAGAGAGTCTACCCTTATCGCCACAATGTCCACTTAGAGAGTCTACCCTTATCGCCACAATGTCCACTTAGAGAGTCTACCCTTATCGCCACAATGTCCACTTAGAGAGTCTACCCTTATCGCCACAATGTCCACTTAGAGAGTCTACCCTCATCGCCACAATCTCCACCTGGAGAATCTACCCTCATCGCCAAAATGTACTTTAGCATATCCTTCGCCCTCCAATAGTTACGAGCTATCAAACTATAAAACTATTTGCCAGCTCACCATAGTCTGGAAGCAGGAGTGCAGTTGCACCAGAAACGGCGGCTTCTCAGCCAGAGCAAGGACTCGCTTCTCAATCATGGTGCACTCGATATCGTCGTCTTGGATAATTACATCCTTCTTCAGAATTTTGATGGCGTAGATCTCGGTTGTGCCTTTGCGCTCAGCGAGAAGTACCTGGCGCAGATTAATTCAGTCTCAGATTGAATAAAATTGCCATAAAATATCCCTGGCTTGCCTATTTCCGAATTCCGCTTAGAATGGGCCCGGAAGAATTGAAAACTTGGTGGTGGACCTTCGAACTTCGTGCCGAGAAACATGGGGAATCATAGCCAAGATTACAAGGCTCACCATGGGGAATCTCCCAGATTCCAATGGGTATCTCCCAGATTTGAATGGGGAATCTCCCAGATTTGAATGGGGAATCTCCCAGATTTGAATGGGGAATCTCCCAGATTCCAATGGGTATCTCCCAGATTTGAATGGGGAATCTCCCAGATTTTAATAAGGAATCTCCCAGATTTGAATGGGGAATCTCCCAGATTTGAATGGGAAATCTCCTAGATTTTAATAAGGAGTCTCCCAGACTTGAATGGGGAATCTCCCAGATTTGAATGGGGAATCTCCCAGATTCCAATGGGTATCTCCCAGATTTGAATGGGGAATCTCCCAGATTTTAATAATGAATCTCCCAGATTTGAATGGGGAATCTCCCAGATTTGAATGGGGAATCTCCCAGATTTGAATGGGGAATCTCCCAGATTTGAATAGGGAATCTCCCAGATTTGAATGGAGAATCTCCCAGATTTGAATGGGGAATCTCCCAGATTTAAATGGGGAATCTCCCAGATTCCAATTGGGAATATCCCAGATTCCAAGGCTCATTTATTAAAGAATGCTTCAGGTGCAAAACTAAGCCGGTTCTGCTTAAGTTTGGAGACCAACTGCAGACGAAATTGCACACGAACCTTGCCAAAGCTGCCCTTGCCAAGCAGCATTAAAAAGTTGAAGTCCGTACTCCTTGGAATGTCCTGCTTAACAGCCTGGCCACCCTGGGCCGCGGCTAGCTTAGCTTTCTCTTCTTTCTCGTCGGCACGGGCTTTCTACAACGGGTGCGAGATCTGAGCGTATAAGCTGTAAACTGTAAGCTGTAAGCTGTAAACTGAAAACAGTAATCTATAGAATGTAAATTGTAAACTGTAGTCTGAAAAATATAACTTCAAGAGCATAAACTGGAAGTGATAAACTGGAAACTGTAAACTATAAACTGTAAGCTGTAAATTCTAAGCTGTAAACTATAAGGTGTAAACTGTAAGCTGTAAACTGTAAGCTGTAAACTGTAAGCTGTAAACTGTAAGCTGTAAACTATAGGCTGTAAACTGTACACTGTAAACTATATGGACTGTAAGCCAAAAAAATTCTCATTACACGAATCCAAAAAACACCTTAGCAGCATCATCGCGGACGGACGGGATGCAATCAATAACAGTCTAAATCTATATCCAGGCCCAGCCATGCCGTGTATAAGCGTCACCTCGCAAGAGAAGCCGGGCAAACAGAGAATGCTATATTGCTAGCTAGAATAGACACTGGCAGCAGAGCAGACAGACAATAACGGGTGAAACCGAGCGAACGAGACACGCAGGGACAGAAAAAATAAGAAGGATAAGTAGGGGGGGGGGGTAATATCTCAGGCAATTGTGCGGGAGGCTTCTGGAGCTGCCTGCCTGCCAGCAAGGTGGTGGAAGCCGAGGCCCAGGCCTGGGAGCGGAAGAGGCGGTGAGGGAAGGTGGGGAGGCGGCGATGGGGCAGGCTGGTTTGACGGTCCAGGTGCTCAAATGCTGAGATACCGTAGCCGGGGAGAGAGAGAGATGGAGCCGAGAGGAACAGAGAGACAGAAGCCAAGGATATTGGCTAGGCCAAGGAGGCCCAGAAGCAGAACCTTCCCCAAAAGCATCCACAGTTTCAGACAACTTGAGACTGACTACTGTAGAACCTTCCCCAAAAGCATCCACAGTTTCAGACAACTTGAGACTGACTACTGCAGAACCTTCCCCAAAAGCATCCACAGTTTCAGACAACTTGAGACTGACTACTGCAGAACCTTCCCCAAAACCATCCACAGTTTCAGACAACTTGAGACTGACTACTGTAGAACCTTCCCCAAAAGCATCCACAGTTTCAGACAACTTGAGACTGACTACTGTAGAACCTTCCCCAAAACCATCCACAGTTTCAGACAACTTGAGACTGACTACTGTAGAACCTTCCCCAAAACCATCCACAGTTTCAGACAACTTGAGACTGACTACTGTAGAACCTTCCCCAAAAGCATCCACAGTTTCAGACAACTTGAGACTGACTACTGTAGAACCTTCCCCAAAACCATCCACAGTTTCAGACAACTTGAGACTGACTACTGTAGAACCTTCCCCAAAAGCATCCACAGTTTCAGACAACTTGAGACTGACTACTGTAGAACCTTCCCCAAAAGCATCCACAGTTTCAGACAACTTGAGACTGACTACTGCAGAACCTTCCCCAAAAGCATCCACAGTTTCAGACAACTTGAGACTGACTACTGCAGAACCTTCCCCAAAAGCATCCACAGTTTCAGACAACTTGAGACTGACTACTGCAGAACCTTCCCCAAAAGCATCCACAGTTTCAGACAACTTGAGACTGACTACTGTAGAACCTTCCCCAAAAGCATCCACAGTTTCAGACAACTTGAGACTGACTACTGTAGAACCTTCCCCAAAAGCATCCACAGTTTCAGACAACTTGAGACTGACTACTGTAGAACCTTCCCCAAAACCATCCACAGTTTCAGACAACTTGAGACTGACTACTGTAGAACCTTCCCCAAAAGCATCCACAGTTTCAGACAACTTGAGACTGACTACTGTAGAACCTTCCCCAAAAGCATCCACAGTTTCAGACAACTTGAGACTGACTACTGCAGAACCTTCCCCAAAAGCATCCACAGTTTCAGACAACTTGAGACTGACTACTGCAGAACCTTCCCCAAAAGCATCCACAGTTTCAGACAACTTGAGACTGACTACTGCAGAACCTTCCCCAAAAGCATCCACAGTTTCAGACAACTTGAGACTGACTACTGTAGAACCTTCCCCAAAAGCATCCACAGTTTCAGACAACTTGAGACTGACTACTGCAGAACCTTCCCCAAAACCATCCACAGTTTCAGACAACTTGAGACTGACTACTGCAGAACCTTCCCCAAAAGCATCCACAGTTTCAGACAACTTGAGACTGACTACTGCAGAACCTTCCCCAAAAGCATCCACAGTTTCAGACAACTTGAGACTGACTACTGTAGAACCTTCCCCAAAAGCATCCACAGTTTCAGACAACTTGAGACTGACTACTGTAGAACCTTCCCCAAAAGCATCCACAGTTTCAGACAACTTGAGACTGACTACTGCAGAACCTTCCCCAAAAGCATCCACAGTTTCAGACAACTTGAGACTGACTACTGCAGAACCTTCCCCAAAAGCATCCACAGTTTCAGACAACTTGAGACTGACTACTGTAGAACCTTCCCCAAAAGCATCCACAGTTTCAGACAACTTGAGACTGACTACTGTAGAACCTTCCCCAAAAGCATCCACAGTTTCAGACAACTTGAGACTGACTACTGTAGAACCTTCCCCAAAACCATCCACAGTTTCAGACAACTTGAGACTGACTACTGCAGAACCTTCCCCAAAAGCATCCACAGTTTCAGACAACTTGAGACTGACTACTGCAGAACCTTCCCCAAAAGCATCCACAGTTTCAGACAACTTGAGACTGACTACTGTAGAACCTTCCCCAAAAGCATCCACAGTTTCAGACAACTTGAGACTGACTACTGTAGAACCTTCCCCAAAACCATCCACAGTTTCAGACAACTTGAGACTGACTACTGTAGAACCTTCCCCAAAACCATCCACAGTTTCAGACAACTTGAGACTGACTACTGTAGAACCTTCCCCAAAAGCATCCACAGTTTCAGACAACTTGAGACTGACTACTGTAGAACCTTCCCCAAAAGCATCCACAGTTTCAGACAACTTGAGACTGACTACTGTAGAACCTTCCCCAAAAGCATCCACAGTTTCAGACAACTTGAGACTGACTACTGTAGAACCTTCCCCAAAAGCATCCACAGTTTCAGACAACTTGAGACTGACTACTGCAGAACCTTCCCCAAAAGCATCCACAGTTTCAGACAACTTGAGACTGACTACTGTAGAACCTTCCCCAAAAGCATCCACAGTTTCAGACAACTTGAGACTGACTACTGCAGAACCTTCCCCAAAA
This sequence comes from Macrostomum lignano, assembly GCA_002269645.1. Lineage (NCBI taxonomy): Eukaryota > Metazoa > Platyhelminthes > Macrostomidae > Macrostomum > Macrostomum lignano. Next base: position 272,417 of record NIVC01000441.1, read on the forward strand.
CCATCCACAGTTTCAGACAACTTGAGACTGACTACTGCAGAACCTTCCCCAAAAGCATCCACAGTTTCAGACAACTTGAGACTGACTACTGTAGAACCTTCCCCAAAACCATCCACAGTTTCAGACAACTTGAGACTGACTACTGCAGAACCTTCCCCAAAAGCATCCACAGTGTCAGACAACTTGAGACTGACTACTGTAGAACCTTCCCCAAAAGCATCCACAGTTTCAGACAACTTGAGACTGACTACTGTAGAACCTTCCCCAAAAGCATCCACAGTTTCAGACAACTTGAGACTGACTACTGTAGAACCTTCCCCAAAAGCATCCACAGTTTCAGACAACTTGAGACTGACTACTGCAGAACCTTCCCCAAAAGCATCCAAAGTTTCAGACAACTTGAGACTGACTACTGTAGAACCTTCCCCAAAAGCATCCACAGTTTCAGACAACTTGAGACTGACTACTGTAGAACCTTCCCCAAAAGCATCCACAGTTTCAGACAACTTGAGACTGACTACTGTAGAACCTTCCCCAAAAGCATCCACAGTTTCAGACAACTTGAGACTGACTACTGTAGAACCTTCCCCAAAACCATCCACAGTTTCAGACAACTTGAGACTGACTACTGTAGAACCTTCCCCAAAAGCATCCACAGTTTCAGACAACTTGAGACTGACTACTGTAGAACCTTCCCCAAAAGCATCCACAGTTTCAGACAACTTGAGACTGACTACTGCAGAACCTTCCCCAAAAGCATCCACAGTTTCAGACAACTTGAGACTGACTACTGCAGAACCTTCCCCAAAAGCATCCACAGTTTCAGACAACTTGAGACTGACTACTGCAGAACCTTCCCCAAAACCATCCACAGTTTCAGACAACTTGAGACTGACTACTGCAGAACCTTCCCCAAAAGCATCCACAGTTTCAGACAACTTGAGACTGACTACTGTAGAACCTTCCCCAAAACCATCCACAGTTTCAGACAACTTGAGACTGACTACTGTAGAACCTTCCCCAAAAGCATCCACAGTTTCAGACAACTTGAGACTGACTACTGCAGAACCTTCCCCAAAAGCATCCACAGTTTCAGACAACTTGAGACTGACTACTGCAGAACCTTCCCCAAAAGCATCCACAGTTTCAGACAACTTGAGACTGACTACTGCAGAACCTTCCCCAAAAGCATCCACAGTTTCAGACAACTTGAGACTGACTACTGTAGAACCTTCCCCAAAACCATCCACAGTTTCAGACAACTTGAGACTGACTACTGTAGAACCTTCCCCAAAACCATCCACAGTTTCAGACAACTTGAGACTGACTACTGCAGAACCTTCCCCAAAAGCATCCACAGTTTCAGACAACTTGAGACTGACTACTGTAGAACCTTCCCCAAAACCATCCACAGTTTCAGACAACTTGAGACTGACTACTGTAGAACCTTCCCCAAAAGCATCCACAGTTTCAGACAACTTGAGACTGACTACTGCAGAACCTTCCCCAAAAGCATCCACAGTTTCAGACAACTTGAGACTGACTACTGCAGAACCTTCCCCAAAAGCATCCACAGTTTCAGACAACTTGAGACTGACTACTGCAGAACCTTCCCCAAAAGCATCCACAGTTTCAGACAACTTGAGACTGACTACTGTAGAACCTTCCCCAAAACCATCCACAGTTTCAGACAACTTGAGACTGACTACTGTAGAACCTTCCCCAAAAGCATCCACAGTTTCAGACAACTTGAGACTGACTACTGCAGAACCTTCCCCAAAAGCATCCACAGTTTCAGACAACTTGAGACTGACTACTGCAGAACCTTCCCCAAAAGCATCCACAGTTTCAGACAACTTGAGACTGACTACTGTAGAACCTTCCCCAAAAGCATCCACAGTTTCAGACAACTTGAGACTGACTACTGTAGAACCTTCCCCAAAAGCATCCACAGTTTCAGACAACTTGAGACTGACTACTGCAGAACCTTCCCCAAAAGCATCCACAGTTTCAGACAACTTGAGACTGACTACTGTAGAACCTTCCCCAAAAGCATCCACAGTTTCAGACAACTTGAGACTGACTACTGTAGAACCTTCCCCAAAAGCATCCACAGTTTCAGACAACTTGAGACTGACTACTGCAGAACCTTCCCCAAAAGCATCCACAGTTTCAGACAACTTGAGACTGACTACTGCAGAACCTTCCCCAAAAGCATCCACAGTTTCAGACAACTTGAGACTGACTACTGCAGAACCTTCCCCAAAAGCATCCACAGTTTCAGACAACTTGAGACTGACTACTGTAGAACCTTCCCCAAAACCATCCACAGTTTCAGACAACTTGAGACTGACTACTGCAGAACCTTCCCCAAAAGCATCCACAGTTTCAGACAACTTGAGACTGACTACTGCAGAACCTTCCCCAAAAGCATCCACAGTTTCAGACAACTTGAGACTGACTACTGTAGAACCTTCCCCAAAACCATCCACAGTTTCAGACAACTTGAGACTGACTACTGCAGAACCTTCCCCAAAAGCATCCACAGTTTCAGACAACTTGAGACTGACTACTGCAGAACCTTCCCCAAAAGCATCCACAGTTTCAGACAACTTGAGACTGACTACTGTAGAACCTTCCCCAAAACCATCCACAGTTTCAGACAACTTGAGACTGACTACTGCAGAACCTTCCCCAAAAGCATCCACAGTTTCAGACAACTTGAGACTGACTACTGCAGAACCTTCCCCAAAAGCATCCACAGTTTCAGACAACTTGAGACTGACTACTGTAGACTGTTTTTAGTTTTGCATACAAAACAGATCTTTTACTTTAGTCTGACCAATGCCTTATTGAATGATAGATTACGTTAACAATGACACTGACTTATGGGGCGTGTTGGGATAAAAAAATATAGGTCAGGATTTTTTTGTAAACTTGTTGTTCATTAACAAAAGCAGAATAGCTCGTAAGTCTTTAGTATTGAAGCCAAAAAGGTTTTTTAAAACACAGACCTACGAGCTCGTAGTTACATTTTCTACAGACAAGAATTTTGCAGCACAAAATGAAGCTTTTACGCAACTTTTTTACCTCTACATAGAGATATTTAAAATTATTTCGCTTTTAAAACTTTTGCCGAGACTACTCGTAGCCTAGAGTGAAATTTCACGTAACCTACAGACTACAGTTGTCAGCCTACAGACTACAGTTGTCAGCCTACAGACTACAGTTGTCAGCCTACAGACTACAGTTGTCAGCCTACAGACTATATATAGTTGTCAGCCTACAGCCTTCACTAGTCAGCCTACAGACTACAGTTGTCAACCTACAGACTACAGTTGTCAGCCTACAGACTATATAGTTGTCAGCCTACAGACTACAGTTGTCAGCCTACAGACTACAGTTGTCAGCCTACAGACTATATAGTTGTCAGCCTACAGACTACAGTTGTCAGCCTACAGACTACAGTTGTCAGCCTACAGACTACAGTTGTCAGCCTACAGACTACAGTTGTCAGCCTACAGACTACAGTTGTCAGCCTACAGACTACAGTTGTCAGCCTACAGACTACAGTTGTCAGCCTACAGACTACAGTTGTCAGCCTACAGACTACAGTTGTCAGCCTACAGACTACAGTTGTCAGCCTACAGACTACAGTTGTCAGCCTACAGACTACAGTTGTCAGCCTACAGACTACAGTTGTCAGCCTACAGACTACAGTTGTCAGCCTACAGTTGACTGAAAATGCGGCTGGTTCTGAGGGAGATGGCGGCAATCCAGTGTTTGGTTTTTGTGGCTGGCAAGGAGATGGAAGAGCGTTGCCAGGGGGCGGTAAAGTAGGCCGGGGCCTATAAGGGATAAAGATACATTTGTCAGCTAACTGCCAGAAAACTGGAGTTGCTGTCGCTTAAAAGCTTTTTTGTCACCTTGAGAAGAAGCCTAGCAGTTAGGGAGAGTCTAGATAAGCTATTAAATATGTATTCCAAACTGATATTCTCATATCAGATTAAACAGAAAGATATTAACAGCCGGGGCGTGGCAAACTCGATAAGCAATAATATATTCGCAAAAAAATGAATAACCATCCCCATACCGACCCCGCCTAGGTAAGTCATCATCATTTTCGCTTCTAATTTTGAAAGACAGCCAGCCAAGCTGGGGGGAATAGGCAAGCAGGCAGGGCCACGCGACAATGCCAGGATAGAAGGAATATAGCTCTATAGCCTGCTCAGGGACTACAGAAGATTGCAGTACTCGCGGCAGCATCCCCCCTCACCCCGGCAAGTGGTGGTATGGATGCGAGACCCGGTGAGACAGTGGAGACGAGAAAAAAAGAGAGAAAGGCCCGGACAGATGGGAAAATCTCCGAGAATTCATCCTGTTCCCCGCGCTTTTGTCAGTATCGAGGCCTCCCTGCCCCTGTCAAGCAGCTCGCGCCACCGCCTCCACCCATTTTCCTATCTTTTAAAATGTTCTCCCTGCTCTCAGCCTCCGCTGCTGCTTCTGCTATCACGCGTTGGGAGTGTGATACCGGAGTAACAGCGAGGAATGAGCGAGGAGAGAAGCATATACTGCCACAAATTTATCCCCAAAAAGCGATTCTGAATTATGCAAGCCTAGCTCCAAAAAAGCATTTCCTTCTACTAAACTCTTCCTTAGCTGCTATGACCAAATGCTTAATTTAGTTTTATCGCCTCTGATCCTCAGACTGGTCCAGCTGCCAGCATCATTTGACTCTGAGCAGCTGCTCGTAGCTTAACTATAGCGCTAAACTATAGTGGTTACGATTAACTAGGGATGGGCTTGAATTCGGGGTGATGGAGTAAAAATATTCAGGATATTGGGATCGAACCGGGGTGGTGGGATCAAATCGCCAAGATTGTGGGATCAAATAGGGATGATGGGATCAAATCGAGATGATGGGATCAAATCGGGATGATGGGATCAAATCGGGATGATGGGATCGAATCGGGATGATGGGATCAAATCGCCATGATGGGATCCCATCCCCATGATGGGATCGAATCGGGATAATGGGATCAACTCGGCATGATGGGATCAGAATGGTGGGATGCATCGGGATGCCAGCTAACCTCAAACTTGGTGCGCAGCTCCTGCACATTGGCTGTGATCTCATCAGGACAGGGTATGTTGTAGAACTCGCCCTCCTCCTGATTGAGCAGCTTAAACCAGCCGGTAACCGGGGCCTTGACCAGCTCGCTGATCCCGAAGCTCATGGCGCCCATGAAGTCGTTGCGTGAGGTCCGATCCCAGTCCCACACCTCGATTGAGAGCCGCTTGCCGAAGTCCTCCTTCCGAAGGTCGCTGTACAGATAAAAATGCATAGAAAAACATGAAGGCTTGCAGGGAAGCGTACGGTATCGCTCGTAAAGCAGAACGGATTCGGTCATAAATCATTGCGGACAAAAACTTGGTCTGGAATATTCTAAATTTGCTGGAGCCGGCGAAAGTTCGAAATCGTGTTTGCAAAAAGTAAAAAAGCGAAGCTGCTTGCTTCAATAGATATCAAATATTGTACAAACTAAATTTCCATCGCCTTAGTAGCTAATGCATGTCACCTTAGTAGCTAATGTCCATCGCCTTAGTAGCTAATGCATGTCACCTTAGTAGCTAATGTCCATCGCCTTAGTAGCTAATGCATGTCACCTTAGTAGCTAATGTCCATCGCCTTAGTAGCTAATGCATGTCACCTTAGTAGCTAATGTCCATCGCCTTAGTAGCTAATGCATGTCACCTTAGTAGCTAATGTCCATCGCCTTAGTAGCTAATGCATGTCACCTTAGTAGCTAATGTCCATCGCCTTAGTAGCTAATGCATGTCACCTTAGTAGCTAATGTCCATCGCCTTAGTAGCTAATGCATGTCACCTTAGTAGCTAATGTCCATCGCCTTAGTAGCTAACTAGCAATCTAGTGCGGCCCCCCTTCGGGGCGCCCAATAAGAAAGGAGCAAAAATAGTTCATGGAAAACAATAAAAAAACACATTTTCTTAAACACTAATTCCTTCTTCACATTTTAAAAATCACCTTATTCGTGTAAAATTGTCACGGACTAAGATGTTTGCAAAATTAAAAAATCACTTTTTCTCTAAAATTAACAAACAGTCAACAAAATATCGTTTCACTAAATAGAAAATATTCCCAAGACAGCAAGCAACCCCCTCCAAAAGTGAACAATCGCAGATAGCAAGCATCCTCTAATGCTCATAGCAAGAATCACCACAGATAGCAAGCATCTGCAGATTAGCAAGCACCCCCCAGATATTATAGAAGCATCCTGCAGATAGCAAGCACCCCCCAGATATTATAGAAGCATCCACCCAGATAGCAAGCATCCTGCAGATAGCAAGAATCCCTGAATAGCAAGCATCCCTGGATAGAAAGAATCCCATGCATGTAGCCAGTACCCCCTCTCCCAAATAGCAAGTATCCCCCTCGAGAGCAAGCATCCACGAGACAGCAAGTAGCTAGTGCAAATGTTACTTCCGCTAATGCAATAATCGCTTTCTCAGGTTGTGCAACAATCCACGTCTCAGCGAGCGAAATAATCTCTTTTTTAGACAGCGCAGTAATCAGCTTCTCAGCTAGTGCAATAATCCTTGGTTTATTAATAGCAATAATCCTTGATTAATCAAGTGCAATAATCCTTGGTTTATCAAGTGCAATAATCCTTGGTTTATCAAGTGCAGTAATCTTTGGCTTATCAAGTGCAATAATCCTTGGTTTATCAAGTGCAATATTCCTTTGTTTATCAAGTGCAATAATCCTTGGTTTATCAAGTGCAATAATCCTTGGTTTATTAAGTGCAATAATCCTTGGTTTATCAATGGCAATAATCCTTGGTTTATCTAGCGCAGTAATCCTTGGCTTATCAGGTGCAATAATCCTTGGTTTATCAAGTGCAATATTTGTTTATCAAGTGCAATAATCCTTGGTTTATCAAGTGAAATAATCCTTGGTTTATCAAGTGCAATAATCCTTGGCTTATCAACTGCAATAATCCTTGGTTTATCAAGCGCAGTAATCTTTGGCCTATCAAGTGCAATAATCCTTGGTTTATCAAGTGCAGTAATCCTTGGCCTATCAAGTGCAATAATCCTTGGTTTATCAAGTGCAATAATCCTTGGTTTATCAAGTGCAATAATCCTTGGTTTATCAAGTGCAATAATCCTTGGCTTATCAACTGCAATAATCCTTGGTTTATCAAGTGCAATAGTCCTTGGTTTATCAAGCGCAGTAATCCTTGGCCTATCAAGTGCAATAATCCTTGGCTTATCAAGTGCAATAATCCTTGGTTTATCAAGTGCAATAATCCTTGGTTTATCAAGTGCAGTAATCCTTGGCTTATCGAGTGCAGTAATCCTTGGTTTGCCAAGAGCAATAATCCTTGGTTTATCAAGTGCAATAATCCTTGGTTTATCAAGTGCAATAATCCTTGGTTTATCAAGTGCAATAATCCTTGGTTTATCAGATGCAATAATCCTTGGCTTATCAACTGCAATAATCCTTGGTTTATCAGATGCAATAATCCTTGGCTTATCAACTGCAATAATCCTTGGTTTATTAAGAGCAATAATCCTTGGTTTATCGAGTGCAGTAGTCCTTGGTTTATTAATATCAATAATCCTTGAATAATCCAGTGCATTAATCCTTGGCTTATCAAGTGCAACATTCTTTACTATCAAGTGCAATAATCCATGGCTTATCAAGTGCAATAATCCTTGGCTTATCAAGTGCAATAATCCTTGGTTTATCAAGTGCAATAATCCTTTGTTTATCAAGTGCAATAATCCTTTGTTTATCAAGTGCAATAATCCTTTGTTTATCAAGTGCAATAATCCTTGGTTTATCAAGCGCAGTAATCCTTGGCTTATCAAGTGCAATAATCCTTGGTTTATCAAGTGCAATAATCCTTGGTTTATCAAGCGCAGTAATCTTTGGCCTATCAAGTGCAATAGTCCTTGGTTTATCGAGTGCAGTAATCCTTGGTTTTCCAAGTGCAATAATCCTTGGCTTCTTGAGTGCAGTAATCCTTGGTTTGCCAAGAGCAATAGTCCTTGGTTTATCGAGTGCAGTAATCCTTGGTTTTCCAAGTGCAGTAATCCTTGGTTTATTAATAGCAATAATCCTTGGCTTCTTGAGTGCAGTAATCCTTGGTTTGCCAAGAGCAATAGTCCTTGGTTTATCGAGTGCATTAATCCTTGGTTTTCCAAGTGCAATAATTCTTGGCTTCTTGAGTGCAGTAATCCTTGGTTTGCCAAGAGCAATAGTCCTTGGTTTATCGAGTGCATTAATCCTTGGTTTTCCAAGTGCCGTAATCCTTGGTTTATTAATAGCAATAATCCTTGATTAATCAAGTGCAGTAATCTTTGGTTTGCCAAGAGCAATAGTCCTTGGTTTATCGAGTGCAGTAGTCCTTGGTTTATTAATAGCAATAATCCTTGGCTTATCGAGTGCAGTAATCTAAGTGTTTTTATTTAGTCCTTTAATAAAACCTTTTAATAAAAAATTTTACACTACTACTTTTAAACTACTTAGATTCGAACCTAGGTCGCTGCATTAGCAGTCTGGTCTGTTCAGCTCTAGGCTAGCTCTCATCGAAGTTATCAGTGATGTTGTACCACTTATATAATTCAACACTCACACCAAGTCAGGTAGAGTAAAAAGTCTCACGAAGCAGTTATGACATAATCAATTTCTTAGGCAAGTCAGTACCAGTGTCTATGAAAGTTTACAATATGGTTACGTAATATAAATTCAGTACTGCGCTATGCTTTCACACTCAAAGCTGTGACGCAATTCAATTGAGTGTCAAATTCAGCCAGTACACAGACGATAAATAAAGTGTATTGTGATGCAATCTATTTCAGAATCAGAATTCAACCAGTCAGTTTTTCTGCTAGCATTCTTACGATGCATTTCAAGTCGAAAGAGCTGCTTGACCTTTGCAAAAAAGCATGTTTTTCGAATATTTAATCCCTTTAGCATCAAGCAATTTCTTAGCCACGATGCATGTACTGTCACGGGAAAATTTCTGATCGAACAGTGCAAGTTCGAAGAAAATCGGTTGAGCCGTTTTTGCTAAAATCGATCACACACACACACATACACACACACACATACCGACAGACCATTTTTAGTATATTGGAAATGTCCATCGTCTTGGCTAATGTCCATTGGCGAAGTCACATGCATAGCACAAATTAGTTTCTTATTTACGGCAACATAAATCGTACTCACAAGACCAGTTTTTCATTCCACACGGGATTTAGCGTGGCCTTGATGACGCGGGTCTTTTTCTTTGAATTGCTATCGTCAGGCAGCAGTTTGAGCTTCACGTACGGATCTGCCAAGCCGTTGGGATCCATTGGGACCAGGTTTTTGCCTTCGATCACTGCGGGATAGCGGTAGGTACAAAATGAGCTTTCTAGGTGAACTTTAGGACATAAACTATACTGGTGCCATTGGGGCCAGTTTAGCGCCTCCTGACACCTACTGTGATGCTTCATGGCACCTATTGTGGCGCTTCCTGACACAATTTGTGGCGCCTCTTGGCACCTCCTGTGGCGTGACAACTACTGTTGCTCCTGACACCTTATGTGGCGCCTCCTGACAACTACTGTTGCTCCCGACACCTCATGTGGCGCCTCCTGACAACTACTGTTGCTCCTGACACCTCATGTGGCGCCTCCTGACACCTGTGGCGCCTCCTGACACCTGTGGCGCCTCCTGACACCTGTGGCGCCTCCTGACACCTGTGGCGCCTCCTGACACCTGTGGCGCCTCTTGACACCTGTGGCGCCTCCTGACAACAACTGTTGCTCCTGGCACCTTCAGTGGCGCCTACTGACAACTAACTTGGCGCCATTTCAGACAACTTTTGGCGCCTCCAGACACCTACTTTAGCACTTTCGAGGCCATTTTTGCCGATCCGACACCTCAATCCATTAGTCGAGCCATATCCTGTCATTTAGTTTTCAAGGGCTGTAGACTTCGGTTCCGTTTATGTCTCTGAAGGCTCATTTATCCCATATACACACAGGTACATTGAATTACGCTCGCTTATCCCGTGAATTACTTGTATCCGATGAATCACGTATACAATCCGTCGCGTTTTGCTGTAGCAATTAATCTGAGAGCTTGACAGCCATGGCAACCCGGAGATATTCTGCTGGCCTATATGACACACGGCTCCTAAATTAGACTTGATCGATTGGTTTAAAATAAGATGATCAGATACTGGAAAATGTTGTGAAGACAGGAGATCCATGCAATAATGACTGTAATAAGTTATCTTCCTTGTGAGCGACCATGAAAGTTTTATTCTAGTTCAACTATATTTAGACTTCTACCGCACCAACCAGCGTCAAAGTGCACTAATCGGACTCAAAACTGCCCCAGCCAGCCTCAAAACTGCCCCAACCAGCCTCAAAACTGCCTCAACCAGCCTCAAAACTGCCCCAACCACCCTCAAAACTGCCTCAACCAGCCTCAAAACTGCCTCAAAACTGCCCCAACCAGCCTCAAAACTGCCCCAACCAGCCTCAAAACTACAGGAATGTATGCACCAGAAAATGGCTTTGAATCAGAACTCAAAACTGCAGAAACTATTGTACTTCTGCCATATCGGTTATGTTGTTGGGGAATAATGAATACTTCCAGTCCGGTTAGTATTTCCATATAATAATAATCTGTTGTGCAATTAATCAATATAGTTACTGCTCAGTAATGCGTTATATATGGTGTATAATACAATGCATAGCGTCTAATCTAACAGAATTTATTGCTTAATGAAAATAATTCAATATCCATTTCGAATTTCCATTTCTATATATACTAATAATTATTGAATATGGAATTTAGTGCGTGAAATTAAAACATCCGATAAAAGAATCAATGTACTGCATAGATATGCCTTCCTCTTACTGTTACGGGCTCATATACTCCACCGAGAACAATCAGAGCAGCACTGGCTAGTTACGCAATTTAATAAGGTACCATGTCCTGGGCTTTTCTAAGCGGCAGAATCAAATTACCAGTCGGCATTAAGCAAAGAGTTCCAAATCAAGTAAAATACCCAACATCTCTGAACCACAGATGCAAAAGTCTGCAGACTCCGTATACACAGATTGCTCAGATTCAACAATTGATGAAACTCAAAGAAACTCAATAATTATAAAATTATCGATACTCGAAATTAAATATGCACTACAAAAGATATGGAACTCGAATTAAATGGTATCCAAAACATGGGAAACTCCAAATTCAGAATGCCAACAATTGAGGTTGATGCATTCAAAAAATACGATACGAACAATACATTAAAGGACATTGCAACTCTAAATTTCTAGAAGCTCGAACCTTCATAAGCTCGAAGCTTCACAAGCTCGAAACTTCATCACAAGCTCGAAACTTCATCACAAGCTCGAAACTTCACAAGCTCGAAACTTCATAAGCTCGAAACTTCACAAGCTCGAAACTTCACAAGCTCGAAACTTCATCACAGGCTCGAAACTTCAAAAGCTCGAAACTTCACAAGCTCGAAACTTCATCACAAGCTCGAAACTTCAAAAGCTCGAAACTTCACAAGCTCGAAACTTCATCACAAGCTCGAAACTTCACAAGCTCGAAACTTCATCACAAGCTCGAAACTTCAAAAGCTCGAAACTTCACAAGCTCGAAACTTCATCACAAGCTCGAAACTTCACAAGCTCGAAACTTCACAAGCTCGAAACTTCATCACAAGCTCGAAACTTCACAAGCCCGAAACTCGAAACTGAAATAAGCTCGAGCTTGTGAAAATAAACGACCCAATAGCAGCAATACACACATACAGCAACAGTAGTAGCATTCAGTAGTATTCGAAATTATAAAACAGGTCAGGCAGCTGGCTATTTGTCTCTATACTACTAGCCCTCTTCCCTCCCCCCCTCCAGCTGGAGCGATGGAGCAGGCAGCAGGAGGCTGGGCGCAGAGGTGGATCAGGCAAACACAACCGGCTTCGCTGCCGCTTCCCACCTGTCCGCCGGGCTGCGGGCGCGCTCCACACGCGCAGATTAAAAGAGAGAGGGAGAGAGAGAGAGAGAGAGAGAGAGAGAGAGAGAGAGAGAGAGAGAATGTGCGCACTTTTGCCAAAAGCTCCACCCTTGGGGACCGCACCCTTTGCTGCTTAGCCAAGGAGCACTATTAGATCAAGCATCTAGAGTGGAAACTGAATGCTAGGTATTTAAAAAGCGTCGCTTTTATCTTTTAACTTTTACAAATAAAGTTGATATTTCAATTAGGATTTGAGTATTCTAAACTTTTTATAGAACTGTTCAAAGCGGGGGTCGGCAAACTTCGGCCCACGGGCCACACGAGGCCTGCAAAGCCTCTCTACCCGGCCCTCGAGTTCTTTGAAACTTCACAATAGCAATGCGGCCTGCTTAAGGTAATTGTGTCTTCTATTGTCTATAATGATCTCTTTTCTTTTCTCTCCTCTTCTCCTCCTCTCTCGTCTCTCCTCTCACCCCTCTTCTCTCCTCTCTCTTCTCTTCTCTCCTCTCCTCTCCTCTCCTCTCCTCTCCTCTTTCTCTCCTCTCCTATTCAGTCTCTCCTCTCTTCTCCTTTAGAATTTTATTTCTCTTCTCTATTCCCTCTGACAATCTCTCTCCCGTCTCCCCTACTCTAGCTCACAATCATGCACTAGATTTACTAGGTACGCACATACTTAAAGGCTGATTAATTTAATGTTTTTAGATTAAAATGTGCATATTACTTACAAAAATAATCTAAGGAAGGCAACTGGTAATATTTAGAAAGCTTGTTTAATTGTTTAATTTAAGCTTCCATTGCTTTCCAATCCAGATGCTTGATCGCGGAACTCCATGGCTCAGCCAAAAATTCACGTCCTTGTCATTCCTTTCAGCTCCTCGATCGCCTCTATTTTAGCTACGACATAAAAAAATGTTTTTATACTTTACAAACCTAACTGTACCCACAATGAACTACACGCACAAACTTGAATAACAGCAACCAACTTGCTTGCAAAATACTTCTTTTTCTCAGAAACTAAACCCAGATGAACTTTTGCCATAGGCTCTTACCTATGGCTAATAAAAATGAGTTGAGACAAACTGTCTTCTGTTTCAGTAGCAATCGACCGCTGGCCGGGAGCAGGATGCATAAATTTATCAGCAATAATGAAAAAAGGAGAAACCACACGGCTTGTTTCTTGCTCCTGGAAGAAGAGCACCACTTTTGAGGCAAGCAAGTCATGCCCGGTCTGAATATGAATAAATTGGTTCTAGGATTCTAAGAAATGAGCAAAATTGAGGGCGATCTATCTGCACTGGCTGCTGCGTGTTTGCGGACACCAGCGGCGGATTTAGAAATTTTAAATGAGATTGTAACTATAAGATAATATAAACGAGAGGGGCGCCATAATATAGACAAAATGGGCGCCATAATATAGACGAGAGGAGCGCCATAATATAGACGAGATGGGCGCCATAATGTAGACGAGAGGAGCGCCATAATATAGACGAGAGGGGCGCCATAATATAGACGAGATGGGTGCCATAATATAGACGAGAGGAGCGCCATAATATAGACGAGAGGGCGCCATAATATAGACGAGAGGGCCATAATATAGACGAGAGGGGCGCCATAATATAGACGAGAGGGGCGCCATAATATAGACGAGAGGGGCGCATAATATAGACGAGAGGGGCGCCATAATATAGACGAGAGGGGCCATAATATAGACGAGAGGGGCGCCATAATATAGACGAGAGGGCGCCATAATATAGACGAGATGGGCGCCATAATATAGACGAGAGGGCGCCATAATATAGACGAGAGGGCGCCATAATATAGACGAGATGGGCGCCATAATATAGACGAGATGGGCGCCATAATATAGACGAGATGGGCGCCATAATATAGACGAGACGCCATACTGAGCAAGCTGAGGGCGTTGATGACCTTTTTTAGTCCAAAGGAAATGGGAAAATGGTGACATCATCGCCCTTTAATCCGCCCCTGTCGCGCACCTTCAACGTGAAGCTTATTAGCTTCGCTGCGAATTTTCAAATCCAGTCGGCCTCGACGCTCCGTATGATCGATGCCGCACAGCATTGGCACGTTCTTTTCGCACCGCTTGTGCACGTTCATGTCGCAGCCTGAAGGATTGGGAGGGTTGGGAGAGGCAAGTGAGGCGGGTTGGCTGGCTGCATGCAGCTACGGCTGCGGATTTTCGGCAGATGGATAACGGCGAAGAGCTTGTTGAACAATATAATAAAATAATTCATGGCTTCGTTTACTACAAATCGTAACGATTGCTAAAGCCCTGCGCCCTTGTATTAGTTGCATTGGGTCTTGCTTATTATACACTTCCACATGGGGTGCAGGATTCGAGAGGAAGTATAAATTTTCCTAACACAATATTTTAACAGAGCCAGTTTAGCAAACGCAAAGGTACTCTGTATAGTTCTGTACGCTGGCGGAAAAATTCGAATGGGCAGCTGTACCAATACAGCGATATTTTCTTAAAATTTACTTGCTTTTAGGATTGGGCATCAATGCTTATCAGAGGGTTAGGGTGGAGAAAATGCCTGATAAGGGGCAACTATACATTATTGGCGGACCGAATGAAAAGTCTGACTAAAAGCATGATAGCTGGAGGCACGCAGGAGACAGCGGATCAAGAAAGTACAGACAGGCTTTAACTGGAATTCATCATGGAGCTTACATTCGCATTTCAGGCCCTGGTGGAACAGGCCGTACAGCAGTGAGCCGCAATGGTCGCAAAATGTTGGACTGGTGTAGCTGGTGACCCTGAACTTGTGATTGTTGTGAAACTGCAATTTTTAACAAATGAAATATAGTTTTTTTAACGATTGTAAAATGAGGTAAGTATATAATGAAAAATCTATTCACACGTAAAATATTTTCAAATGAATTAAAACAGGTATGGAAAAATTCTCACATCAGTGTCAGGCCCGTGATCCGCGCCAGGACAGGCAAAGGTGACCAGTTCGTGGCATCTCTTGTGCACAGCGAAAGAACAAACTGAAATTTCAATGATTAGTATTTGTTTTACAGTAAAAACCAAGAGAAATATAATTTCAATTAAATATTTATTTAGAATATTACCTTTGCATTGAAATCCTTGCTTTCCAAATCCCCTTCAAATGATTTGAGAATTATTGATTATCAGATTAAAAATAATAAATAGGTTAAAATATTAAAATGTAAAATTCTTATTTCAATTATTAAAATGGTACTAGATGCTCAACAAATGTTCATACCTATAAACTATTGTCACCAATGTACTTATTTACTGCCTAAAAACTTAAATAAAAATAGATATAAGCTATTTAAACACTTTTATTTATTTTTATGAAGAGATGTAGAACTACATCTTAGCCATACTGAATACAAATGTTTATAGTTATGATTAGTATTAAAATTATTTAGGAAATAGATGAACCTACTGGGTTCTAGGAAATAAATATAAACACTAACAAGAAAATACTTAAAACTGTCCAGTAAAATAAATTGAAATGAGTATAAATGTAATTAAATATCAAGGACAAAATATAGTCATAGATTTTAAAAAATAACCATTATAAGCTTGCTAGAAAATCTGACTTTCTTAGACTAAACTACCAAAAATACTCTAAACTACAATTACATTTTTTGTTTGCTTTAAATAATCTGTGCAAAGTAGAAAGTATCAAAGTAAGCTAAGAGTACATATATCAATTAAATATTACATTAAGATATCATTTCTTCTATTAAGAATCTGCACTTCTATCTTGCCTAGGACAATCTTTGAAAAATAAGTAACTCCTTGTGTCTACTGAACCTGTCAAGCCTACCTACTGGACAACTAATGATAGGCCTTATATAACTTACCAGATGAAATCAGTACAGTGTCCACAGAATGTTGGCTGTTTAAAAAATCTAGCCACAAACTTGTGATTCTTGACCTCGTGCACATTCTTTTGTCGCAGTGCTCCCCTTCGAGCAAACGCTTTCATTAAATGTTGATCATCATCGTTTTCCATAGTCATTATTTAGGATAGTAGAAAATACTTTCGACAGTGCTAAATTGATTTTGAGAATATATATGCGATAACAAAAATCACAATTTTATAAGAAGCCAGACAGTATCTACTGTTCGCCAACTATCATACTATAAGGTAATAAGCATAAAACGACCTTTAAGCGTTGATCTATTACACAATTATACTTAAATACTCTCCCTGCAAAAACAGAATTAAGAAAGCATGATAATCAGGAGCGCCTGATTCTTGTAATCTTTATACACTCAAAAACCACCATCGCGAAATCCCGTTCGATGGTTTTCGTTTTTAACGACTATTGATTTTTATGAGCTGGATTCATCATTTGAGAACTATTGATGCGGAAATCTTGAACGTCCCAGTCGTTTACGTTTATATTTTCTACTGACCTGCATTTGAAATATGCGCAGCAATATAGGCTGCTTGAATTAAAGGCTGCTTTGAACACTGCATATCTCCAAAACGTCATATATCCGATTCTTCATATCTCTGACATGTTAACCCTAATCCTATACTCTAACCCTAACCCTAACGGAGGTATGAAGTGTCAGAAATATGGAGTCTCAGAGATATGAAACTCCCCCCGTGGCGCCGACGCAGATAAGACTAGAGAGGGATGCATTGGTACAGTCTAGCACGGACCTGTGTAATAAGTACTATAAGTACAGTACCTAGGCTAGGGGTCCAAGCATTATACTTTTCAAATTAACTGTCAACAACAGAACGTCTGATGGCCCCGGCCTATAGTTGCCAAAGCATACAATTTGTCACAATGGCAATGCCACAGTCGGCATGACACAGCTGAGCTCAGCTAATTAAGTAGCACTCTCTCAGCTGTACCAGTCTGAAACCAGCCTGGTCGACTCCGCCGTGGCCAAGGCCAAGGCAGGTAAACTAAATCAGAAGATCTTTGCTCAACTGGCGAGGGCGACTCTGTGGTGCGGCCAGGCGCCCATGCCACCAGTACCTGCTATTTCAGCTATGGATCGCCTATCAGAGTGACGCCGGGGACCACGAGGCCAATCTCCATCTGGCCCCAGCTGTACCAGGTGGCCGCCTCAGACTCGGCACGATGAACTGTCGAACTCTGAAGGCCCCCTGGCGTCGCATCATTCTCGTCCAGCTGGCGATCACGGCCTACAGCTGGACCTCATCATGCTGTGCGAGGTTTCTATCGTGGCTGAGCCGGGGCTCCACTCTGTGGACCTCGGACCCGGCTAGAGCCTCCAGCTGTACACGTCGGCAGACGACCGCGGCCGGGGCGGTGTCAGCGTACTGGTCGGACCGCGCCTTCGACAGAACGTGCACTGCACTTCGCTGTCCCCGCGACTGATGCGCGGGGTCGACCTGCGCCTGCTGCATCCGGCTGTTCTGCGCGTATGCACCCGCCGCTGCTCAACCCAAGGAGGCTCGTGCCTTCGACTACCTGGCTGGGCAGCTAGAAGAAGTGCCAACCGAGACACGCTGGCGGTGCTCTGAAACCTGAACGCAGTTCCGTGGAGGTCCGAGCGCTCGCTCTTTGTCGCGGGACGCGAGAACGCCAACATGCCTCGCCCTGCCCCGCCCTGACTCCACAACGCTGCCGCCTCTGGGGCCAAGCCCGGAGCCCGCGGCAGTTTTCGAGAACTGCGTCGCGGTGTTGAACTTCCTCGGGAAGGCGGGCGCCGTCTGACGCCCGGTGTTATGGGCCCTGGCCCGAGCGCGCCCGAAGAAGAAGAAGAAGAAGAAGAAGAACGCCAACACCGATGCGCTGGAGGATCTGCTTGACCGGCTGGACTTGGTGTCCACGAACACCCAGTTCCACAAGCTCCCTACCCGCCTGGTCACCTTTGCGGGCTGCAAGAGATGGCGACGGAACGCACGCGGGCGAAATGCCACGAGGAGACTGGTGCAACTCGATCATACGCTGGTTGGTACTCGCGAGCGCCGCCGAGACACCAACTGCGACACGGCTCCGCTGGCTCTCCGGTCAGACCACCGACTCCTGATCTGCGACTTGCGGCTTCACGACCAGCTCTATCGACCACCAAAGCAGCGGTCACGGCGCTACTATCGCGCTCTGTTGGACACCCGCGTGAAGCGTCAATTCGCGGGCGCCTTCGTCAGCACGCTTGGAGACAGCGCGAGGCGGAATCTTACATTCCTACCTGCTATGCTAATGATAGTATTCGTACATATAGGCTACGCCTCTGCCATTTCCCACATATTGCTGCCGTCCCTTTGCCACCCCCCCCTGGCCACGCCACGGGTTTTCCAGGCCGGCCCATTCCAGTTGTTGACACAGCTATGCTAAAGCTAACACACTCAATGGTTAACAACAGTAATAAATTTAAAATAAAAAAACGAGTATGGCATAGGGAATAGTTGAGCGGGTGTGCGGGTACTCACTATGTATTTAATAAAGGGCTACATTTATTTATTTTTAGTTTTTAAAAACTTATTGCACGAGCATATTATGGGGATTTCCGAAAAATTGTTGAATAAATTCATCAAAGTCCGCAGCATAACAACCTATCAATTATAGCTAACTCCTAATTTTCTATACGTTATTAGCAGACCACAGATTCTAGAATTACTAGATGGGCCATTCAGCAAATTTGCTTGTAAACTACTTTCAGTTCAGTAGCAGGTTAAACAGGCATTTAAATGTATTTTTAAAGCCGCTTATTTATTGGCTCTTACCCTCCAGCCTTTAACCCTTTCGCGCTTTTCCACACTACCCCCCCCCGCCCGCCGTAATTTTTATTTGTCTTTCTCGGAATTCCAGCCTAAAGCTACTATGTACATTTCAGAGGACTGGCTCATGTACATTATGGCTGAACCAATTAGCAAGTTGTTTACGCCTGCAAGCTTGGGCTTCTAAACTTATCAAAGTCATTTCAGCTGCCTTATTTATAAAATATCTTATGTATTCTTCTTTGCTACTGAAATTATAGCACGAGCTAGAAAGCTGCTTTACGAAGTATATGTGCCCGAGGGGCCTATCTAGTTCCTTTAGAATCTGTGCAACAGACAGGGTAGCGCATAAAATCATTTAATTACTACTATTATTATTATTTTATTTTTTATTACCAGAAAAGCGAACGAAGGAGACAGAAAGAGAGAATTGGGTTTTATAATAATGACAG
Source organism: Macrostomum lignano (assembly GCA_002269645.1). Classification (NCBI taxonomy): domain Eukaryota; kingdom Metazoa; phylum Platyhelminthes; family Macrostomidae; genus Macrostomum; species Macrostomum lignano. The sequence goes on from NIVC01000441.1 coordinate 291,634, forward strand.
CTTTCTGTAATTAAATATCAGGTTGAAAAACTAGCCGATGCTCTCACCTGTACATACTGTCATGCCAAGGAAAGATTTTGCCTGCTAATTATCCTGTAATAAGTTCAAAGGTTTTAAACTAATACTGCGCTCGAGTCTGACAAGAGAATTATGAAACTACGAGATTTACTAAGAACATCTCGATCGAGGTCTACTGTAAGTAGTTGACCTGCGATTTATGACTAAAAATTAAAATAAGCTGGTAAGTAGCCATGGCAGTCACGGAGACCCCTGTGAGGCACAAAAAATGAATAAGCGAATTTTGAGACTTCAATAGGGAAATAGTAACGCAGGGCTATCTATAGAGAACCAGAAAAAATTCTAAACTCGATTTGTATAGTGACTACAAGAGTGCTGTGAGCAAGCGATGACTGATTCTGTTGGTCTCAGAAAAAACCTTTAACAAAAAACAGCAAATAAAATGACAGATGAAGGCGCCCATGTAGCTTCTTTTAATTCACTAATTGAGTCTAAAACATCAGACTAAAGTAACTCATTGAGTTGTTAATTTCGGAACCATATTTTATCAGTGAAGCCGGACACGAAGTCTGTTGCCGAGGCCTGGTTTGGTCAGTTTTGAACGAAAGCTGTTGCAGCGAATTGTGCCAGGTGCTGACTAATCCAGGTCCTTGATCGGGGGTCCGACTGGAAGTTTTAGAAGAGGCTAGTCTAGATTGCAATGCCAATTAATGTGGCTGGCAGATTACATAATAATAATAATAATATTTGATTACACCTGCCCTAAGTGGGCCAGATGTGCAACCGACAGCTCAGACGCAGCTATTGCGCGGCGTATCTGAAGGCTGCGTACGGCTGTTCAGTCCAAGGACTGGGGGGGGGGGTCGCAACACACACCCTTAATTACCTTAGCTAATGCTGGCACCCATTTTACAGCTGGGTGAACTGAAGCAATGCAGAGTTGAGTGTCTTGCTCAGGGACACAGATTGAATCAGTGGAATGGGAAATCGAACCCCCGACCTTCAAGTCGTGAGTCCGACGGTCTAACCACTAGGCTACAATAACCTCACTCTAGGCTACAACCCCACTGGTTACAACCCCGACTGACATGCAGATTGCAATGGCAAACAATGTGTCTGGCAGATTGCAATGGCAAACAATGTGTGTGGCAGATTGCAATGGCAAACAATGTGTGTGGCAGATTGCAATGGCAAACAATGTGTGTGGCGTTGTAGCGGGAGTCGCCTCACCGTCAGTGTATTTCCTGGCCACAAACTTGAGCACTTCGTCCATCAGCAGCACGGGGAAGGAGATCTTGATGACGGCGAACCACTCCTCCAGAGTCAGGTTGGTTATCTGGAAGACTTTCTGTAGAAATTGAGCAGACAGAAGATTAAATAAATTTGCGAGTTAGACTCAGACTACTGCGAGATATAATATGCTCAAAAGATAATACAATTGGCACTTGCCGACATGAATTCCACGTGCAGGATGAAGAAATGCAGCGACATTGACAGAACAATCGCTCCAATCAGCCACACGTTCTTCCATGGGGGCATGGCGATCAGGGACTGGTTCTCAGACAGGCTGGAATTGAGGTTTGAGCAGAGCTGGTTGAGGTACAACTTCTACCCAGGATATTTTGTCGAAAAACCAAGCGTCACAAGAGCTCATCACGGAAATTAACTGTCAGACTGTGATGGACAAACAGGTGATGAATCTCGATGGTAATTAGTCAGACTGTGATAGACAAACAGGTGATGAATCTCGATGGTAATTAGTCAGACTGTGATGGACAAACAGGTGATGAATCTCGATGGTAATTAGTCAGACTGCGATGGACAAACAGGTGATGAATCTCGATGGTAATTAGTCAGACTGTGATAGACAAACAGGTGATGAATCTCGATGGTAATTAGTCAGACTGTGATAGACAAACAGGTGATGAATCTCGATGGTAATTAGTCAGACTGTGATAGACAAACAGGTGATGAATCTCGATGGTAATTAGTCAGAATGTGATAGACAAACAGGTGATGAATCTCGATGGTAATTAGTCAGACTGTGATGGACAAACAGGTGATGAATCTCGATGGTAATTAGTCAGACTGTGATAGACAAACAGGTGATGAATCTCGATGGTAATTAGTCAGACTGTGATGGACAAACAGGTGATGAATCTCGATGGTAATTAGTCAGAATGTGATGGGCAAACAGGTGATGAATCTCGATGGTAATTAGTCAGACTGTGATGGACAAACAGGTGATGAATCTCGATGGTAATTAGTCAGAATGTGATAGACAAACAGGTGATGAATCTCTATCATCTATATACTCGTATAGATATTAACAACCCTTCAGAAGGCATTGAAAGCAAGAGAAAAAAGCAGCTAAAACTGCAAATTCAGCATGCAGCAAGCAGTGTCGCAAAGTCGTGCAGTAGCACACGCTCAAATCCAGGACAATGTAACGCAAATTATCCCATTAGCTGCTGCTTTCTGATTTACACTACGCTCGTATTATAAGAGGCAGGCAAAACAAAATAAGTTAGGAACAAATGACAATAGCTTGGCTGGAGAGAAATTGAACAGTATATAGGGTTGCTTCCGGTTTCTAAAATAAACACGAATGCTTTACAGCATAATGTTGTGCTGTTGTACGAAATAGAACTTCCTTGCATCTCTTTAATTCAATTTACTCTTTCCCTAATCCCCCTAAACATGTCTCACGCAGGCTGGTCACATTGGGGGCGATTAAATTAGTTTAGCAGCTTTGCAAAATGGGATAGCGCTGTACATTGTTATGGACTAGCGAGTGTGGTCACGCCGACTTTCCAACCGCTTGTGCACAGCGGGAAAATTTTCCGGACAAATTCGATTGAGCAATCTTACAGCTCGCCAACAATTTGGCGTTGCAAATTTAAACAACTGCGCGTTTAAGGAAGGGGGCGTGCGGCGCCGTCTCTCTACACTTTTGTATTGATAGAAAACAAATAGAAACATTATCGTTGTCATAGCAACCAGCCTGCGTGCGACTGCTATAATAATGCATAAGCCTAGTAAAGTGCAACTGCAAAATTAAGGCGCGCTGTTTCGCCTTCTCTCCAACCAGCCGCCCAAGGAATGAGTCAATAGGCGGAATGGGATAGAAAAACGTGCATAGAGGAAAGCGCTGGATAATTTAAAATATCCAACCTATCTTTGAAACCCCAATCAACCAGTTACGGTCAACTAAATTTGCTCTAGGCCCGTTTTCGATGCAAAAGAAGGAATTGGAATTCTTCGGTTTTTAGCACTAAATTCCATATATTTCTCCTTTAGGACTTTTGAATTCCAAATGAAGCAGGTTATGCGTTTTTTCGAGGTGCACTAATAGGTCGAAGCTAGTAGGGGATCTGATATCTTAGGCTAGCTGGCTTTCTTAGATAGCTGGCTTTCAGGACGATGCTTTTTGCTTTAAAAATCATTTCCCTTAAGAAATAACAATTGTGACTGTACAAGGCTAAAATGTACGAGACAGCTCATAGACAGCCAACGGGGGCCGCAGATTGCTAGTTTCCCAATACTAAAAATGCGGCTTTTAATTCACTTGAAACTTAAGCCTAAGCCCACGGTCTCTTTATACGCTATACCATCGCCTCCTCTCTATACATTCTGGCCACTCATTATTTCCCCACTTAGCTAGAATTGCTTAGGTTTAATCTAAACAGAGCGGGGCACTCTCTGATTGGCTGGAGAGGGTCAGAACTTGGAGGAGGCGGGGCGACGATTAGCCAATGTACATCTATGATCGTACTTTGGGGTTAGAGGGCTAGTAGAGGCGCCGAGAAAAGGCAATGAATGATTGAGGCAATAAAAGATGCGAAAAGTAATCATCTGGACGCACGCTCGCACGCCCCCACCTATTCATAGCGTTACACATCTCAATGACAACGAGCACGCTCAGTGCCATCGTCATCGGCTTCGGGTGCGAGAAAATTGCGCAATCGATGCCTTCAAATCGCGACTCCTGGGCAAGGCACTGCGCCTGGTGGGTCTGGAATGGCGGGACAACAAAGGAGAATAGCAAGGTTAATATTAATAGGCAGTTAATCCGCCTCACCTGTTCATAGCATTGAGCATTTCAATTAGCACAAGGACAGATAAGGCCATGGTCATTGGCTTTGGATTATTGAATATTTTGCAGTCGATGCCGGCAAAGTTTTGCTCCTCGGCCAGGCACTGCATGTGATGCGTCTGAAAGAGCCGATCAATTAACTCTATGGAATTTGCAAACATACATGTAACGCGTGAAGTAAGCGAATAGCAGATTGTTCAGTAGGTAGCTGAGCTGTAAAATGGCAGATTGTTCAGTAGGTAGCTGAGCTGTAAAATGGCAGATTTTTAGTATGTATCTGAGTTGAATAATGGCAGATTGTTCAGTATGTATCTGAGTTGAATAATGGCAGATTGTTCTGTGGGTAGCTGAGTTGAATAATGGCAGATTGTTCAGTATGTAGCTGAGTTGAATAATTGGAGATTGTTCAGTATGTATCTGAGTTGAATAATGGCAGATTGTTCAGTATGTATCTGAGTTGAATAATGGCAGATTGTTCTGTGGGTAGCTGAGTTGAATAATGGCAGATTGTTCAGTATGTAGCTGAGTTGAATAATGGCAGATTGTTCAGTATGTATCTGAGTTGAATAATGGCAGATTGTTCAGTATGTATCTGAGTTGAATAATGGCAGATTGTTCAGTATGTATCTGAGTTGAATAATGGCAGATTGTTCAGTATGTATCTGAGTTGAATAATGGCAGATTGTTCAGTAGGTAGCTGAGCTGTAAAATGGCAGATTGTTCAGTATGTATCTGAGTTGAATAATGGCAGATTGTTCTGTGGGTAGCTGAGTTGAATAATGGCAGATTTTTCTGTGGGTAGCTGAGTTGAATAATGGCAGATTGTTCAGTATGTATCTGAGTTGAATAATGGCAGATTGTTCAGTATGTATCTGAGTTGAATAATGGCAGATTGTTCAGTATGTATCTGAGTTGAATAATGGCAGATTGTTCAGTATGTATCTGAGTTGAATAATGGCAGATTGTTCAGTATGTATCTGAGTTGAATAATGGCAGATTGTTCAGTAGGTAGCTGAGCTGTAAAATGGCAGATTGTTCAGTATGTATCTGAGTTGAATAATGGCAGATTGTTCAGTAGGTAGCTGAGCTGTAAAATGGCAGATTGTTCAGTATGTAGCTGAGTTGAATAATGGCAGATTGTTCTGTGGGTAGCTGAGTTGAATAATGGCAGATTTTTCTGTGGGTAGCTGAGTTGAATAATGGCAGATTGTTCAGTATGTATCTGAGTTGAATAATGGCAGATTGTTCAGTATGTATCTGAGTTGAATAATGGCAGATTTTTCTGTGGGTAGCTGAGCTGTAAAATGGCAGATTTTTAGTATGTATCTGAGTTGAATAATGGCAGATTGTTCTGTGGGTAGCTGAGTTGAATAATGGCAGATTTTTCTGTGGGTAGCTGAGTTGAATAATGGCAGATTGTTCAGTATGTATCTGAGTTGAATAATGGCAGATTGTTCAGTATGTAGCTGAGTTGAATAATGGCAGATTGTTCAGTATGTATCTGAGTTGAATAATGGCAGATTGTTCAGTATGTATCTGAGTTGAATAATGGCAGATTGTTCAGTATGTATCTGAGTTGAATAATGGCAGATTGTTCAGTATGTATCTGAGTTGAATAATGGCAGATTGTTCAGTATGTATCTGAGTTGAATAATTGGAGATTGTTCAGTATGTATCTGAGTTGAATAATTGGAGATTGTTCAGTATGTATCTGAGTTGAATAATTGCAGATTGTTCAGTATGTAGCTGAGTTGAATAATGGCAGATTGTTCTGTGGGTAGCTGAGTTGAATAATGGCAGATTGTTCTGTGGGTAGCTGAGTTGAATAATGGCAGATTGTTCTGTGGGTAGCTGAGGTGAATAATGGCAGATTGTTCAGTATGTATCTGAGTTGAATAATGGCAGATTGTTCTGTGGGTAGCTGAGTTGAATAATGGCAGATTGTTCTGTGGGTAGCTGAGTTGAATAATGGCCCAGAGCACAGAGCACAGATGTGATTATTCAACACCTATTCCACGCTAATGTAAAGATAAGGTCGGGTGGACTTGTGTATGACATTTATTTGGCCATTATTTGGCCATTTGGCATGTAGGGGTGAGCAATGGACATGAAATCCTAACGCTGGCACTCAGTCAAATAAAATGGCGCCCCTGACGCCACGGCGAGACAAGTTGAGTCATCAGTGATTCGCGGTTAATGGCTGAAAAGCAGTCACTGAAAACAAGGCAGTTTGTTGGAGTGCTCATCAATGCAAACTCAAGGCATTACCAGTTGATAATAGTTGAGCTGCGGCCCCTTGCTGTAGGCCATGAACCACCAGGCGGCGGCGCCCACAGTTGCGCCGCCAACGTAGCTACCGATGGCCATGTAGCGGAAGAACAGCCAGCCGCTGATCAGCGGCTCCCTGGTGCCGCGCGGCGCCTTGTCCATGATGTCCAGGTCGGGCGGGTTGAAGCCCAGAGCAGTGGCCGGCAGGCCGTCGGTCACCAGGTTCACCCACAGCAGCTGCACTGGGATCAGGGCCTCAGGCAGGCCGAGGGCGGCAGTCAGGAAGATGGAAACAACCTCGCCGATGTTGGATGAGATCAGGTAGCGGATGAACTGCTTCATGTTGTTGTAGATGGCGCGACCTGTTTGAGAAGTGAGCGCAAGCCATCAGTGCATGCATTTTGATCCTCTTTTTCTGAGTTCGAGTTCTTTTACTTAATCTCGCGCCGCGACCCCTGGTTTGATTACGTGCGCAGCCGCATTCACTTGGCCGGTGGGTGGGTTGTCATGAGATGTACAACCATGAAGACCAATCCCCAACCCACAGAGAGTGTACATGCCTGATAATTAGAAAGTCCCTGTGTGAGCGTGGGACGATGTCGCCAAAGGCGTTGCGTCAGGGCGCCCGCACTCCCGCACTCCTATTTAGTAGGTGATCTTTTCTAAAACACTTTTTAATCGTTCAACTTGCGGTTCATTTTCGTTAGGCGTGTACACTCTCTCTGTGCTTTAGGGGTTGGCCTTCGTGGTAGCGAACTGCGCGAGACCAAGCCCGGCGGAATCGAACCTGGGTTGCTGCGAAAGTGTCGAGCCCCCCAACCTACCCTCCTCCACGGCGGCCACAATGGAGCTGAAGTTGTCATCGGCCAGCACCATCTCGGAGGCGGTCTTGGCCACGGCGGTGCCGCTGCCCATGGCGATGCCAATCTCCGCCTTCTTCAAAGCCGGGGCGTCGTTGACTCCGTCGCCGGTCATAGCGCTGATCTCGCCGTCCATCTGCAGGTACTCCACAATCTTCTGCTTGTGGAAGGGCTCCACTCTGGCGAACAGCTTCGCCCGCTTGGTGGCGTCGCGCTGCGCCTCAACGGAAAGGTCGTCGAACTCGCGGCCGGTGAAGCTCTTGCCGTGGGTGGACTCGGTCTCGCCAAATACGCCGATACGACGGCAGATGGCCTCGGCAGTGGCCTGCGGGCGAGTGGGAGACAATCCAGATTTGTTCAGATTTGGTGAGAGCTACCAGGTGTGCGAGAGTGAGAGCTACCAGGTGTGCGAGAGTGAGAGCTACCAGGTGTGTGCGAGAGTGAGAGGTACCAGGTGTGTGCGAGAGTGAGAGGTACCAGGTGTGTGCGAGAGTGAGAGGTACCAGGTGTGTGCGAGAGTGAGAGGTACCAGGTGTGTGCGAGAGTGAGAGGTACCAGGTATGTGCGAGAGTGAGAGCTACCAGTTGATCGGCTCACCTTGTTGTCTCCGGTGATGACGATGACTCGGATGCCGGCTTTGCGGCACTTCTGGATGCTGTCGAACACCTCGGTGCGCGGCGGGTCCAGCATGCCGACAACACCAACGAAGGTGAGATTATTCTCGTAGCGAATGAACTTGGTTGAGTCCTCCAGGTCCATCTCTTTCGGGCTCATCGGGGCGTCGCAGGTGGCCAAAGCCAGGCAGCGCAGGGTGTCCCGTCCGGTGCCGTAGCTGGCCGTGTGCTTCATGATCTCCTCCTTGAGCGCCGGAGTCATTGGCACTTTGTTCTTGCCGACTCGGACGTGGGTGCAGCGGTCCAGCACGCCCTCCGGTGCGCCTTTGACAAACATGCGAGCACCTCCGGGCGGGCCGTTCTTTGTGGGCGTCACGTAAGAGGACATGCTCTTGCGGTCGCGGCTGAACTCAAGGGTAAAGTTCTTATCAAACATTCCCTGTATTGGGCGAGGCGGATGGGCGGTTGGGAGTCAGTGAGCTGTCTGGCATACACGAAGGTATAACATGTCCCGCATCTATAGAAAAACATGTTTGCACAGCTTGAAAGTAGTATGCCATTAGTATTAAAAGTCTTCATTTAATTGAGGCAAACCTCGGGATGATACGGGCATAACATTTTCCATGTATTCCATAACAGAGCGCTGTATTAGCCATAATTACGGTACTTGAAAGTTCTTGGCCAACAAGATCGATAATTTCTGTAGCATTTTTGGACGCTTCTGTTCAAATTGGAGGGCAAAGATCGAAGCGGGGAAGAGAGAGAGGGGGGAAGAGGCCAGCTGAGGTCGTGTTGCCCAGCTGGATAAGCAACAGAGCCGGAGAGCAGGCAGCAGGAGAAAAGGAAAAGGTCAGGGGCCCTGCCGGAGAGGGCAGTGACACGGGTAGAATCGGCAGCGCAGGTGCTGGGAGTGCACAGGATGGGAAAATGGTATTTCACTCCCCTTCCCCAAATGGAACTAGTCATCGTCGCAACCGCAAGCGCGCGCGTTGCTGCGTTGAAGAGGCGACGGACAAAAATCTGGGGTGCCGGCGGCAGCAACAGCAACCAGCTGAAGCGCCAGACGAATCTTGCAGTGGTCTATGGAGCCGGATGGAGGGGTTCGGGAGGCAGGCAGCTTGGGGGATGGATGGGACTGCATGCTGCGGGATCGGCAGGAACCAAATGCCAGCACGGCCTCCTCTCTACCCGAAACGCAGCGGGCTTGGAGCGGCGGACGATTTGGCCAGATGGGGGGGGGGCAGGGGGTCTGCGGACGGCAGTTACTCCGGTTCTTTTCGCAGGCCGAAAATTCATTCTAGCGAAAGTTGCCGGAGCTGCGAACCGGGCAGGGAAGGAACAGAAGAGAGAGAGACGGAGGCTACATGCAGACACGGGCTAGCTGGACTTTCCGAGCCGTTCCGAGATTCAAAGGCGGCCTTCTCTCCGTTTTTTCGGTCTTCCCTAGGCAGGAGACGCGGGCCCGGGTGTTTATCAGTTGGTGCGCATCAGTCAGACCGGGCTGCGGCGGCGGGGGAGGGGAGCTTGGGAATTCGGCAAGGCAGCTAGGGGGATCGAAGGGCGCCCATCCGTCAGCGCCCCGCTGCCACCAGCCCAGGTTGAAGGGGGAGGCTGCTTGCCTGGATGACGCGATTGCAGACCATGCCGAGCTCTTTCTTGCTGAGTCCCATTTTGCTAGTGGCGTAGACGTTCATCTTCTCAACTAGGCAGGTGAGAGCGGTCTCGGTGGCCTCGCCCACCTTCTCGAATTGGTTCTTGTGCTCGTTGTAGTCAATGGCGGAGTCGTTGCACATGGCGCAGATGTGGGCGAGCTCAATCAGAGCGTCCTGCTTGCCGCACTCGACTTTCTGGCCTTCTAGGAACACCTCGCCTTCTGGCGCGTACTTGGATCCGGTGATCTCGTAGTGCGTGGTCTCCGGCTTGGGGTCGGTCTTGGCGAAGACGAACATCCGGCACACGGACATCTGGTTGGTGGTGAGGGTGCCGGTCTTGTCCGAGCAGATCACGGATGTGCAGCCCAAGGTCTCAACGGAGGGCAGGGAGCGGACGATGGCGTTCTTCTTGGCCATGCGGCGGGTGCCGAGGGCCAGGCAGGTGGTGATGACGGCCGGAAGGCCTTCCGGGATGGCGGCTACGGCCAGGGCCACGGCGATCTTGAAGTAGTAGATAGCGCCCTTGAGCCAGGAGCCGCCGTGGGCCGGGTCGTTGAAGTGGCCGATATTGATGGCCCAGACGGCCACGCAGATGATGGAGATGACCTTGGACAGCTGAGTGCCGAACTCGTCCAGCTTCTGCTGCAGCGGAGTCTTCTCCTCCTCTGTGGACATCATCTGAAAAGCGACGAGAGGAAAAGAGGGGATGGCGGAAGTAAACTTCTGAGCTGGAAAGGTCAGGTGCCATCAAATAGCCTGCTCACCTGGTCGCGAATCTTGCCAATCTCGGTGTTGATGCCCGTGACGGCCACCATGCCGCGGCATTTGCCGGCGGCCACGTTGGTGCCGGAGAACAGCATGTTCTTCTTGTCCTGGTTGACCGCGCGCGGGTCCGGCACGGCGTCTGTGTGCTTCATCACGGAGACGGACTCGCCAGTCAGGATGCTCTGATCGACGCGCAGAGTAGTCGAATAGATCTTAGTGATGCGGATGTCGGCCGGCACCTTGTCTCCGACGGCCACCTCGACGATGTCGCCGGGCACGAGGTCACTGGCGCGGATCCGCTGGACACCCTTGTGCGAGGCGCGGATCACCTTGGCGATCTCCGGCTCGTACTCCTTCAGCGCCTCGATGGCCGACTCGGCGTTGCGCTCCTGCCAGACGCCAACAACAGCGTTGGCGATCAGAATCAGCAGGATGACCAGCGGCTCCACGAAGGCCGAAATTGTCTCCTCGTGTTCCTCGAAGCAGGCCAGAACCTGTTTAATTATTGATGGATAAGATCAGAGAATTCCACTGCTTCTGCCCCATTAGCAGCACGAGCTACATACTTGTACATGTATGAGTACAAAGGAGGACTCACAAAAGAGATGATGGCAGCCAGCAGCAATATCTTCACCAGCAGGTCATCGAACTGCTCTAGGATCAGCTTCCACAACGGCTTGGTCTCCTCGGCGGGAAGCTCTGCAGTTCGGAGAGAGACGCGAGATTTATGGGCAAGTTTTTTACGATTGTTGCAATGCAGAGCGCCAAGAGTGCAAGCGAACTTACCATTCTTTCCGTACTTCTCTGAATGCCGCTTAATCTGATCGTCCGTCAGGCCGACTTCCTCGGATACGTTGAAGTGCTCGAGGCACTGCTCGATATTCTTGCTGAAGGAGTTCTCCATCCTTCGCTAATGCGGATCGGTCCTGCACTCGCTTCTGCTACTACCGTAATTCTTGTCTGGATTCTCTCTTGATTCTGGTCGGCGCTTCACTTTCTTTCTCCGGCAGATTCGGATTGCGCGTTCAAAACGAATCTCGGCTGCCGGCTTGATAAGTCGGCCTTTTTTAACCTCGGCGCAAGCGCGGGATCGTGTCTGTCGAGGGGAGGGGGCGGGGGGGGGTTTGCGCTCGTTGGCCCCGGGTCGATGGCGCGCGGAGGCAGCTGGGGAGAGGCTAACGGACAATTTCGAAATCTCGTTTTTTAAGAGTGCGCGCTTGCTTGGGGTTCAAGGCAGAGAGGGGTTCGGGCCCCGCCTATCATCTGCGTGCGTACCTTTTGCGCCAGCTGAACGGACAGGAAAACTGGGTGCTTCTAATAGAGCCTTGGGCTGGGGCTGGCATGGCTAGGCAGTCAATACTTGGATGCTGAAGCACTCCACTGCGTCCTTCTCCGCCCTCCTGAACCTTCCGATTCCATCCCCCCCCGACGTTGAAATGCCACGCGTCCAGTCCGAGCCAGGGGTAGCCGGGTGCAGTGGACGGGCGGCTTCACTACAGAAGCTGACCAGCGTGACCTTCTGGCCGCCGCACCGCACGGTCACAGCTCTTGCCCGATATTTTCACTTCCACCAGCAGCTGGAGAGCCATGCGCGCTGCCCCTAGAGGCAGAAATTAGAGGAAACAAAAGTTGCTGACGTCAGAGAATATAGCCAGCCAACTGTGTCACGAAGGGATGTGGAACCGGCCTAGTATATGTATCCAAAGCTATATATAGATTGAGTTGAAGCAATATAAACAGAAGCGGCGGTTGCGATGGGCGTGCTGGCATCACTCGCTTTTGCAGCACAGTGGCGCACTTTTATATTCGAGATGAAATCTTGCACACTTTCACTAACGCCCTGAGTCTTGTATAGTGTGCAAAACACACTGATCATTGGCACTTTGATGCCCTGTCAGATGCTGCACGGCACAGGCTTGCATTCCTGAACATTTTCAATTCGAGAAATGCCAACGTTTTCTTATCCGAAAGCGTGGAAAATGTATTGTCTTCATTGCCACGCCACAGTGCACCAATATGACATTCCCTACATTGCCACACCACAGTGCACCAATATGACATTCCCTACATTGCCACACCACAGTGCACCAATATGACATTCCCTACATTGCCACACCACAGTGCACCAATATGACATTCCCTACATTGCCACACCACAGTGCACCAATATGACATTCCCTACATTGCCACACCACAGTGCACCAATATGACATTCCCTACATTGCCACACCACAGTGCACCAATATGACATTCCCTACATTGCCACACCACAGTGCACCAATATGGCATTCCCTACATTGCCACACCACAGTGCACCAATATGACATTCCCTACATTGCCACACCACAGTGCATCAATATGACATTCCCTACATTGCCACACCACAGTGCACCAATATGACATTCCCTACATTGCCACACCACAGTGCACCAATATGGCATTCCCTACATTGCCACACCACAGTGCACCAATATGACATTCCCTACATTGCCACACCACAGTGCATCAATATGACATTCCCTACATTGCCACACCACAGTGCACCAATATGACATTCCCTACATTGCCACACCACAGTGCACCAATATGGCATTCCCTACATTGCCACACCACAGTGCACCAATATGACATTCCCTACATTGCCACACCACAGTGCATCAATATGACATTCCCTACATTGCCACACCACAGTGCACCAATATGGCATTCCCTACATTGCCACACCACAGTGCACCAATATGACATTCCCTACATTGCCACACCACAGTGCATCAATATGACATTCCCTACATTGCCACACCACAGTGCACCAATATGACATTCCCTACATTGCCACACCACAGTGCATCAATATGACATTCCCTACATTGCCACACCACAGTGCACCAATATGACATTCCCTACATTGCCACACCACAGTGCACCAATATGACATTCTCTACATTGCCACACCACAGTGCACCAATATGACATTCCCTACATTGCCACACCACAGTGCACCAATATGGCATTCCCTACATTGCCACACCACAGTGCATCAATATGACATTCTCTACATTGCCACATCATATTTACAAATTTACATAATTTTATTGTTGCATTTCTAAAATCGAACCAAGTAACCATGATGACAAAAAATGGAAAACTAATTGCAACAAAAAGACCATGCAAAACTAAATATAAGCTAAAATAGCTATCAAAAATAGATGACTATGAACTACTATACAAAGTAGCTACTAGCAGTAGTTATAGTATATTTCTTACATTTCAAACCTACCAATACAACAGCAAAAGCAGAGATTAGCCACGCGCATGATATCAGTAAGAGATGATATAACATTGAGTTTTTAAGTTAAACGTGACAGAAAATGCTTTGAATGCGTGAGCAGAAACCAGTGATCGCTGAGGTGGGGCCGAATTTTTTTGAATTAATTTATGATTGTTTTAACCGGGAAAATGACGGCAACTTTAAGGCTACGAACAGTACTACCTGTGAAACTTCTATACTACTAATGCTAGTTAGTAAGTAGTAATATTAATAAATTATTTGCGAACATTATAGCTACTGCAACAAGTTCAGGAAAATAACGAATTAATGATTGATGATCAATTCTGTTGATATGCTCAAATTCTGCCAAATACAATAGGCAAACTAAATGGAATTCATCCTCAGTTGCACCAATTTCAAGGGACCGCCGATTCTCAGGCGTGGGTTGGAGACAACTCTCAGGGGTGGCTTGGAGGCGACCCCCAGGCATTGGTTGGAGGCGACCCTCAGGGTTGGGTTGGAGGGGATTCTCAGGGGTGGGTTGGAGGGGATTCTCAGGGGTGGGTTGGAGGGGATTCTCAGGGGTGGGTTGGAGGGGATTCTCAGGGGTGGGTTGGAGGTGATTCTCAGGGGTAGGTTGGAGGTGATTCTCAGGGGTGGGTTGGAGGGGATTTTCAGGGGTGGGTTGGAGGGGATTCTCAGGGGTGGGTTGGAGGCGATTTTCAGGGGTGGGTTGGAGGGGATTCTCAGGGGTGGGTTGGAGGGGATTCTCAGGGGTGGGTTGGAGGGGATTCTCAGGGGTGGGTTGGAGGGGATTTTCAGGGGTGGGTTGGAGGGATTCTTAGGGGTGGGTTGGAGGGGATTCTCAGGGGTGGGTTGGAGGGGATTCTCAGGGGTGGGTTGGAGGGGATTCTCAGGGGTGGGTTGGAGGGGATTTTCAGGGGTGGGTTGGAGGGGATTCTCAGGGGTGGGTTGGAGGGATTTTCAGGGGTGGGTTGGAGGGGATTCTCAGGGGTGGGTTGGAGGGGATTCTCAGGGGTGGGTTGGAGGTGATTTTCAGGGGTGGGTTGGAGGGGATTCTCAGGGGTGGGTTGGAGGCGATTTCCAGGGCCGAGACACTACACCTCCTCATGAGCAATAAATTAAACACTGGCAGCAATTCGCCTGTGATCAGTAAATAAGCGGACCGCACAGGACTCTTTGCACAGCCTACTAATTCGGGTCATAGCGACAAAGGCCCAGGCTAGAGTCTGTCTGTCCCTCCACAAAGATCAGCGAGTGCTCAGCCAGTAGGCGGCCAACCCAGCAGCGATGAGAGCGGCGGTGCAGTGCAGCACCCGCCGTCTGGTTGTGTCGCGACGGCGCAGCACGGTGACACAGGGAGCGGACAGCTTCGCGTAGGGCAAGGTGTAGCGCAGCTGAGACAGGTCCCGCTCCACTTGGTACCTGGGCGAGTGGCGGGACTGGATTATACCTGATGATACAAAATATGGATAGATACGGACACAGTATGGTTAAAGATGGTGGAGAGGCAGGTTTAGATTGGGAAGAGACAAGGGTAGATAGGGAAGAGACAGGGTAGATAGGGAAGAGACAAGGGTAGATAGGGAAGAGACAGGGTAGATAGGGAAGAGACAGGGGTAGATAGGGGAAGACACAGGGTAGATAGGAAAGAGACAAGGGTAGATAGGGGAAGACACAGGGTAGATAGGGAAGAGACAGGGGTAGATAGGGGAAGACACAGGGTAGATAGGGAAGAGACAGGGGTAGATAGGGGAAGAGACAGGGGTAGATAGGGGAAGACACAGGGTAGATAGGGGAAGACACAGGGTAGATAGGGAAGAGACAGGGGTAGATAGGGGAAGACACAGGGTAGATAGGGAAGAGACAGGGTAGATAGGGAAGAGACAAGGGTAGATAGGGAAGAGACAGGAGTAGATAGGGGAAGACACAGGGTAGATAGGGAAGAGACAGGGGTAGATAGGGAAGAGACAGGGGTAGATAGGGGAAGACACAGGGTAGATAGGGAAGACACAGGGTAGATAGGGAAGAGACAGGGGTAGATAGGGGAAGACACAGGGTAGATAGGGGAAGAGACAGGGGTAGATAGGGGAAGACACAGGGTAGATAGGGGAAGACACAGGGTAGATAGGGAAGAGACAGGGGTAGATAGGGAAGAGACAGGGGTAGATAGGGGAAGACACAGGGTAGATAGGGAAGAGACAGGGGTAGATAGGGGAAGACACAGGGTAGATAGGGAAGAGACAGGGGTAGATAGGGGAAGACACAGGGTAGATAGGGAAGAGACAGGGGTAGATAGGGGAAGAGACAGGGGTAGATAGGGAAGAGACAGGGGTAGATAGGGGAAGAGACAGGGGTAGATAGGGAAGAGACAGGGGTAGATAGGGGAAGACACAGGTCTAATTCAAGCGCAGTACAGCCAACCGCACCAGGACACTGGGTCGCAGGCCCAGAGAAGTTCGTAGGCGCCAGCGGAGGCGCAACTTGAAGCGGCAAAAGCGGCGCCGCAGCCCCAGGCGCCGAGGCCAGCGCAACAGGACGCGCCAAGAGCCGACAGCACGGCAGATTTGTGGAGGAAGTTGCCGCAGGCGATCCACCTGGCGGTGGTGCAGCCCAGCAGAGCCGGCTCCACAATGATGACCCCGACGCCCTCGATTGCAGCAGCGTCCAGTTTCGCTTCGAATTCCTCGTAGCTGGAATTGCTAAGGCCGCTACTTCCGTTGCCATGGCCACCGTTGCTATTGCCGTTGCCGTTCTCGCCATTCGACTCGGAGCCGCGCGACGACGGTGTTGGCGAGTCGCCGCGAATAACGGCGAATGTGTGAGCGGACGACATGCCTGCCCGCCTCCTCCACATGAAGCACGGCGAGGAGCGTTGGCGGGGGCTAATGGGCTGCCTATGGAAATTGCAACTTGCTACAGTCTACCGCGGCTTAGGGCAATCTACCAGTCTACACTTACAAACTACCGCGGCCTAGGGCGATCTACCAGCTTACACTTACAAACTACCGCGGCCTAGGGCGATCTACCAGCTTACACTTACAAACTACCGCGGCTTAGGGCAATCTACCAGTCTACACTTACAAACTACCGCGAATCGCTATAATCTACAGCAGCTTGGTACAGTACAAGCTACGAGTACCCGATTTCACCTGCAAAATTTATATTATTCCAGCTGGCTACAACTGAACCAACAAAATACACCAATTGAGTGCGTTCGTAAGAGTGCCAATCAATCTAAAATCAATAATAAGATACTATAATTCACACATTATCAACTATTTAAAGTCAGAAAAGGAACAAAAACTGCGACTGTATATTTTTAAAACTACTACAATCTGTATTTATCAAATCAGTAGTGTTGAAATCGCAAGATACGGTAAAACCGGGCTTAGATCGGTGAAATAATAGTGAGACGGACACGGCAGACGGACTGATAGACAGACAGACCGTCACACAGACAAACAGGCAGACAGACAGGCAGACAGACAGGCAGACAGACAGACAGGCAGGCAGACAGACAGGCAGGCAGACAGACAGACAACAGACAGACAGACAGACAGACAGACAGTCACACAGACAGGCAGACAGTCACACAGACAGGCAGACAGTCACACAGACAGACAGGCAGACAGTCACACAGACAGGCAGACAGTCACACAGACAGACAGGCAGACAGACAGGCAGACACAGGCAGGCAGACAGGCAGACAGACAGGCAGGCAGACAGACAGACAGACAACAGACAGAGAGACAGTCACACAGACAGACAGACAGACAGACAGGCAGACAGACAGACAGACAGGCAGACACACAGACAGACACAGCCAGTGAGGAAGCTGTGCTGGAAAATCAGACTAGACAGACCAAGCGCAGCGGGGCGCAAGCAGTTCTGTTATGTACACAGGAAAGACTGCGGGCTGCGAGACTCTCCGTGTGCCGCAACAAAACTAGCAGGCTGTGTGCGGGCCTCAGGCTTGGAGAAACGACAACAACAAACAAACAAAAATTGATAGAATATGAGTACAA
Organism: Macrostomum lignano; assembly: GCA_002269645.1. Lineage (NCBI taxonomy): Eukaryota > Metazoa > Platyhelminthes > Macrostomidae > Macrostomum > Macrostomum lignano. The sequence goes on from NIVC01000441.1 coordinate 309,224, forward strand.
CGGACAAACAAAGAAATTACTGTCTAAAAGAGAGTCGGCTTACAGACAACCAGCTGGAGTAGCTATAATCAAGGCATATTGAGAATACATACATACCGGTAGCAGCATAGCAAAGCTAGGTAAGTTATATTTTGGCTGAGTTGAAATAGCAACGCACAACGCATTTTAGAGCCAATAAAAAGAGAAACATTCAATAACACAATTGCACAATGGACTTTCCGAGTTACAAAAACTCCAATCACTCTACTACGGCAGTCGATAGAGCACGCCGGAGGTTGTATCGATGGCCCGGAGAGTGCCATCGCCAACCAGATCGTGCATCATGTACTCTAAAGGCGGAGACGACTGCGGCAGGCGGGTCTCCAGCTCCTGGAAATGGGAGGCGGGTCTTTCATTAGGATTCGTTACACATGATCAGATTGGATAAAATTTACCGGCCCAGCCTGTTGAGGGTGGCCGCTCAGCAACTGAGGATCTGGGAGGATGGCTGGCCCAGCAACTGAGGATCTGGTAGGCTGGCCCAGCAGCTGAGGATCTGGGAGGCTGGCCCAGCAACTGAGGATCTGGGAGGCTGGCTCAGCAACTCAGCAACTGGCTAGCTGGTGCTATTGATCTGGGAGGCTGGCTCAGCAACTCAGCAACTGGCTGGCTGGTGCTATTGATCTGGGAGGCTGGCTCAGCAACTCAGCAACTGGCTGGCTGGTGCTATTGATCTGGGAGGCTGGCTCAGCAACTGAGGATCTGGGAGGCTGGCGGCCCGAGCAACATTTGGAGAGGTCTCAGCAAAACACTGCAGTTCGGCTCGTGTGATTTTGAAGACTTCAGCGAAGCCATGCAAATAAATCCTGTCAACCTACCGAGCGCAGCATCTCCTTGAACTTGGTGCGGCGTACAGTCCGCAGAATCCTGACGCGCATCTTTCGGTAGACGCTGACAAAGCGGCCCATGTCAGGACAGGCCACCCAGTAGCAGCCGAAGTCGCGCACAGTGAGGAAGCCGGCCTGCACCAGATCGGAGATTTCCGTATCAGAGAAGGGCAGATTCGGGCCCAGGGTCACACTGAGGTCTGTGGTCTCACGAAGCACCAGATTGAGGTACCTTCCTGGCAGTGGTTGGTGTATGCAATTAAATGATGCTTTGTACTCGTATTAAAGTATTCAACTTTCAAACCATGCCTCAAATGCTAATGCACCTGCTGAAAAACTGTCAGATGCTAATACACCTGTTTACACTGTGTCAGATGCCAATGCACCTGCTGATACAGTCTGTGTCAGATGCCAATGCACCTGCTGATACAGTCTGTGTCAGATGCCAATGCACCTGCTGATACAGTCTGTGTCAGATGCCAATGCACCTGCTGATACAGTCTGTGTCAGATGCCAATGCACCTGCTGATACAGTCTGTGTCAGATGCCAATGCACCTGCTGATACAGTCTGTGTCAGATGCTAATGCACCTGCTGATACACTCTGTGTCAGATGCTAATGCACCTGCTGACACTCTCTGTGTCAGATGCTAATGCACCTGCTGACACTCTCTGTGTCAGATGCTAATGCACCTGCTGATACAGTCTGTGTCAGATGCTAATGCACCTGCTGACACTCTCTGTGTCAGATGCTAATGCACCTGCTGATACAGTCTGTGTCAGATGCTAATGCACCTGAAATACATAAAAGTACACAGTGAACTGGCGCTCACTGAAGACCACATCTGGCAGGCGGCCTTGCCGAGTCCGGGCAAAAGCTTCGAATTCTTCAGACAGCATCAGAGCGAATCTTTCGTCAGTTTCGCCGCCAATTTTAAACATTCGCAGCCGGCCGGAGTCGCGCAGCTGCTGAAGCTCCTGATCGATGCAAGCCCGGCGCAGACAGAGGCTGTACAGCTGGTGCTTGAAGGCGATGCGGGGCAGAGCTGGCTTGAAGCTGTCAGCTGGGAACAGCGTCAGGAGGCGCTGGACGCTGGGCCAAACTTCGCCATCCGAGTCCGATTCGTTGCCATCATTGGACTGGCGAGCCCGCTTGATGTGGCCTGGCAGCACCAGGTCCCGGATGATGATGCGCCGCTTCAGCATCCAGTGAAGCTCTATCTAATGCACACGCAACACATGTAGCTGCTGTTTGTCAGCCTGTAAATAATGCAAATAGTTTCAATATAAGGAATTGCATGGCTAAATTTTTACAGACCAAATACTGTTTTGGGGAAATAACCTTTAGTGTAGGCATTTAGTCCTAGGAAAATGCCATCATTTATTTAATAGCAAAATTTAGTTTTTTTAAACAACATGGTTATGCAACTCCATATACTAAAAATTTATTGACGATATTGACAAAGATTCATGGGTTTTATATCAAATAAGGCCCATGCTTATATTATAAGCCTATATCATTGTCTCTATTTGAATAATAATTCTAGCAGAAATTTGCCAAGGTGTCATTCCCAAAGCTGATGTATGAAGATTATATCAAAGGGTCTTAGATTGACCAAGTAAGAGAAAGAGAGAGGAAAGTCTTATATATAATTTTTTTACTTCCTCTTTCTGAAGTCTAAAAAGCTCTTTTTGAAAGCTTTGAAGCTTTTTTGAAGTTTTTCTCAAAAAATCTTGTTGTAGCAAGCCTTGTTAAATGGTGCTAAAGTAGCCTACCATATGCTAAGGGCCATGTTGTAGCTATACTAATGGCTATATGACAAGCCTTGTTAAATGGTGCTAAAATAGCCTACCATTTGCTAAGGGCCATGTTGTAGCTATACTAATTGCTATATGACAAGCCTTGTTAAATGGTGCTAAAGTAGCCTACCATATGCTAAGGGCCATGTTGTAGCTATACTAATTGCTATATGACAAGCCTTGTTAAATGGTGCTAAAGTAGCCTACCATATGCTAAGGGCCATGTTGTAGCTATACTAATGGCTATATGACAAGCCTTGTTAAATGGTGCTAAAATAGCCTACCATTTGCTAAGGGCCATGTTGTAGCTATACTAATTGCTATATGACAAGCCTTGTTAAATGGTGCTAAAATAGCCTACCATTTGCTAAGGGCCATGTTGTAGCTATACTAATTGCTATATGACAAGCCTTGTTAAATGGTGCTAAAGTAGCCTACCATATGCTAAGGGCCATGTTGTAGCTATACTAATTGCTATATGACAAGCCTTGTTAAATGGTGCTAAAGTAGCCTACCATATGCTAAGGGCCATGTAGCTATACTAATTGCTATATGACAAGCCTTGTTAAATGGTGCTAAAATAGCCTACCATTTGCTAAGAGCCATGTTGTAGCTATACTAATTGCTATATGACAAGCCTTGTTAAATGGTGCTAAAATAGCCTACCATTTGCTAAGAGCCATGTTGTAGCTATACTAATTGCTATATGACAAGCCTTGTTAAATGGTGCTAAAGTAGCCTACCATATGCTAAGGGCCATGTAGCTATACTAATTGCTATATGACAAGCCTTGTTAAATGGTGCTAAAGTAGCCTACCATATGCTAAGGGCCATGTTGTAGCTATACTAATTGCTATATGACAAGCCTTGTTAAATGGTGCTAAAGTAGCCTACCATATGCTAAGGGCCATGTAGCTATACTAATTGCTATATGACAAGCCTTGTTAAATGGTGCTAAAATAGCCTACCATTTGCTAAGGGCCATGTTGTAGCTATACTAATTGCTATATGACAAGCCTTGTTAAATGGTGCTAAAGTAGCCTACCATATGCTAAGGGCCATGTTGTAGCTATACTAATTGCTATATGACAAGCCTTGTTAAATGGTGCTAAAATAGCCTACCATATGCTAAGGGCCATGTAGCTATACTAATTGCTATATGACAAGCCTTGTTAAATGGTGCTAAAGTAGCCTACCATATGCTAAGGGCCATTTGTAGCTATACTAATTGCTATATGACAAGCCTTGTTAAATGGTGCTAAAATAGCCTACCATTTGCTAAGAGCCATGTTGTAGCTATACTAATTGCTATATGACAAGCCTTGTTAAATGGTGCTAAAGTAGCCTACCATATGCTAAGGGCCATGTAGCTATACTAATGGCTATATGACAAGCCTTGTTAAATGGTGCTAAAGTAGCCTACCATATGCTAAGGGCCATGTAGCTATACTAATGGCTATATGACAAGCCTTGTTAAATGGTGCTAAAATAGCCTACCATTCGCTAAGGGCCATGTTGTAGCTATACTAATTGCTATATGACAAGCCTTGTTAAATGGTGCTAAAGTAGCCTACCATATGCTAAGGGCCATGTTGTAGCTATACTAATTGCTATATGACAAGCCTTGTTAAATGGTGCTAAAATAGCCTACCATATGCTAAGGGCCATGTAGCTATACTAATTGCTATATGACAAGCCTTGTTAAATGGTGCTAAAGTAGCCTACCATATGCTAAGGGCCATTTTGTAGCTATACTAATTGCTATATGACAAGCCTTGTTAAATGGTGCTAAAATAGCCTACCATTTGCTAAGAGCCATGTTGTAGCTATACTAATTGCTATATGACAAGCCTTGTTAAATGGTGCTAAAGTAGCCTACCATATGCTAAGGGCCATGTAGCTATACTAATGGCTATATGACAAGCCTTGTTAAATGGTGCTAAAGTAGCCTACCATATGCTAAGGGCCATGTAGCTATACTAATTGCTATATGACAAGCCTTGTTAAATGGTGCTAAAATAGCCTACCATTTGCTAAGGGCCATGTTGTAGCTATACTAATTGCTATATGACAAGCCTTGTTAAATGGTGCTAAAGTAGCCTACCATATGCTAAGGGCCATGTTGTAGCTATACTAATTGCTATATGACAAGCCTTGTTAAATGGTGCTAAAAGCCTACCATATGCTAAGGGCCATGTAGCTATACTAATTGCTATATGACAAGCCTTGTTAAATGGTGCTAAAGTAGCCTACCATATGCTAAGGGCCATTTGTAGCTATACTAATTGCTATATGACAAGCCTTGTTAAATGGTGCTAAAATAGCCTACCATTGCTAAGGCCATGTTGTAGCTATACTAATTGCTATATGACAAGCCTTGTTAAATGGTGCTAAAATAGCCTACCATTTGCTAAGGCCATGTTGTAGCTATACTAATTGCTATATGACAAGCCTTGTTAAATGGTGCTAAAGTAGCCTACCATATGCTAAGGGCCATTTGTAGCTATACTAATTGCTATATGACAAGCCTTGTTAAATGGTGCTAAAGTAGCCTACCATATGCTAAGGGCCATGTTGTAGCTATACTAATGCTATATGACAAGCCTTGTTAAATGGTGCTAAAGTAGCCTACCATATGCTAAGGGCCATGTTGTAGCTATACTAATTGCTATATGACAAGCCTTGTTAAATGGTGCTAAAATAGCCTACCATATGCTAAGGGCCATGTAGCTATACTAATTGCTATATGACAAGCCTTGTTAAATGGTGCTAAAGTAGCCTACCATATGCTAAGGGCCATGTAGCTATACTAATTGCTATATGACAAGCCTTGTTAAATGGTGCTAAAATAGCCTACCATATGCTAAGGGCCATGTTGTAGCTATACTAATTGCTATATGACAAGCCTTGTTAAATGGTGCTAAAATAGCCTACCATTGCTAAGGCCATGTTGTAGCTATACTAATTGCTATATGACAAGCCTTGTTAAATGGTGCTAAAGTAGCCTACCATATGCTAAGGGCCATGTAGCTATACTAATGCTATATGACAAGCCTTGTTAAATGGTGCTAAAGTAGCCTACCATATGCTAAGGGCCATGTAGCTATACTAATGCTATATGACAAGCCTTGTTAAATGGTGCTAAAGTAGCCTACCATATGCTAAGGGCCATGTAGCTATACTAATTGCTATATGACAAGCCTTGTTAAATGGTGCTAAAATAGCCTACCATTGCTAAGGGCCATGTTGTAGCTATACTAATTGCTATATGACAAGCCTTGTTAAATGGTGCTAAAGTAGCCTACCATATGCTAAGGGCCATGTTGTAGCTATACTAATTGCTATATGACAAGCCTTGTTAAATGGTGCTAAAATAGCCTACCATATGCTAAGGGCCATGTAGCTATACTAATTGCTATATGACAAGCCTTGTTAAATGGTGCTAAAATAGCCTACCATATGCTAAGGGCCATGTTGTAGCTATACTAATTGCTATATGACAAGCCTTGTTAAATGGTGCTAAAGTAGCCTACCATATGCTAAGGGCCATTTGTAGCTATACTAATTGCTATATGACAAGCCTTGTTAAATGGTGCTAAAATAGCCTACCATTGCTAAGGCCATGTTGTAGCTATACTAATTGCTATATGACAAGCCTTGTTAAATGGTGCTAAAGTAGCCTACCATATGCTAAGGGCCATGTAGCTATACTAATTGCTATATGACAAGCCTTGTTAAATGGTGCTAAAGTAGCCTACCATATGCTAAGGGCCATGTAGCTATACTAATTGCTATATGACAAGCCTTGTTAAATGGTGCTAAAATAGCCTACCATTGCTAAGGGCCATGTTGTAGCTATACTAATTGCTATATGACAAGCCTTGTTAAATGGTGCTAAAGTAGCCTACCATATGCTAAGGGCCATGTTGTAGCTATACTAATTGCTATATGACAAGCCTTGTTAAATGGTGCTAAAATAGCCTACCATATGCTAAGGGCCATGTAGCTATACTAATTGCTATATGACAAGCCTTGTTAAATGGTGCTAAAGTAGCCTACCATATGCTAAGGGCCATTTGTAGCTATACTAATTGCTATATGACAAGCCTTGTTAAATGGTGCTAAAATAGCCTACCATTGCTAAGGGCCATGTTGTAGCTATACTAATTGCTATATGACAAGCCTTGTTAAATGGTGCTAAAGTAGCCTACCATATGCTAAGGGCCATGTAGCTATACTAATTGCTATATGACAAGCCTTGTTAAATGGTGCTAAAATAGCCTACCATTGCTAAGGGCCATGTTGTAGCTATACTAATTGCTATATGACAAGCCTTGTTAAATGGTGCTAAAGTAGCCTACCATATGCTAAGGGCCATGTTGTAGCTATACTAATTGCTATATGACAAGCCTTGTTAAATGGTGCTAAAGTAGCCTACCATATGCTAAGGGCCATGTAGCTATACTAATTGCTATATGACAAGCCTTGTTAAATGGTGCTAAAATAGCCTACCATTGCTAAGGCCATGTTGTAGCTATACTAATTGCTATATGACAAGCCTTGTTAAATGGTGCTAAAGTAGCCTACCATATGCTAAGGGCCATGTTGTAGCTATACTAATTGCTATATGACAAGCCTTGTTAAATGGTGCTAAAGTAGCCTACCATATGCTAAGGGCCATGTTGTAGCTATACTAATTGCTATATGACAAGCCTTGTTAAATGGTGCTAAATAGCCTACCATATGCTAAGGGCCATGTAGCTATACTAATTGCTATATGACAAGCCTTGTTAAATGGTGCTAAAGTAGCCTACCATATGCTAAGGGCCATTTGTAGCTATACTAATTGCTATATGACAAGCCTTGTTAAATGGTGCTAAAGTAGCCTACCATATGCTAAGGGCCATGTTGTAGCTATACTAATTGCTATATGACAAGCCTTGTTAAATGGTGCTAAAGTAGCCTACCATATGCTAAGGGCCATGTAGCTATACTAATTGCTATATGACAAGCCTTGTTAAATGGTGCTAAATAGCCTACCATATGCTAAGGGCCATGTTGTAGCTATACTAATTGCTATATGACAAGCCTTGTTAAATGGTGCTAAAGTAGCCTACCATATGCTAAGGGCCATGTAGCTATACTAATTGCTATATGACAAGCCTTGTTAAATGGTGCTAAAGTAGCCTACCATATGCTAAGGGCCATGTAGCTATACTAATTGCTATATGACAAGCCTTGTTAAATGGTGCTAAAATAGCCTACCATATGCTAAGGGCCATGTTGTAGCTATACTAATTGCTATATGACAAGCCTTGTTAAATGGTGCTAAAGTAGCCTACCATATGCTAAGGGCCATGTAGCTATACTAATTGCTATATGACAAGCCTTGTTAAATGGTGCTAAAATAGCCTACCATATGCTAAGGGCCATGTTGTAGCTATACTAATTGCTATATGACAAGCCTTGTTAAATGGTGCTAAAGTAGCCTACCATATGCTAAGGGCCATGTTGTAGCTATACTAATTGCTATATGACAAGCCTTGTTAAATGGTGCTAAAATAGCCTACCATATGCTAAGGGCCATGTAGCTATACTAATTGCTATATGACAAGCCTTGTTAAATGGTGCTAAAGTAGCCTACCATATGCTAAGGGCCATTTGTAGCTATACTAATTGCTATATGACAAGCCTTGTTAAATGGTGCTAAAATAGCCTACCATTGCTAAGGGCCATGTTGTAGCTATACTAATTGCTATATGACAAGCCTTGTTAAATGGTGCTAAAGTAGCCTACCATATGCTAAGGGCCATGTAGCTATACTAATTGCTATATGACAAGCCTTGTTAAATGGTGCTAAAGTAGCCTACCATATGCTAAGGGCCATGTAGCTATACTAATTGCTATATGACAAGCCTTGTTAAATGGTGCTAAAATAGCCTACCATATGCTAAGGGCCATGTTGTAGCTATACTAATTGCTATATGACAAGCCTTGTTAAATGGTGCTAAAGTAGCCTACCATATGCTAAGGGCCATGTTGTAGCTATACTAATTGCTATATGACAAGCCTTGTTAAATGGTGCTAAAATAGCCTACCATATGCTAAGGGCCATGTAGCTATACTAATTGCTATATGACAAGCCTTGTTAAATGGTGCTAAAGTAGCCTACCATATGCTAAGGGCCATTTGTAGCTATACTAATTGCTATATGACAAGCCTTGTTAAATGGTGCTAAAATAGCCTACCATATGCTAAGGGCCATGTTGTAGCTATACTAATTGCTATATGACAAGCCTTGTTAAATGGTGCTAAAGTAGCCTACCATATGCTAAGGGCCATGTAGCTATACTAATTGCTATATGACAAGCCTTGTTAAATGGTGCTAAAGTAGCCTACCATATGCTAAGGGCCATGTAGCTATACTAATTGCTATATGACAAGCCTTGTTAAATGGTGCTAAAATAGCCTACCATATGCTAAGGGCCATGTTGTAGCTATACTAATTGCTATATGACAAGCCTTGTTAAATGGTGCTAAAGTAGCCTACCATATGCTAAGGGCCATGTTGTAGCTATACTAATTGCTATATGACAAGCCTTGTTAAATGGTGCTAAAAGCCTACCATATGCTAAGGGCCATGTAGCTATACTAATTGCTATATGACAAGCCTTGTTAAATGGTGCTAAAGTAGCCTACCATATGCTAAGGGCCATGTTGTAGCTATACTAATTGCTATATGACAAGCCTTGTTAAATGGTGCTAAAATAGCCTACCATTGCTAAGGGCCATGTTGTAGCTATACTAATTGCTATATGACAAGCCTTGTTAAATGGTGCTAAATAGCCTACCATATGCTAAGGGCCATGTTGTAGCTATACTAATTGCTATATGACAAGCCTTGTTAAATGGTGCTAAAGTAGCCTACCATATGCTAAGGGCCATGTAGCTATACTAATTGCTATATGACAAGCCTTGTTAAATGGTGCTAAAGTAGCCTACCATATGCTAAGGGCCATGTTGTAGCTATACTAATTGCTATATGACAAGCCTTGTTAAATGGTGCTAAAGTAGCCTACCATATGCTAAGGGCCATGTTGTAGCTATACTAATTGCTATATGACAAGCCTTGTTAAATGGTGCTAAAATAGCCTACCATATGCTAAGGGCCATGTAGCTATACTAATTGCTATATGACAAGCCTTGTTAAATGGTGCTAAAATAGCCTACCATATGCTAAGGGCCATGTTGTAGCTATACTAATTGCTATATGACAAGCCTTGTTAAATGGTGCTAAAGTAGCCTACCATATGCTAAGGGCCATGTAGCTATACTAATTGCTATATGACAAGCCTTGTTAAATGGTGCTAAAGTAGCCTACCATATGCTAAGGGCCATGTAGCTATACTAATTGCTATATGACAAGCCTTGTTAAATGGTGCTAAAGTAGCCTACCATATGCTAAGGGCCATGTAGCTATACTAATTGCTATATGACAAGCCTTGTTAAATGGTGCTAAAGTAGCCTACCATATGCTAAGGGCCATGTTGTAGCTATACTAATTGCTATATGACAAGCCTTGTTAAATGGTGCTAAAGTAGCCTACCATATGCTAAGGGCCATGTTGTAGCTATACTAATTGCTATATGACAAGCCTTGTTAAATGGTGCTAAAGTAGCCTACCATATGCTAAGGGCCATGTAGCTATACTAATTGCTATATGACAAGCCTTGTTAAATGGTGCTAAAGTAGCCTACCATATGCTAAGGGCCATGTTGTAGCTATACTAATTGCTATATGACAAGCCTTGTTAAATGGTGCTAAAATAGCCTACCATATGCTAAGGGCCATGTTGTAGCTATACTAATTGCTATATGACAAGCCTTGTTAAATGGTGCTAAAGTAGCCTACCATATGCTAAGGGCCATGTAGCTATACTAATTGCTATATGACAAGCCTTGTTAAATGGTGCTAAAGTAGCCTACCATATGCTAAGGGCCATGTAGCTATACTAATTGCTATATGACAAGCCTTGTTAAATGGTGCTAAAGTAGCCTACCATATGCTAAGGGCCATGTTGTAGCTATACTAATTGCTATATGACAAGCCTTGTTAAATGGTGCTAAAGTAGCCTACCATATGCTAAGGGCCATGTTGTAGCTATACTAATTGCTATATGACAAGCCTTGTTAAATGGTGCTAAAATAGCCTACCATATGCTAAGGGCCATGTAGCTATACTAATTGCTATATGACAAGCCTTGTTAAATGGTGCTAAAGTAGCCTACCATATGCTAAGGGCCATGTTGTAGCTATACTAATTGCTATATGACAAGCCTTGTTAAATGGTGCTAAAATAGCCTACCATTGCTAAGGGCCATGTTGTAGCTATACTAATTGCTATATGACAAGCCTTGTTAAATGGTGCTAAAGTAGCCTACCATATGCTAAGGGCCATGTAGCTATACTAATTGCTATATGACAAGCCTTGTTAAATGGTGCTAAAGTAGCCTACCATATGCTAAGGGCCATGTTGTAGCTATACTAATTGCTATATGACAAGCCTTGTTAAATGGTGCTAAAGTAGCCTACCATATGCTAAGGGCCATGTTGTAGCTATACTAATTGCTATATGACAAGCCTTGTTAAATGGTGCTAAAGTAGCCTACCATATGCTAAGGGCCATGTAGCTATACTAATTGCTATATGACAAGCCTTGTTAAATGGTGCTAAAATAGCCTACCATTGCTAAGGGCCATGTTGTAGCTATACTAATTGCTATATGACAAGCCTTGTTAAATGGTGCTAAAGTAGCCTACCATATGCTAAGGGCCATGTAGCTATACTAATTGCTATATGACAAGCCTTGTTAAATGGTGCTAAAGTAGCCTACCATATGCTAAGGGCCATGTAGCTATACTAATTGCTATATGACAAGCCTTGTTAAATGGTGCTAAAGTAGCCTACCATTGCTAAGGGCCATGTTGTAGCTATACTAATTGCTATATGACAAGCCTTGTTAAATGGTGCTAAAGTAGCCTACCATATGCTAAGGGCCATGTTGTAGCTATACTAATTGCTATATGACAAGCCTTGTTAAATGGTGCTAAAATAGCCTACCATATGCTAAGGGCCATGTAGCTATACTAATTGCTATATGACAAGCCTTGTTAAATGGTGCTAAAGTAGCCTACCATATGCTAAGGGCCATGTTGTAGCTATACTAATTGCTATATGACAAGCCTTGTTAAATGGTGCTAAAGTAGCCTACCATATGCTAAGGGCCATGTTGTAGCTATACTAATTGCTATATGACAAGCCTTGTTAAATGGTGCTAAAATAGCCTACCATTGCTAAGGGCCATGTTGTAGCTATACTAATTGCTATATGACAAGCCTTGTTAAATGGTGCTAAAGTAGCCTACCATATGCTAAGGGCCATGTAGCTATACTAATTGCTATATGACAAGCCTTGTTAAATGGTGCTAAAGTAGCCTACCATATGCTAAGGGCCATGTAGCTATACTAATTGCTATATGACAAGCCTTGTTAAATGGTGCTAAAATAGCCTACCATTGCTAAGGGCCATGTTGTAGCTATACTAATTGCTATATGACAAGCCTTGTTAAATGGTGCTAAAGTAGCCTACCATATGCTAAGGGCCATGTAGCTATACTAATTGCTATATGACAAGCCTTGTTAAATGGTGCTAAAATAGCCTACCATATGCTAAGGGCCATGTTGTAGCTATACTAATTGCTATATGACAAGCCTTGTTAAATGGTGCTAAAGTAGCCTACCATATGCTAAGGGCCATGTTGTAGCTATACTAATTGCTATATGACAAGCCTTGTTAAATGGTGCTAAAATAGCCTACCATATGCTAAGGGCCATGTAGCTATACTAATTGCTATATGACAAGCCTTGTTAAATGGTGCTAAAGTAGCCTACCATATGCTAAGGGCCATGTTGTAGCTATACTAATTGCTATATGACAAGCCTTGTTAAATGGTGCTAAAATAGCCTACCATATGCTAAGGGCCATGTAGCTATACTAATTGCTATATGACAAGCCTTGTTAAATGGTGCTAAAGTAGCCTACCATATGCTAAGGGCCATTTGTAGCTATACTAATTGCTATATGACAAGCCTTGTTAAATGGTGCTAAAATAGCCTACCATTGCTAAGGGCCATGTTGTAGCTATACTAATTGCTATATGACAAGCCTTGTTAAATGGTGCTAAAGTAGCCTACCATATGCTAAGGGCCATGTAGCTATACTAATTGCTATATGACAAGCCTTGTTAAATGGTGCTAAAATAGCCTACCATTGCTAAGGGCCATGTTGTAGCTATACTAATTGCTATATGACAAGCCTTGTTAAATGGTGCTAAAGTAGCCTACCATATGCTAAGGGCCATGTTGTAGCTATACTAATTGCTATATGACAAGCCTTGTTAAATGGTGCTAAAGTAGCCTACCATATGCTAAGGGCCATGTAGCTATACTAATTGCTATATGACAAGCCTTGTTAAATGGTGCTAAAATAGCCTACCATTTGCTAAGGCCATGTTGTAGCTATACTAATTGCTATATGACAAGCCTTGTTAAATGGTGCTAAAGTAGCCTACCATATGCTAAGGGCCATGTAGCTATACTAATGCTATATGACAAGCCTTGTTAAATGGTGCTAAAGTAGCCTACCATATGCTAAGGGCCATGTAGCTATACTAATTGCTATATGACAAGCCTTGTTAAATGGTGCTAAAATAGCCTACCATTGCTAAGGGCCATGTTGTAGCTATACTAATTGCTATATGACAAGCCTTGTTAAATGGTGCTAAAGTAGCCTACCATATGCTAAGGGCCATGTTGTAGCTATACTAATTGCTATATGACAAGCCTTGTTAAATGGTGCTAAAATAGCCTACCATATGCTAAGGGCCATGTAGCTATACTAATTGCTATATGACAAGCCTTGTTAAATGGTGCTAAAGTAGCCTACCATATGCTAAGGGCCATTTGTAGCTATACTAATTGCTATATGACAAGCCTTGTTAAATGGTGCTAAAATAGCCTACCATTTGCTAAGGCCATGTTGTAGCTATACTAATTGCTATATGACAAGCCTTGTTAAATGGTGCTAAAGTAGCCTACCATATGCTAAGGGCCATGTAGCTATACTAATGGCTATATGACAAGCCTTGTTAAATGGTGCTAAAGTAGCCTACCATATGCTAAGGGCCATGTAGCTATACTAATTGCTATATGACAAGCCTTGTTAAATGGTGCTAAAATAGCCTACCATTTGCTAAGGGCCATGTTGTAGCTATACTAATTGCTATATGACAAGCCTTGTTAAATGGTGCTAAAGTAGCCTACCATATGCTAAGGGCCATGTAGCTATACTAATGGCTATATGACAAGCCTTGTTAAATGGTGCTAAAATAGCCTACCATTTGCTAAGGGCCATGTTGTAGCTATACTAATTGCTATATGACAAGCCTTGTTAAATGGTGCTAAAGTAGCCTACCATATGCTAAGGGCCATGTTGTAGCTATACTAATTGCTATATGACAAGCCTTGTTAAATGGTGCTAAAATAGCCTACCATATGCTAAGGGCCATGTAGCTATACTAATTGCTATATGACAAGCCTTGTTAAATGGTGCTAAAGTAGCCTACCATATGCTAAGGGCCATTTTAGCTATACTAATTGCTATATGACAAGCCTTGTTAAATGGTGCTAAAATAGCCTACCATTTGCTAAGAGCCATGTTGTAGCTATACTAATTGCTATATGACAAGCCTTGTTAAATGGTGCTAAAGTAGCCTACCATATGCTAAGGGCCATGTTGTAGCTATACTAATGGCTATATGACAAGCCTTGTTAAATGGTGCTAAATAGCCTACCATTTGCTAAGGTCCATGTTTTAGCTACACTAATTGCTATATGATAAGTGTCATATATCTAGCAAATATAATACAGTACAGTAAGCATAACCTTAGAAAATATGTTATATTATTAAATCACATTGAAAATACACATTTGGCAATTAGCCAAGATGCATAAGATTTTAGCTAGGCCTATGGCATAATATATTGCCTCATATTTAATAATGTTTGCTTGGCATCTATCTGGTTTTTTTGGCATGAGTGCCATGGCATCCTGATCATACATGCGCAACCCCCCTGATTTACACTGGCCATGCGACTTACTTTTTGACCAAAAATGCAACTTACCTGTGAAAGAAACCCTAACGCAATTTTGGGTTAAATGGCAGGAGTAACTATGACTGTCTTATAAGGGCTAAATGCCTCGTTATCTAATTAGTACTACATTTGTATTCTTTAGGCTGGGCATTTTTGCAACTTACCCCTGGTGCAGCACAATTTACGGTGGCCAGATCGGCCAGGTTGGCCAGCAGTTGCGCATGTATGATCCTGATTTTTTGACTTCTTAGATTTGGACCTCTAATACCAAATTGGCACCCTGTTTTTTAGATTAATACCAAATTACCAAACTTAAAAAAGAAATAAAATTGTCCATGGTTGATCTAAAATGAGATAGAATTGAATAGACTAGCTATGCAAGGCATAACTATGGTTTTGTTTGTTATATTATTTCTTGTTTCAAATTTGTTCCAGCGCATGTAGAAATGGCTGGACAACCATCAGCTCCTACAACGATCATTCCGGTAGGCAATATTTTGCAATATTTTTGCCTGCGTCCGCCTGCAAAGCTGTGCCAACTGGACCTCACGATGAGAGACCTGGCAGCCGTGACAACAGATACGCTGGCTACTATTCATTGGTTGGCCACCTACAGGCTACTTGCCAATGAACAGTAGTGTGGATGCCAGCTGGGTGCTCAAATACATTTGCAATGCCGAGAAGGTGCCTAGTTTATTGATAACTTGGCCTGGGCCTGCAAAGACTATCATGCCCAAGTTTCTATAAGGAAGGGATCTTTTTTGAAGCCAGCCATTTGACCCTGCAGCATCTTTTTTGAACTTAAAATAATATAACGAGCCATTTCTACATGCGCTGGAACAAATTTGAAACAAGAAATAATATAACTTACAAACAAAACCATAGTTATGCCGCGATGCAATATATTAGGAATTTAGGACTTAGGTTAGAAGCTCCAAGTCAGAGCAATGTTAGGAGCAAATTAAAGATATAAGAATATTCTTAATTTTTTAACTTTTTTATTAATGCCACTTGGCATCTTAGTATTCATTTTGGCATTGGGGTTTTTTAATTTTAGGTTTAAGACTGACCTTTTTAATTTTAATTAGGCTCTGTTGCAAAAGTTTTGACTACTTTGGCTATATAAGGCCTAGGCCTAATGTTCATGAATAAATAAAGGATAAAAAGCAAAAAGATGTCATACTATTCTACTAGCCATAGAAGTTAGTTAAACAAATTTAAACAAAAATAGGAAAAAGTTCTTAAACAAAAATGATTTAAAGAGCAAATGACAGTGCCTAGTAATGGAAAATACAAAATAAAAAAACAATTTTTAAATATAAATTTTGTAAGCTTTTGATGACTTGACCAATTTTTCTTTGTATTTATACAAATTAGGGCCTAGATTTATCAAATTAAATAAAAATACTAAAAAATAAGGCCTATTTTTTAAATCTCATTGGAGTTCTTATATATTAGGCCTAATAGGCCTATATTGGATAGATTAATCTATTATTATAAGACTAAGTCTATGAGACAAGCAATTTATAAATTAGTTACTCAATTAGGCCTAGCTAGTATAAGATTAAGAACATTTGCCATTATAGCACAATGATAGATCTAAGATTTTGGCATTCCTTTGGTTAACAATCACCTCAAACAGTGACGATCACCACTAAAAACAGTTGTGAGACATAAAACCTGACGGTGGTTTCCAATGAAAAGAAATCAGAAGTTGGCGAACTGACTTTGTTTATTTTAAAAGATGGTAAGACTGTCGTAGCTTATATTTCACCTTCGGTTTACGATCACCTACATGTATTGCCTATTTAATTGAAATGATTGTGAACCAAAAGCTGGCTGTAGGAAAGCATGTCAAATTTAACAAATAGTGACATGCAGAAAACCATGCTGCTCATTCCAAATCGAGGGCATCAAAATCCCCCCATCTTTGGTTTACGATTGTCGATTGTTGTGTCACTACACGTGATCGTACCAGCTTCCTAAGAATATTCTGCAGCGAACGAGCCTGAGAGTTGGCGTCAGCCCACTGACCGGACTGACTCCGCTACTGAGCGTGGGATCGCGTCGAGGTAAGGCAATCAGTCCGTCCCTAGAGCGTACGGTACCCACTTTATACACGAGTCCCAAATGATTAATAAATACAGACGCGAGTCTTACTTATGACCACAGATACTATAAACACTAGATAGGCCACTCAGGCTAATTTTCTGGGCAAGTTTTTTATTCTACTTTCTGCTTAGTAGCAATGAAAGGAAGCAAAAGTATTATTTGCTAAATTAGACAAATCGAGTGACTGTTTTTAAGACATCGTTTTGCTAACGCCATAAACAACTAACTTGTTTTGTGCAGTAATGGTGTACATTAAGACGCGACAGACAGTGTGCAATGCCGCTATCTTTCAAAGTGGAGGAAGGGGGGTAGTCTGGAATAGGGTTAATATCAGTTTCGTATAAGGCAGGGTGAGTGGATCAATAATTTAGGCCTACTGGTGGTGGGATAGAAAATAAAGGACTGCACATAGCTAGCCTGGGTTAGGGGTGGGGGTTGAGAGGTTGTGGGTTAGAAAATTTGGGGGTGGCGAATCGTGCTTAAATACAAGCTTATATAGATGAACAGGACAAGAGTCAGAGTTAAAGAAAGTTCGAGTGCATACTAGCTTTTCTATCTAATCTTGTACTCGAGAAATGTTTTGATTCGAACCACTGCTGTGCTCCCACTTGCACGAGCTTTGTACTAGTGCTATTAACATCCGAGAAAGAAAAATCCGTTGCGAATGCATTAATTACCAAAAGATGACACTGGCGAAGCGCTGGCAGCAGCTACTGCAGGAGCGTGGATATTGACCTTTATAAACAATTAAATCACGGGGCCTCCGTGTGTTCGGCTTGCACTTTATGGACGAGGCCTACTGCTGCCTTACAAAGTGCCACGGATGTGCAAGACATCTGTTTTCGCTGGGACGCAATCCCACACCAAGAGTTGATGCTGCCTCGGCTCGTTCAAATAGACCAGCAACCCTCTGTGCAAAGGACTGATAAACGATGAAGAGGCAGACGACATGTACCCTCCAGTGCTGGGGCCAATTAGCAATCTATCTGCAGCCGAGCCTGCGACTTGCCTGCTGCCAGTGCTGTGGCAGAGCAACCTTCGGCTACCAGATTCTGCGCCGAGAACAGCTGTTGCGGCTGAAAGCTCTCACCTCTGCAGCCGATTCGCGGGTTCCAAGCGCTAGAGGCAACGATCAAGCGGCTGCAGCAACGATCCCGAAAGTGACAGGCGAATCAAGCGGCTGCAGCGGCAATCCCGAAAGCGACCGGCAAATCAAGCGGCTGCAGCAACGATCCCGAAAGCGACAGGCGAATCAAGCGGCTGCAGCGGCAATCCCGAAAACGACAGGCAAATCAAGCGGCTGCAGCAACGATCCCGAAAGCGACAGGCGAATCAAGCGGCTGCAGCGGCAATCCCGAAAGCGACCGGCAAATCAAGCGGCTGCAGCAACGATCCCGAAAGCGACAGGCGAATCAAGCGGCTGCAGCGGCAATCCCGAAAACGACAGGCAAATCAAGCGGCTGCAGCAACGATCCCGAAAGCGACAGGCGAATCAAGCGGCTGCAGCGGCAATCCCGAAAGCGACAGGCGAATCAAGCGGCTGCAGCGGCAATCCCGAAAACGACAGGCGAATCAAGCGGCTGCAGCGGCAATCCCGAAAGCGACAGGCGAATCAAGCGGCTGCAGCGGCAATCCCGAAAGCGACAGGCAAATCAAGCGGCTGCAGCAACGATCCCGAAAGCGACAGGCGAATCAAGCGGCTGCAGCGGCAATCCCGAAAGCGACTGGCAAATCAAGCGGCTGCAGCGGCAATCCCGAAAGCGACAGGCGAATCAAGCGGCTGCAGCGGCAATCCCGAAAGCGACAGGCAAATCAAGCGGCTGCAGCAACGATCCCGAAAGCGACAGGCGAATCAAGCGGCTGCAGCGGCAATCCCGAAAGCGACTGGCAAATCAAGCGGCTGCAGCGGCAATCCCGAAAGCGACAGGCAAATCAAGCGGCTGCAGCGGCAATCCCGAAAGCGACAGGCAAATCAAGCGGCTGCAGCGGCAATCCCGAAAGCGACAGGCAAATCATGCGGCTGCAGCGGCAATCCCGAAAGCGACAGGCAAATCAAGCGGCTGCATCGGCAATCCCGAAAGCGACAGGCAAATCAAGCGGCTGCAGCGGCAACTCTCGATGGTCAAGGCAAGTGCAGCGCAGTCGTGCATCCATGGACTGTGGAGGCGTGGCTAGCGCAGCTTCCAGCGGTCGACTGGGCGGCAGGGCGCTCGCAGTCAGGGGTGCTCTGGTCAAAGGATGTCATTTCATCAGCAGCTCATTGCAGCTGCACCACAAAAGTCCTGCTGCTTATCGGCTGCCTGTTACGAAACCACTGAGGATTGGCTCTCCATCGGATACATCCCTGGACCTTGAAGTGGCGCATTCGCCAGTTTTTTTCATCTGTTGGGCCGTTCTGAATGCTGCCTCTGAACAAGGGCGACTGGCGACCCCCTGTTCTTCGACAGCACGCTGCGAGTTTCACAAACAGATGAGCTGATTAAGATGAGAAATCTTTCTATTTTGCTACACGAATATGGATTATGGAGTATATGATATAGCTCGTATTTGCTAAATATACAATAGTTGACTGCAATAATATAGCCTTCTATGCAATCTAAAGCATTCACAATGTTGCTTTGAACTGTGGAAAGTATAATTATAAGTTTCTTTTTGCAAATAAAATCAATATAATTGCTGCATTGCATTCATCTGTTTTTTTATTTTTAAAAAATATAAATAACGCTAAAATGTTTTTACTACTACTAAGCAGAAAGTAGAGTAAAGTGTCGTGTTGTGAAAATTAGCTGGAGTGGCCTATCTAGTGTTTATAGTATCTGTGCTTATGACTTCCAATCAGCACGGCGGTGTGCAAGGCGGCGAATTCAGTTGTATAGTAGCATTGAGATTTCGATATCACAGTTGAAGTTTATTGATTCTGTAGTGGCAGACGTCAACAGCAACCGATCACCTTGCCCACCGCCAGCAGTGATCTCTATTTATTTAGGCTGCCTGGCGTAAGCCCTAGGGTTTCACGCAAGACAGCATTATCAACAACCCAGAGCAATACCAATTTGTTGGCCAATCACCTTTGAGGGAGGGGTATAGTAGCGCATATAGCAAAAAAGGGGGGAATTGACAAGTGCTCAAAAAGGGGGGGCAGAGGGGCCAGGCCAGCCAATCCGGCTGGGAACGCATAATAAGAAAAAGGGGGGGGGGCAGATAATAAGGGGCTGACACACAACTGGGGGGGGTTTGGCGCAGTCAGAAAGAGGGGGGGGTGTCACGTTATTGGCGTGGTGACTACAACCCTTTAAAGGGCCGTTTTGACAAGAATTGTCGCTAGGTCGTTGTAGTCCAAAAGTAATTGTGAAGTCAATTCTTGCGAAGCGGATTGTGTAGCGGAGCACTTGGCGTATAAAGGCAGGGGACTGCCGTAAGCTAATTTATTATCGTTATTAATATGATAATTGATTAATGTCAATACAAAACGTATAGCGTTCTGGGGCACTGGCGGCTGCAACAATGGTTTTGAATGTAATTGGAGTTATGAAGTCAGGTAGTTGACGAAAGATGCAGTGGCGACGCAACGTGGTGAGCGATGGCGGTGAGCACAGTGATGGCAGTGAGCACAGTGATGGCAGTGAGTAGCAAGTAGGCAGGCAGACAAGTAGTGGCGAGATTGGGCGTTAGCCCGTGGCAGTACACGGTGGAGTAAGAGTGCGTAAACAGGCTGGCCCAGACAGAGGGGGCCGTGGCGAGAGATAAGGAGGCACGAGGCAGACAGGAGAGAGAAGGAAACAAGCTGAGGCCACAAAGCGAGGAAAAGTGAAAAAAACCCCAGCCCGCCGCCAGGCGGGGTTAATAAAGGAGCGCAGGAGGGTTAACATAATATATGCGGAGAGTTATCATTGGCTGGCGAGGGAAAAACAAGAAACAGAAATTATCGATCGCGCGTGACTCTACAGGCGTACGCAAAGCTTACAAAGTACGCAGTGATTTAGCAATTGATACAGATTAGTTGCGCGCTACAACAAGTAAACGTGAGAATACACAATTGGAAATTTTTAAATAAGAAATTGTAACGAAAATTGTAGTCCAACGGCCCTTTTGCGGGACCTCCTTAAACTGGCAACGTCACAGGGGGGTTGACGCAGGCACGCGGCCGGGAGGGGTGGGAGTGCAGTGCCGGGCACACATGACAGAGAGCCAGAGATTGCTCATCGGTGCAAGTGCACCCAGGCACAACACCCTCCCCCACCACAAAAAGTGGGTTCATACCATAGACTAAAAATTATTTCAACAGGATTACGAGAACTGACAAAACCGAAAGCATTAACAAAACAAAAGTCGGATTTAGCCCTGCACCCGAATCACCCCTTCAAAGTTTATAAAATTCACGCGCATTTGCAACTAGCTGAGCCAACAGGGAAAAGTCACGACGCACTTCCGGTAACCAGGCCGCCGCTGCCCGGACATCAGTCGGCTTCCCCGGATTCCCTGATAACGGCGCAGACGACGCGACGAGCAGGCGTTCCAGCGGTATCCTGTCGACTCGCTTGGCATGCCAGCGACTGTGCGTGAACCGAGCAGTGAACTCAAACTTGAGTCCCGGCAACGACGCCAGGTAGAGCTCAAGACGATCACCCGGCCAATCTGACGACTCGGTCACCAGGATGCGTCCGTTCTCAAAGCTGCACTCGACCAAAAGCCGTAAGAATTGATGCCAGGCCGTCCCATCTGACTCGATACGGCCGCTCCGTTTCTCGCGCAGCTGGACCAGCAGGGGTAGATCCCGCCCCTTTGCAAGCTGCACCTGTAGCCGCAATGCGGCCTTCTGCTGATCCCACTCAATCGTGCCCGTTCGCCTGTCCAGCTCCGCTTCTCCGATGGCTACTACCCTCGGCCACTCGCCCGCAACGAAACGCCGCAGATTTGCTTCTAATACAGGTGCGAGCGGCGCTGCAGCGGCCCTCAGGCCAAGCGCGAAGTGGACTCGAGTGTCTTCGATTAGTCGAGCGGTTGCGGCATTCGAAGGTCGAAGATAGAATGGCGAATTTACCACCGTGACACAGACTTTCATGCCGTCTAGAAACAGACCACCGGCCCATGCGTTCAGACGCAACAAGAAGGCGTGCGCATCTATCAGCTCGTCCGTCCGAGCTTCTTCCGACGAGGTCGCACTTCCCAGTAGGTCATCTGCAGCATCACCGCCCAGATCCTCTTGCAGGCAGTCCAGGTCGAGGACGTCCGCGGCGTTGACCTCATCGACGCTCTTCTCCGCCCGATCTTCACACCCCTGGTCCGGGGCTACAAACACTGTTAGCTCGCGCAGCTTCGTTAGCAACACCCCACCGTCCAAGAGGTCACGCCTCTTAATACAGGACAACACGAAGCCGATCGATGCGGTCAGCGCTTCGTTTGACAAAACTCGACGGCCCCTTCTGGTCGACCCCTGGCGATGCTTCCGCGGCGACACGTCTGACGCGATGAAACTAAGCGCAACTCCTATCGCATCGGACAACCACCTGCGGGGTTCTAGGTCTTCAGCCAAGAACAGCTTCTCTAGTCCTTCTAGACACTCCTGCGCCTGAGCAAGTCGACCAACTCGCAAATGTTGAGCCAGCTGGTTCCTCAGCTTGCGATACGAGGCTTCGATTACCTCCGGGACTCGCTGCGGGCCAGTGCGCTTGACAGTCATGACCCAGCCTCCCGGTTCGCGACTTCGGTTGGCAGTGAGTCAGACTCGCCTTCGTCATCACTGATCACAACGAACCCCATTCGCTCCAACCCTTCCTTCACTTCACTCGGGAAACTGACCCCTTGCGGGGGGCTGAAAAGCTGCGCGTAAGCCAGGGTGTTTGACATTGCTGCTTCTCCGAACTTATCATACAGCGCCCTGTAAAATGGGTCACTCAGGACAGAGTGCGCGAAAAATATTCTCTGAAACGCCTCTGTACCTCCGATGCTGACTTTGTCGGGGTGCATCGCCAAGGAGCGCTGCCGGAACGCCGACTTTATTTGCCTCTGGGACGCTGACCGTTCCACACCCAGCAGGTCGTAAAGATCCGACACTGCAATGGCAGGCCGATTCGGAACACGGGGTCTCCAGAGTAACTCTGCCACTAACCCACGCGTACAGTAACCAGCTATTTGTACGAGCTATTATTTACCCATTACGGTACATAGCAGTTCCGAGCGCACTTGAGAACTCTCACGTAGCACATATTTCTGACGATTTTTATTAATTTTTATTGTTTTTATTTGACTCAACGCCCTGACTGGGCTGCTCAGGTGCCCAGCTCAGTCAGTACAATATTGGGCTACCGAACCGTCGAGGCGGGACGCCCCTATTAGCACGAGCTGGGCGCCCTTGGTGTACCGGAGGAGGTTCCGTCTGACCTTCCGGGTGGGTCACTCTTCGAGCCCAAATGGCATCCGGTACGTAATCGTCATACGCAGCGGTCTGCTCAAGATCGGGCGTCGTCAGCAACGGGGGGTCGGGTGGTGCCCGGCGGGAGTGTCGCTCAGGGTCCCTGACCCTACCCTCTGCACGACGTTTTTCCCGAGCCGGCGGACGCCATTGCCTGGAGTTTGCGTCGACTTTCCTTAAGTTATTGTAATGGACGACTCTCGGCCTACGAGCCCCTTCGTGCATTATTTTGAAATTTACATCGGAAACTTTCTCTAAGACTCGCGCTGGACCTTTCCAGTAACGGTGGAACTTCGGTATTTCGTTTGGTTTTATCACCGGATCATCATACTCTAAAACCAGGTCTCCCTCTCAAATTTCAACGCCGCGAGCCCGACCGTCGTACATGTAGAACTCCTTCTGTTTCCGCTGGTAGGTTCTGAGGTTCTCCCTCACTGCCTCATGCGCCCGCTGAAGATTGTCAGCTAAGCGATGGGTGAACTCTGGGTAACTCTCAAATATCCGCTCACTTAAGAAATCTATATCAACAGGGAGCTGCATCTCTCGGGCAAACATGGTGTAATGCGGCGTGTATCCAGTGCCTCTGTGCACGCTTGAGCGGTATGCTAGCAGACTGCAGTCTTCTCAGTCCTTATTCTCTTGCTCTAACTGGCACATCAGCATGTGCTTCAGCGTGCGATTGAAACTCTCTGCCTGGCCGTCGGCCATCGGATGATACGGTGTTGTTCGGCATTTGCGGATGTCTAACAGCGTGCATAGACTCTTCATCAGGGCCGATTCAAAGTTTGATCCCTGGTCCATGACGATCTCCCGAGGGCAGCCGAACGATGAAATCCAGTGCGTGAAGATCGCACGGGTCACCGTCTTTGCCCTCTGGTTTGACCAACGTGACAGCGCAGGGCCACTTGCTGAACGAATCTTGAATAGTTAACACAAATCTTGACCCCTTTCTTTGACTTAGGTAGCGGTCCGACTATGTCGCACATAATTCTCTGACACTGCGCGGAGCTTGGGATCGGTTGGAGAGGTGCTTTGTTTCTTTGCCCTGGCTTGCACTTTGAGCACACGAGGCATGTCCGGCAGAACTCTTCAACCTTGCGGGACAGTCCCGGCCACCAAAACCGCTGTTTGAATTTCGCTTGTTTTTTTTAATTCCTAGGTGACAGCCGCTTGCACCATCGTGTAAGATTTTGGCGACTTCCTCGAAGAGACAGTCAGGCAAGACTATTTTTTCCGCGAGGTGCCTGGAACTCGAATTAGGAAGAGTTCATCGTCCACTTCTATCTGATTTCGGTGGGCCCAGATTTCTCTCATGGTTGGGCTGATGATTGGGTCTATCTGCGTGTCCTTCCATCTAAAAACTGCCTTATTCGTACCAGGGCTGGATCTTGACTTTGAACCTCCTTGAGATAATCTTTGTTTAGCAGCGAAGCCAGCATTACGTTTACCTGTTCTTTAACTAGGGGTGGACTGCTGCATGTTGGGCACGAGTCTTGAGCCCAATGCCGTCGAACTTTCCGCGAAAGGCTATCCGCATTCTGATGGAAAATTACCTTCCTGTGCGAGATCTCAAAGTCGTAACGCTGCAGCGTCTCAAGCCATCTAGCACATTGCCCCTCGACGTCCTTAAGATTTGTCAACCACGAGAGAGCGCTATGGTCTGTCCGTATCTTAAATTTCCTTGCCAGCAAATAGTACTTGTACAGCTTTACGAAGTGAACTATCGCTAGGAGTTCTAGTCTGGTACTACAGTAGTTTCTTTCACAATCTGCCAGCGACCTGGATCCATAGGCAATGACGCGCTCTGACCCATCGGGTTGGCATTGTGACAAGACTGCACCGATCCCAATCTTTGAGCTGGCGTCGGTGTCCAGCACAAACGGTCCAGCTCCCTCGGAAAAGTCTGGATAGGCCATGATCTCCGCTGATGTTAGCGATTGCTTGAGTTCGGAAAACGCCTGCTGTTGTTCTGGGCCCTAAATAAACTGTGAGTCCTTGCGCATGAGCTTGAACAACGCGGCTGCCTTTACTGAGAAGTCATTCACGGAATTTCTGTAGTAGGAGCAGAGGCCCAAAAATGACTGCAGTTCTTTTATATTCTTGAGTGTGGGCCAGTTTCTAATTTCTTCTGTCTTCGCAGGATCTGTCGCAATACCTTCAGACGATACGACATGCCCTAAGAACTTGGCTTCCTTGGACAAGAAATGGCATTTCTTGGCTTTCAAACGGATCCCAGCAGTTCGTAAGCGATCGTAAACATGCTGCAGCCGCTCGAAATGCTCTTTGTAAGACTTTGAAAAAACTATTATATCGTCGAAATATACAAGACAATCTCTCCATGTCAGACCAGCCATGACAAGGTTCATCAGCTTGACGAAAGTCGCCGGGGCATTTCTTAGCCCAAAACTCACATATCGCCAGGCGAACTGACCTCTATTTGGAACTACGAATGCCGTCTTAAGTTGGTCTTTAGGATCTAGCGGGCACTGGTGATAGCCTGAAGCCAAGTCTAGAGTTGAAAAAATAGCATTTCCTGCAAGTGCTTCTAAAGTTTCATCCATTCGCGGCGGCGGAAATGGGTCAGGATTGGTTACTTCGTTTAGCCGGCGATAATCCAGGCACAGCCTAATGGATCCGTCCTTCTTCCGTACAGGTACGACCAGGCTAACCCACGGGGATTGACACTGGTAGATCCTACCGCAGTCTATTAGCCTGTCGATTTCTTTATTGATTTCTGGCCTTATGTGCGGCGGGATGCGGCGTGGTGGTTCTCTAGTTGGCCTGGCGTCCCCGGTGTCTATGGTATGCATTGCCTGGTCAGTTGAACCCAGCTCGCTATCGTCCTTGGCGAAGACATCTCTGTGAATGAGAATGAGAATGACGGAAGTTTATTGATTCTGTAGTGGCAGACGTCAACAGCAACCGATCACCTTGCCCACCGCCAGCAGTTCTCTATTTATTTAGGCTGCCTGGCGTAAGCCCTAGGGTTTCACGCCAGACAGCATTATCAACAACCCAGAGCAATTACCAACTTGTTGGCCAATCACCTTTGAGGGAGGGGTAGCGCATATAGCAAAAAAGGGGGGAATTGACAAGTGCTCAAAAAGGGGGGGCAGAGGGGCCAGGCCAGCCAATCCGGCTGGGAACGCATAATAAAAAAAAGGGGGGGCAGATAATAAGGGGCTGACACACAACTGGGGGGGGGGGTTTGGCGCAGTCAGAAAGAGGGGGTTGACGCAGGCACGCGGCTGGGAGGGGTGGGAGTGCAGTGCCGGGCACACTTGACCGAGAGCCAGAGATTGCTTATCGGTGCAAGTGCACCCGGGCACAACACGATCACTTCCATATATGAACTCTACTGAAATTATTGCAAACCGAAGCTGGTAATATTACCTTTACCCTAAGTGCATGTGCAATATGTACAATATTAATTTTAACCCAGCTTTGGTTCACAATCATTTCTATTTGCGTTACAAATTTAAATTATCATTTACCTAAGCTGATATATAAGCATCATCTAACAAACCGCACTTTCAACTTTGCATATTTTTAGTTTTTTTTTAGTTTTTTGATTTGAGCATTTGAGCATAATATTTTATATGCGAGAGTAGTAGGTAAAACAACGCTTCTAGACCCAGAGCACTTTTTTAATAGCAGTTTTAAGGGTCTAGAGGGGGGACACGAGGGGGTAATAAAAAAACACATCTAAACACCCTTAACACATCTAATCACCCATAATCACCCACAACACATCTAAACACATCTAATCAATAAAAATCACCTCCAACACTCCCCCTCGTGTCCCCCCTCTGGAACCTTATAAACGGCCATTAAAAAAGGTCTGATCTAGAAGCGTACTTTTACCTACTACTACTCTACCCAACACATCCAACACTTCCAATTCTCTATAACACTTCCAATTCTCTATAACCCCTCGCACGCGCCGCAGGCGCGAAGGGTCTTTTTCTGTTACTAAAAATGACCAGAGTTTACACCTTTTCTGTTAGTGATACTTTTGAGACTGTTGCTAAAAATGCAGAGATAATAAAACAACATATTTTGAATGGAATAATTGATGAAGTTTATTTGAAGTATGACGACAAGCATGACCTAAAACTTTATCCATTAGAGTTGGATGAGATGTATGATTTAGAACAAGAGGGAGAGTTAATATTTCAACTTGGAGATTATTTAAATTCGGATGATTGGGAGGTTCGTTCAGACGATTCCAACTCAACAAATAGCTCATATGAAACTAGTGATTCTGAGAATGAAATTGAAATTTTTATGTGAAAAAAATATTAAAAAAATGAACTATTATTCTATAACAGAAACAACATTTATTATGAAAAATATATATAAAAAAATGAAGGTAAACTACTCCTACATCGGAAATGTGCCGATTAATGAACTTAATGAAAATTTAAGTTTGATATCTGTTGAACAAATGTCAATAATTATATTAGTTACAATAATAGTAATAATATTGTTTTTGTTTGTTATAAAAAATTTACTACCATGTTGTCTCAAGTAATTGTTCGAACTTAGTTCGCTGATATTAGTTGGTTCTCATAAAACGAACCTAATATTTCTTCACCATCCTTATCAGCAATTATATAGGTTGTAGGATTTGTATTTAAAACTTTACTGATGGTAAATTTCTCACTTATCTTCCAATATCCTTTTCTTCCTTTTTCAAACTTATCTTTCCATTTATAGATATAAACAGAATCACCAACTTTAAAATCTTTAGTTTTCTTTTTTTCAAATTCTCCAAAAGTAACTTTAACGTTTTCAGGATTGTTATAAGCTTGTTGAGGAGTCATCTTTATAGCCGAATGATATGAATTATTATAATCTTTCACGACGTCTGGTAATATTTTTACCCACTTTTGGTTTCCATTAAGACTAAACTGAAACCACAATTTCTTACCTAAAGTTCGATTAAATCTTTCAATTAATGCATTTTTGCTTTCTCCATAAATAGAATAAATTTTATTAATATACTCCCCATTCGCGTCTTTTTTCCTTTCTTGTCCTTTTTCAAAATGATATAATTTATACATATGAGGATTGTAAAATTCTTTTCCCTCATCAACACACAAGCGTTCGCTTTTTTCATCAAGACTTCTAAAAGCAGCAGCAACCTCCTCACCTTTTTTGGATTTCAAAGGAACAGCCCACGCGTATCGAGTAAAACCATCTAGTATGGTTAAGATATATTTATATCCTCTTTCATTTGGCATCGACATTAAATCAGCATACCAAATTTCGTTCTTTTTGAAGTTCATGATTTTTCTATAAAATTTAGGTTTTCGATATTCTTTATGAAGAATCTTTGCCTCATCAGAACTTAACCCACCACCACTTAATAGCAAACACTCAACACAATTATTTCCATGTTGGTTGTAATTAATTCCCAAACCAAATTTAACTTTAGATTGCAAGATTTTTTTAACCATCCACCGAGTTAATCTTTGGCCTACTGTTAATCCCTGTAAATTATCTAATCCTTGAATCATTTTTTGATCGGCTTCATGTTTTAATCTTAATGCTTCCTCAGGAGAATTCTTATCAGCATCTCTGTATGCTAAGTCATGATAGTATGCTAACCAATCAATGCCGTTAATGGGAATTGAATCAGCTTTTGGAGTGTCATCAGGATTTAATCGGAGATCGAGTCGAGTCAACCCGGCCTTTTTACCTTTGCTTTCACAAAGGAGTAGACTGTGTCTTAAGCTATCATAAGGATTGACTAAGTCCCTCAAGCCCACCAGCGTACAGTCGTTGCATCTCAACCATACTCAAGTCATACGAGGTTAGGTTTTCGATTCACTCTTGTCCATATATATCTTCAAGCTTGTTACCGTTGGGAACAGGAGTTACCTGTGTTCCTTCAGAAGATTTCTCAACTGAAGTGGTACTTGAAGCTTTAGGAGATTGAGTGAGCGGCTGGTGTTGCCACTAATAGTGACTAGCAGTAGGTTTGCTTCTACCACTCGGGCACAGCTCGAGCTCCACCCGTGAAATTATGAGATGGTAGGTGTAATTCATTTGTATACCTTCCAGTAGTAAAAACGCTTGGTAAGCTTGTTAATCCTTTTTGAACATCTAAAAATCCTCCTTCAAATACTAATTGATTGCTCATTTTTAATAGCCTTAAAAATACACGATAGCACCAATTGTTTTGCAAATTCTTCAATGGTTGGTTGTTTATCATTTTTTGAAATATTATCTACAGCAACTAAGTATCTTTTATTTCTCCAATTTTCAGACTTTTTAATTTGTTCTTCATCGCGATAATCATATGAAGAAGCAGGAATAAAATGATCAACATGTAAAACACCAATATAATCTTTTGGGACATAATAACGTTTTGTGAAATTTAAACAATCAGTAAAGAATTCAATTGAGCAACCAAGGTAATCAATAGTATGATTATTTTTTCGAGTATTATTAGATTTTAGAAGAGAATTTATTCTACATCTGGTGTTTTTTATATTTCTAAAATTTTCATCAGTTAATCTTCTTTCGTTTTCATATTTTCTGCGGCTTTCTAGATTATTTTTATCGTATTCTTTTTTCCTTTGAAGCTTATATTCACGATTTTTCTCATACCATTCTTTATCATACTTTCTCTCACAAGGTTTGCAAATACTATAATATCTATTTTGATCTCTACGAAATCTAAACTCAAACAAAAATTTCTCTTCTTTACACTTAGTACAAACCTTTTTAGTTTCCATTTTATAAAAAATAAATTTAACAATTAATTAATTAAACCGAACCTTTGGTTCGCGACCCTACGGGGCGATTCCAGTATGTCCAGCAGCTTTCGCAGCAGCTAAAACAAGTTTTCGCGGAGTTTTAAATCCTTCTCCAACAGCCGGTTTGTTATTTATAGAATCAACAAGCCTTTTATATAAACTTGTGTTTTTAACAGCTCTTACTCCTAACTCATCATAAAAAATTTTAGCACTTACTAATTCATCTCTAGTATATAATTCCGGGTTAAATTTTACCCTAGGGTTGGTAATAATATTAAATGCTCTACCCAATTCTCTATATAGTTCATTCCGATTTTTAACAACCTCACCAATTCGATAATTACCATCATGTAAATCTGTCACAGCAATACTAGGTGGTGCAGGTCTTGGATATTCATCAACACCACCCCTTTCTGCAGCCCTAATTTCTGCAACTCTCAATAATGCTTGATCGGCCTCATAAGTAGGCGGCTCATCCTCCTCATCTTTTGGTTCGGTATTCTTAGCAATTTTTTCCAGAAGGTCTTTATCTGTTTTTTCTAGTTCACTAATTTTCCCCGTAATAGGATTAACAAAAGGAGCAGCAAATCTTTCACCCGCTAATTGTATTCCTAACTTTCTTTTTTGTAAATTTCTAACAAAATCAGAATATCTTTGCTTCTCTTTATAAATCGCCAACTCTCCATCAACGTCCATAAATTGACTCATTTTTTAACATAAAAAACTTTTTTAACATAAAAAAATGGCTGAAACAAAAACTATATGGAGTGATAAATTTCATTTCAAAAAGCATCGTCAGTATATTAATGAAGTCAGAGCAAGAGATTTAAATTTTACCCTACCAACAAGTGATAATTCAAATAACTTTACTACCGGAACGGTAACTTTTGACATCGGTGCAACCAACACCATATTGGATATGAAAAATGCGTTTTTCCGTGTTAGATGGTTGTATACTAGAAATGATGGAACTGATCTTGCAGCCGGTGATATCGCAGATCGTTCTGGAATAATAATAGAAAATGATTGGTTTTATAAATGTTTTTCCCAAGCACAACTATCAGTTAATGGAGCCGAGGTTGAGACAGCATCAAACCCCGCAGAGATTAATGGAGTTTTGAAACATTTAAATTATACTTATTTATCAAAACAAGTTGGTGATAATGTTGGGTGGATGCCTGATAAGGGTAATGGTCAAGCAGTAGTTTTCCCTAATGTACAAAACGCAGCTGGTGCAGATACCGCAGCTCTTATAGCTTATCTTAATACCAATATAGTTCCAGTTGTAACCACCATGACTAATACAAAAGATATTAATACAGGTTTTATAGATCGTCAGAATAAATTCCCAGTCGCGGTTTTAACCACTGCAACCGCATATGAGCAAGACTTTTCAATCTTTCCACTATTTGGGTTCTTCTCACCAAATCGGGTATGGAAAGGATTAAAATTTGGGATACAGTTGCAAATATCTGGTGGATATCAGCCTAGGATACTTTATGGAACCTCAATTTCAACCGATATAGCAGTTCGTATAGATTCAATTCAATTAGTCGTGCCAACTCTTGAGGTAACAGCCCCGCTTTTAAAACATGTTGATAATCAATTAACCCATGATCAGGAAATATTTTATTTGAATCGTCGACATTTTATGCGAACCATTAATAATAATCAGGATTCATTCCAGTGGCAGATAATTACATCAAAACGTCGGGTGAGATATATTTTTGTTTGGTTTAAAATAACAAACAGAAGGAGTAAAAGAGCAAATGGGGATTTATATTGGCTTCAATCCGGTGCCATAGCAGAACAAGCAGCCACCGCAACAGACAATGCGGCTGCAGCTATTAACGAGTTTAATGTTCAGAATATCCGCCTGCAGGTTGATGATCAATATTATCCGGTTAAAGACCCCCTTAATCTAAACATAGCAAATAATAATGTTAATGATTTTATAAAATATTATCAAGATTATGTCAAAAATGAAGCGTATGCAGTCCCTCAGTACACACCCACAGAGTTTCTAAACATTCATCCAGTGGTTGTTTATGATCTAACGGCACAGAAAGAAAACGTAGCCAATGTTGGACTTAATTACATGTTAGAGATTAATAAAACCGGCAATCAGGCAATCGACGCCCACGTATTGTTTCTAGAGGAATATATGTCAATTGCTAAAGCTGATGGCACGATTGTTCGGGACGCTCCTATTTAAATTATTTCTTTAAAAATGGTAAAGGCAAAACACGATAAAATATTTCCAAATGATCCTTTTCTTTGTTTAGTAATCGGAGGATCAGGTAAAGGAAAAACACACTTTGTTTACGATTTATTAACAACAGATGGAATGTTAGACTATAATAATTTAATAATTTATACTAACAAACCTAAAATAAAATATTATGAATTTCTTAAACATGGATTAAAAAACAAATTAAAAAAAGATATTATGTTTAGAATGTTAAGAGCATATGAGCAATATGAGGACGATGATGAACCAAGATTTACCCTCGATGACATTGAGGATTTATGTAAAACAACTGCAAAAGAACCGGAAAACACCACCGAGAGAGCCCCAACTGTTAGAGTACCAACCCAATTATCCTATGATCAAATTCCAAAACATGATAAAACACTAATTATTTTTGATGATTGTATTAATGATGGTGATCAAGAATTGCAAAAGGAAATTTTTGTTAGTGGTAGAGGAGATGGAATTGGAGCTTTTTATCTTACTCAATCCTTTAGAGATTTAGAATCGATTATAAAAAAGAATGCTAGCTGTTGTGTAATGTTTGATTTAGATAGCTATGATTTACAAAATATACACGCTAGATTTAATCCGGGGTTGGATATAAAACCATTTAAAAGTATGTGTAAAAAAATTTGGGATGATAGTCAATACAAACATATTTATATCAATCCGAGGTTAGAAAGGAAACATAGAATTTTAACAAATTTGATAAAAGAAGATAACGAGGAGGAATAATTCCCACTATAAAAATGGCCACAAATTTAGACGCTATAAAACAATTGGTAGATCGAACTAATTCAAAATATAGTACAACTTTACAGTTTATAATGACAACCAGTGAACAACGTATTCAATTGCGCGATCCGTTACAACTCGATCAAAGCCTAAGTTATCAAATAGGTTTGATATTATTTTCAGTTTTTAACATGCCTCAATTAATTAATGCAACAAATAATCAATTTAGATATTCTAAAGATTCCGGAGCCAATTGGACAACATTTAGCGTTAACCCAGGAGCATATTCTTATACCGATTTAAATGCTTATATAGAAGGAGAATTAACAGCTAATGGAGATTGGGTAGCTGGCGCGATTGTTATAGGAGTTGATTTACCATCTGGCAGATTCAC
This sequence comes from Macrostomum lignano, assembly GCA_002269645.1. Classification (NCBI taxonomy): domain Eukaryota; kingdom Metazoa; phylum Platyhelminthes; family Macrostomidae; genus Macrostomum; species Macrostomum lignano. Next base: position 342,773 of record NIVC01000441.1, read on the forward strand.
GCTATCACTAGGATCCGGATATCAGGTTGATTTCACAATTGCAAATTCACTCAGAACCATACTCGGATTTAATTCCCGAATCGTTACCACATCAAGCACCGGCGATACCGTTGGAAATATTGAGGGTGGAGTTAATACAATTAATATTACAACCGACATTTCAAATGGTGGTTATATAACAGATGATAACGGAGTTTTGGTTCAACGTGGAATTATTTATTCAATCCCATTTCTTGCTGTTCCAATTGGAGAGAAAATGATTGTGTCACCCCAAACCCCAATATATTATCCTTTAAATCAATATAGTGTTCAATCAATTTATATTAGGATTGTAGATGAAAGCGATAGATTAATAAGTTTTGGTGGGCAATCAATAACGGTAATTTTACGGATAAAACAGGTTTAAAACTGTAAAAATGGGTAACCATTCTGGAGCGTTAAAAAAACAATCAGATAAAGTTCAAAACGCAAAGGAATATTATGAAATCGAATTAACAAAATTGAAACAATTACAGGCAGAAAAAATCCGAAAGGAACTGTTAAAATCTAAACCTACGAAACTAACTAAAACCAAGAGTTTTTCAGGAACATAAAATGACTATGAATTGGAGTGGACGGACGGAGTCCTCCCCCTCACTAACGTGGGGTGGGTTCAAACAAAGATATGGAACAGACACAACAAGCAATATCGAATTAACAAATTGGGCGCGGCAATTAAAAATAAAACCATTCAGATGTGTTATGCGAGATGAGATCAAAGACTTACCACAATATGGATCTTACATTGTCAATATAGAAACAACAAAAGAAAACGGTGTTCATTGGTCGGCAGTTTATTCCAAACCCAAACTTGTTTATTTTTTTGATTCATACGCGCTTCCTCCGTTACAGGAAATAAAAGACAAATTTAATCATACTAAAAATCGTTTATGTGGAGATCATCATGAACAATTTCAAACCTTTGATAAAAGTTATTGCGGGCAAGCGGCGTTGTATTTTTTATATAAAATTAATAACTCTAAGGAAAGAACCGAAGACTTTAAAGATATCATGCGAAGCATGCGAACCTAAAGTTCGATCGGACGAAGTCCGCGACCCTACGGGGCGATTTTAGATTCTATAAAATAGACAGTAAAAAATGATATTTTCTGGAACGCCCTCATGGAACGGAACAACAAGTACTGGTGGTGGTACATCTGGTGGAATAAGTGTTACATTCGGAGATAACCGATATATTAATGAAGATGAAGGTTATAAAAAACTGAAATTGATAATAAACTAAATTTAAAAAAAAATGTTGCAGATTCCTATACCAAAACTGAAATCGATACTTCATTAAATTTGAAAAGAGATATTAGTGATTCATATACAAAAACTCAAATAGATGATTCATTAAATTTAAAAAGAGATATAACCGATTCTTATTCTCGAACTGATTCTGATTCGCGTTATGTTCAAACCACCGCAACCGGAACCTTAGATATGGACAACAATCGAATTATAAATGTTGCAATTACAACGAATAACTCAGTAGTTGATAAGAACTATGTCGATAATCAGGTTGGTAGTCGTACTGGCAATATCAATATGAATAATTTTAAATTAACAAATTTATTATTTGGAACAGAGGCCACAGACTCGGTCAATTTAGGACAAGTCAACGCTCGAGCTAATGTAACCGACGCCGATATTTTTTCCACGCCGCTTACATCAAATACTTCAAATCCAGATGTTGTTCTTACAGCATCCGAAAATACCAACGATGCTTTTCGAGTTGGAGATGGAAGCCTTGCGACACAATGGTCACCAAATACCGGAACCACAACCAATATGGAAATTCAATTTGAATTTTTAGGTTATAATCGAAGAATAAATGAATTAAGAATTACAGGCAGCGCAACAATTGATATTCCATCGGGATGGTCGGTTCGTGCAAAAAATGTTGCTACCGATGCATGGACGGTATTACGAACGTCGGGATCACCAATTCAAGCAACTTCATTTGCGTTAACTAATTTAACGGTTAATTTTTGGAAATATTATAGCGTTTTATTCCCAACTGGTGGCACCGCTACACAGCCTATCGAGGTTCGTCTAATACAATTATTTGAACACCGAGTTGAAATTCAAGATCTTAATTGGCCAAATGAAATACTATCTGCAACCCCGCGAGTGTACGTAGATCAGGTAGCTACCCCAATATCAAATGGCAGAATGTCTGCCGGTGATAAAAATAAATTGGATAATATTCCCGCCATTGATGCCGCATTATTCGAGCCAGTAATTTGTAATTGGACTGGATATCAAAATCCAACAACCGCCGGAGATATATATCCAGTTGGTTCTTTAATTGGCGACGCTTCTTATATCGATTATCAAAATGGTGCTAGAATTACTCGTGAAACTGGTGGTGTCAGTGGGGCATTACAATTTAATTTCACACATTTTCAAAATATATCAGCGTCTTTCTTTTTCAGAGTTGCCAATTCTGGAGGAACTGGTGCAGATGCGGTTTGGTTTTATGCATATTGTCACGAACGACCAACAAGCGAAAGCGGGACGGGTTTAGCAACAGACGCCGGATTGATAGTTTTTGCAAGTGAGTGGCATGATAAATTTGGCCTAGTTTGGAGTTCTAAAAAATCAGACGGATCAAGCCGCGCGGATGTTAATACTGACGCGGATCAAACGGTAGACTATACAAATATTGATAGCGGTGATTGGCATCTGTTTGAAATTAATATTTTAAATCAAAGGGTTTGGTATAGAATACATTCATACAATGTCTCAGCCGATTCTTATACCCTCATTGGGCAGAACGTTTTCACATATGATAGTGGAAATTGGGGAACTTTAGATAAATCTGGAACTCTTATGGGTTTTGGTGCTCGAACTGGAGGAGCAGATGCTGCACATTTTATTCGTGGCGCTGCTGTTTGTGGTAGCACATCATTTGGTTATGTTTATCCATCTACTGCTTATTTGGAAAAACCTCCTGTTGCTATAACTTAAATATTTATATATAAAATGGCTTTTAGTAGAACTCCATCGATGCGACAAAATAATGTTATCATTCCAATTCCTAAACAAGAATCAAATATAAAAACTTTTAAATCTCATACGCGAATTTTATTTAGTGGAGTGAATGTTCAGGATAATAAGAAACTTCAAGAATTAATTAAATTATTAAAAAATCATATTATACTTCAAGAGTTTTGGAAAATTGGATTTAAATGGGAGAAAAAAGAAAGAATAACTCCAATACAATACCTATTGAGCTCAGGACAAATCCCCAAAGAGCGCGGGGAATTCATTTTAGTGCTATTAAAAATAGACGAGAATGTCGGTGTCTGAAGCAGATAAAAGGGAACGTGACCATTTTAACCAACGTAAAGGTCACATGTTAAGTAATGTTGATCGTATTAACTATGATTATGATTTATATGCTAAAAAAGTAAGAAGAGTTTCAAACCATATCAGAAATATAGATTTTTTCAATATTGGTTTTGGAAGCTTATCAATGTTATGTGTAATCGTTTTAGGTACTTTACAATCTATTCCAACTCTTAATTTATCTCAATTATTTTTAGGTATTGCAATTGGCTCAATATCAGGTTTTGAATTAATTAGAAATTTATCAATACTTTTAGCAATTAAATTATATCTTAAAAAAAGAAAGGAAAAATATAAATCATTAAGAGATGTTGCCAAGCAATATAAAAATCAGTTATATTTATATGTGCAAAAAATATTGGATGACGGAGAGATAACAATTCACGAGTTATCAACCGCGGTTGAATTATATGAAAAATATTTAAAAGATCGAAATAGAATTTTAGATGTTGAAACTTTTACCGATATAGAATTAAAAGAATTACGTTTGGACAAACCCAAAGCTCCTCCGATAGATACATTAGGTATTTACGAACCTGAAACTGTTGGTACTGGGGTACAAAGCCCGCGAACCGGTAGTGCGGTAGAACTTAATGTTGTTTAGTTTTTCTAACGCATACGTTATGTATTCTTCCCAAAGTGGTAATTCTCTTTTAATTCTAGGTTTAAATTTTTTATCAATACATAAAAATTCCAATGACTTTTTCAGTAACATTTCGTTAGGTATGTTACCTATCCTTATAAACTTTGTATTCTCTCGCATAAGAAAATTAAAATAATATCCAACTAAAATTAAAATCCTTTCGGAGTCTTTCGAACTTAATCCCTTTCCTTTATTTAAATGGAAAAAGTTGTTATATAAATAAACATTATTTCCGGGAATTAAAATTGGATCAGATATGTCTCTTGTAAGATTTCTTAAAATTGTGTTTTTAAAATAGTAATATGAGTTTTCAATCTTTTTTGTTTTTTCAAATTGATATATTTTAGAACATGAATAGCACATATGATATATATCTCCGCTTGTTGTTTGAGCTCTATGCATAGTCACATTACATTTTTTACATACATAAATGTCTTTCATTTTTTTGTTATTTTTTTAGATTAAAAAATGGAGAGCTGGTTCAAAACCGATTCTAATGTGATTAATTATCTCACACCCAATATGTTGGAGAATAAAGAATATAATATTGTATGTTTGAGACAGGTTAAATTTATTGGACTTCAATCGATATTTTTACAATTAGATGGTCAAACAATACTATGTTTAAGTGGGAATGATGTTAAAAATTTTCCAGTTTTAGTTATTAATAAACCTAAAGCGTTCATTATAAAATACAGTCTGGAGGGTGGATTGCAATTTAAACTAAAACAAACAAATAATAAAAAGAGTGATAGGACTGTAAAATTGGCATCAGTTTGGGAGGCTGACGAAGATTGTTAAATTTTTTTATAAGAAAATGGACGAGCAAAAAATCCTTATCGCTAAACATCGTGAAATTAATGATATTAATAAAAAAATAAATTCAATGTCTTATAGTGAGTGGGAGGACGATATGTTTCCCATTCGATATGAGTTGGATAAAAGAAAGTATTTTTTATATAAAGATATTGCTTATGCTGAAATAGTAATTGAAATTGAAATAGCTAGATTGGTTAGACGAATAAAAAAACTTAGGATAAAAATAAAAGAATGTTTAAGTTATCCTGACGACTGCGAGGAAAATTGGCCTTCAATAATATATGAAATTGAAGTTGATGATATGCTTAAACAATTACATGCTTTAGTTTTTTACCATTATTAGTTTTTCTGTTAATCTCTTCCAGTTATCCAAGACTTTTTCCTTGTTTAATTTTTTAAGTTCTTTTGGAAAAGTTGCATAATAATTATCTATATCTTTTTTATATTCTAGAAATGTATTATATTCACATTCACATTCGGATTCACAATAACAATCGTAATAATAATTATTTATTGCCTCTTTGTATTCATTATATTTGCTTATTATATCTTCTTTTTGTTTTTTATCTTTTATCATATTTTTTATCTCTTCTTTTAAACCATATGGATATGTTTTAATTTTATCATCTAAATATCTTTTATCATCAAATGGACTTAATGTTTTTTTATCTGTCTCGATGACAAACATCTGATGCTTATCTGAATTTAATCGATATTGTGGAGCATAATAATTTTCAATTGTATTAAGGTAATCTAAAAGTACGTTTTTATAATCATCAAATGTTATCTTTTTAACTGCTGCCCTTGATACCCCTTTTATTTTTTTTACCTCTCCCTCCTGTCCTAAAACTTTAAATGCATAGCATTTTGATCTTATTGCTATAAACTCGGTTATGATTTTGCTATTTAATTCATCTTTCATTTTAAGTACAACTTTCTTATTTTGATTCGATTTTAAGGGATGGTTATCCGGATAGTCGGATGTATCCAATGTATCTTTAATTTTTTCCATATCTTTATAGACATCGAACCTTTGGTTCGCGGGCTTTGCCCGGTCATCTGTTTCAACCTTAAATACCAAACTGTCGGTGTCCGCATATATTGGATAGTTATCTGGCCATGTTTTATTTATAACATCATAATAGTATTCATACATTACTAGCTTTGCAAAATCTAGAACAACCATTCCAATAAATATTGGTTTAAGAAATTTTGTTGTTTTATTTCTCATATGTATTCCCATAAAGTTATCATCAAATTTTATAAAATCTTTAAAGTTAGGTTTTGAGAAATATTTCTTTGCTTTATCAATATCCTTTTCTAAATGGAATTGGGTTCTATCTCTAATATTTTCAACCGTTTTTCCATAAAAAGCATTATTCATTAATTTCCAATAATCTTTCTCAAAATTTGTTTTTGACATCTGTCTCTGATTTGAATTAAAATCAATATATTTAGCTAACCAATCTTCCTCAATAAACGATATTGTTCGATGTACTTTAGACACTTTTAATCCCTGCTTTTCATAAAATTGTAGAAGCTTATAATGCACTACATAGTTTTTCTTATCATGTAAATTTAATATTAATTTTTTTGTTGCTAGGTGTTTTGCATTATCTGCTTTAAGATAATCTTTTTGTGTTTGTGATAAATCATCTTCATTAACTGAACAATGCTCTGGAGCTAAAGGATATTTATATGTTTTTGCTTTTGCTTCCCGAGTATATTGCAAATCCACTTCTACGATACAACCCCTTCCTTCGGGAATATTTTTGTAATAATCGGGGTCGTCTTCCCATTGGAAATCAGCTATTGGTAATTTTTGTTTCATACAACCACCGTATAAATTGTTTGCATCTAGATATAATACATATGATGATTTTTCTTTTTTATTATAATTTGGTAGATATTTATTATTTACTTTAGTATATCTATCTCCTAGTACCCCCGAGAATCCGCCGCGAATTCCTCTCTCAATCATTAACAACATATCATGATCAGTTAATAAATCAATCTCAACATCTGTGTATTTCAAACCGCAAGCCCATGTTAATCCGGGTGCACTAAAACAATAAGCGGGATCAATTTTAAAATTCTCATAAGTATGATTCCTAAAGTTTTCAAATGCATCAGCTAATAGGAGAACATCTGCTTTAAGATATAGATTATGATAATCTTTAAATGTTTTACAATTAAAATATTTCCATACTTTTTGAGCATGTTCATAATCCGATTCACTTATATTTGTTTGTGATAATGTTGAATAAAACTTTTCTATGGGTGGTAATTCGGTATGAAAAAATACGTCTTCAGATGTTACATATTCATATGGATACATGCCCTTACGAGTTAATAGTATTAGTTCTTCCTCGGATAGTTTTTCCTTTTTGAAATGATTCAATAGTATTGGAAAGTTTTTCTTTACTATTTCTAAATCCCATGGTTTTGGAACTAATGATGAAACAACATTTGCTAAAGATGTTGATAAGAATCTCAAGGAATCTAGAAAAACTAGATGGGAGTATTTCTTACCATATGTTATTGATATGTAATTTTCTGATGTTTTAGGTAATATATTTATTTCATATTCATCCTTTCCTAAATGAAGCAATTCTCGAACTAGGAAATGAAAATCATATCCGGAACCATTATGAAAAAATACTGGTATTTCCTTACATCCTTTTCCTTCTTTTGCATTACATGATCTACATGCTGCCCCTCGATAAATTCCCGTTAGATGACAATGTTCTCGTATCTTATTTTTCTTACTTAAATATCTTTTGCATATATAACAATTTGTTGCATTTTTATAATTGTTTCTATCCTTATCTGTCATAATAATATTTTTTGATAATTTATCATATTGATTTTGAATATATTCAAATACATTTACTAATGATTCTGCCATGTGCTTAGCTGCATCCTTACCGTGGTAAGTAATCATCCTTGATTTAAATATATTATCAGCTACGGAGTGTACATATATACAATAACTATTCGGAAACTGTTGTGCCAATTTTTTTGTGCATTCACCATCATCAGATACTGTCTGTGGTTCTTTTAAGGGAACATTTGTTGCTTCAAAATCAGCATATATTACTATTGGTTTTTTAATTGCAATATAATGTTGTTGGAACATTAGGGTTGCATCTTCAGATGCTGGCATTACAACATTAGTAAATTTGTGATCTAAACAAAATCGTTGATGATTTTTAAGAGCTGTTTCATCATATTTAAATGTGAAACAGTTTCTACATAATGGCTTTCTATTTCCATTTTCTCTTAAAAAGGAACTAATGTCCTTTATGTATATATAATGTGTTTCATTTTCACGCTGCATGTACAAAAGGTCGATTTGATCTGGTGCTGTTATATCAGTTGCTGGTTTTACTAAATAACAGTTTTTCTTATACCATTCTGGATCGGTTGAAATTTCTTCTAGATCTTCTGGTTCTTCAATTGTAAACACATTAATATTTAAACCATTCATTTTTTCAATCTTATATATATCATCTATTGCTACTGGATATGATATGTTTTTCATTATTATTTCATCCTCATATTGTCTATAATTATATATTTTATTAATGTGTGATTCTACTTGATTGTGATATTTATGAATTAATAAACACCATAATAAACATTTATTATCTTTATTGTCTGGATTTATAATCATTGGTGATTTAAATTTGAGATTCATATGTGATCGTCCTTTAAGAATTTCAATAGGAACAATCTTTACTATTGCTGAATTACAGGATACAAATATAAACCCGGATCCGTTTTCTGTCATCCTATCTATCCATTCATCAAACTCCGCTTCTATTTGATTAAATTGATTATTGTAGTTTCTCATTGATAGTAGTGTTTTATATGATTCTTGTGAAAAGTTATTTATTACTTCAATTTCTGAATTTGCATTAAGAATATTTGGTTTTTTAAATTCTGTTTCAACTTCTATTTTATACTTAATTGGCTGTCGTTTGTTATTTGGCCTTATAGTATAATTGTTTAATATGGTCTTTAATTTATCTTTCATTTGTTTAAAATATTCTTTATAATTTGTATTTATATCTATATCTATATATATTACTTCAGCTCCATTTTGTCCTTGTGGTTGGGGGTTATCAATATCATTTAATTGTCTTTCTAAACGTATCTCATTTTCTGCCCTAACTCTAGCTTCTATTTCAGCCCTATCGGCAATTCGTTGTGCATCGATTTGAGCTATTAATTGCGCTCTAAGTTCGGGGTTGTCGATTTGAGCTAAAATTGATTCCATTTTATAGAATAGAATTTATATAATGTTTGAATTATTGATTTTTTAATTTTGTGTTTTTGGTGTCCAGACCCACCCCCCAGGAGCCTATTCGAGATCTGCTTTTGGTAATAGCAATCCATTGCCCATAACGTTTGAATTTAAGAAAATTCCTGAACCTGCTTTTGGTCGCATTTCGAGATATAATCCGCTTCCGTCGTGTTTTTCAATGATATTAAAATCTTTTCCTAATTTATTAAAAATTTTCTGAACAGCTGGTCTAAAATTGGATCCAATATTGTCAAAAAATCCTTTAGCTTTCTCACCCGTTTTTTCTAAAGTTTGGCCAAATTCATGTAGTTTATCTGCGACAACTCCACTTCCTTGGGTTGTTCCTTTTAGTACCAAACCGTTGCCATTTAACAGTAAACCTTTTCCGGCTGCTAACCTAGCTTCTGCATTTCTTTTTTGCTCTGCTGTTGCTGAACTACTATTAATGGTATCAATAAGTTTCTGTTTGAATTGTGCGTCCTGTGTTATTTGCTGTCTTTGAAATTCTGCATCTCGTTTAGCTTTTTCATCCGCAGCTTTTTTATCATTTACTGCTTTTGTGATTCCAGCTGCGCCCCCTGCTATTCCACCAGCTGCTCCTATTCCTGCAAAAATTATTGGTAATAAAGTTGCTAATGGCAATATTCCTCCTTGTTTTGCTTTTAATTCTGCTAACTGTTTTCGGTTATCATGAATTCTTTTACCTGCTAAACCGGCTGCTCCGGCTGCTCCGAGGCCTAAAAGAATTGGTAAAATAGGTAACAATCCACCGTCTTTTTTAGTGTGAGTCTCCAATAAAAATTTTACATCGGAGTCTGTCAACCTATAATTTCTACCATGATTCTTAAAGGATATTGGCCTTCCTTCTTGTGCATATTTTGCAGCAAGTTTAAATGTATCGATATCGTAGTCAAGTTTTTTACCTAAACGATCCAATCTTTTTAACATTGTGTGACTATGTTTATTATCGTCTAGATTTAAAGTATCTACAATTTCTCCTATAAAATATAAGCGGTCGTTATCTGTGTCCATTTTTATATTGTTAAAATTTTTTTAATCCTTTTCCGCCTTTAATTGTGGTTAACATTTTATTAAAATCCTGAATATCTTTATTACTTATTGGCGCGCTTTTCGTGGGGGTTTCTGTTGGTTGTGCGGCTTGTGCCAGCTTTAAATCTTTTATTGCATTTATTTGTGAGAGGGTGTCGTTAAAATCTCTCAATTTCTTTAGTTCTTCTGCTGCTCTAGCTGCTTCAATTCCTCCTTTTACAGCATTTGTTATAGAACCTGCTGCGGAGCCTGCTTGCCCTATTAGACCCATATTGTCTTTAACAAAATTCGCTGCTGTTCCAACCACATCAAAAAGCCCCTCACCTCGGTATTCAATTGGGTCTCCTACCTGCAATTCGTTCAGATTTTGCATATGAGTAACGTGTGTCATTTTTTGTTCTATTTTTAGTAACAGAAAAAGACCCTTCGCGCCTGCGGCGCGTGCGAGGGGTTATAGAGAATTGGAAGTGTTATAGAGAATTGGAAGTGTTGGATGTGTTGGGTAGAGTAGTAGTAGGTAAAAGTACGCTTCTAGATCAGACCTTTTTTAATGGCCGTTTATAAGGTTCCAGAGGGGGGACACGAGGGGGAGTGTTGGAGGTGATTTTTATTGATTAGATGTGTTTAGATGTGTTGTGGGTGATTATGGGTGATTAGATGTGTTAAGGGTGTTTAGATGTGTTTTTTTATTACCCCCTCGTGTCCCCCCTCTAGACCCTTAAAACTGCTATTAAAAAAGTGCTCTGGGTCTAGAAGCGTTGTTTTACCTACTACTTGCGAGCAACAGTGTAATATCATCCGAACTCGAGCTCATACATGTACCAATCTCTCAACAGATCGCAAAAACCTATCTTACTTACTGGCTAAAAATCAGACACAAAAAACTCTGTCCAACAACACTTGATATTTTTCACTCAAATACCAGCCAAAATAACCCTTGGGTGACAAATGTTCATAAAGAAACTGAAAAGTATAGACCTCGAGACACTATACAAAGATAAAACCCCCCAATTAAGTTTTAACAATGAGAAACTTCTAGTGAAAAAGCAACTGCACATGTATAGAGAAAGAGAACTAAGCGGAAAGCTAGACAACCAGCACCATACTAAATATTACAAAAGCGCTTACTTATTCAAAAAAACCTGCAGACCTGTCCTCTCAAATTACTTTCCAAGTCTACTTAGAAACAAAAAATACCTAACGACCCTTCTGAAACTGAACTGTGAACTCATGCACAAGGCATTCTCTCAGGAAGCTTGTGGACTCTGTGGAGCAAGAAATGGAGCCGATATTCTCCACTACCTAAGTGAGTGCCCACAAACACTAGAAATTAGGAAAAAATACTTCTCTCAATACCTTCTAGATGCCACACACATGCATAAAATAGGGTATGCCACAAATGAAAAAAGAATCAGAAAAGAGCTCTCCGGAGTAGCCACAATTTACGATGTCATGTACAGCTAAATTTATTTGCATGAAATATATAACATGTTTATATACATGCATAGCAGTTAAGTACTGAGTCCGCTTCTTACCCCCCCCCACCATCACGTTTTCAAAAAATCTGGATCTTTTTTAAAATGCTATTGTAATTACGGTTATATATGCTTTGATATATTGGCATAAAATAGTTATTTTTTTCTTTTCTTTTGGATTTTCCGTTCGAACTACATTCGCAACTTATCGTAATCAAAGTAATCTCGCAATTAAAGCTATACCTCGTAAAACGTACTCATTTTTGTATTAATATTTATACTCGTTGTTAGTTGTTAGTCGTCACTTTTCGTCCAAAATTACCGTAAAATCCAGGCGCGCTTTCAAATACTTTATCTTTTACAATAAATCTCGTCAAATCGTCGTCAAATCGTCTTTATAAACTTCTATTTCGAAAATTTTTCCAAATACATAGCTCTATAATATATTGGCCAAACAGGCTAATTGCCTGAGCCAAATTCTTACTACTACTACTACTACTAAATATTTTAAAGTACGTGATCGTAATAAAATTGGATACGTATCAATCAAGGACATTCCCGCAACCAAAAAGTTACACATTAGAGACATCCCACTTTCTATTGGATATGTAATTTTGCTATGCGGGAGACACGGCCGCCGTGTCTAGGCCTAGGAACTACCCTTTAAGTACTCTGTTTAGTTTTAATAAACTATTATAGTCAATCGCATATTGGAATTTTCTGACATGCAATGCGTCACTCAAATTAATGTATACATATACCATATACTATCATCGTTTGTTTGTTCCACATTGACCCATTGGCCCATTGGATTGGGTCCATGGTAGATTCAAATAATATGGATTTGAATATTAAATTTGGGTTGTAAGTTTCTATAAAAATTTATTATAGCAACTAAAAACCTGGCAAAAAAAGGGAATGAGGGACAATTTTTGTTGAAGGTCAGCTAAAAAATTATGGCACACTCTCGTATGTGGGTAGGCCTATGCAATATGCCCACACATTGCATACCCACATAATTCATAAATTCAATTATTTAAATTATTAATATTATTATAAATTATAAATATAACTATAAGTTAGGCCTAATTAAAAATTTTTTAAATATTAAAATCCCACTTCAGTTCAAACAATCACACACTGGCATTCCTAATCTGGCAATCCTTTGGTTTACAATCCCTTCAATGTTTAATAATTTAGTAATATTTCTAGCTATCTACATTAGATATTTAATATTGACTAAATACCTATATACTTTTTTTAATCACTTACTGGAAGAATTGCTCTTCATCAAGTTCATTCAGGGTGCATGACCAAGATAGCCACATACTAAGATGGCCATATCTTTGAATAGCTACACGCATAGAAGTAGGTCTATATCTTTCTTCACTTTCTATTGGCTATGATAGGGACAAGATATATATCTAACTTCAAGTTTCAAAAGAAACATATTTTATAATAAAATTCAACTAGGGTCTAGTAAAACAAAATGTACTTACTATACTTACTATTTTCACCTTTAACTTAATTACTAATAAATATTTCTAATTGTCTATCTTATTCCCCCCTTGCATCCCCATATCTGCCCTTTCTATGCTATCCAATAATAAATCAGTTGTCATTTTTTGTGACTTTGGCCCCACCTCCAGCTGAGGCTATCTTTGTGTATGGCCATCTTTGTCTTATATCTTTTCAAACACTATAGGCTCTATTATTTTTTTACAAAACTCATATTTAAACTAATAGCCTCCTCTTGAATTATTATTAAATAAATTGAATTATATTAGCCAAATAGGCTCTTTTCCTGAGCCAAACTTATTATTATTACTTATGATCACCTAAATGTACATTTCTCATTAAAATGATTGTAAACCAAAGCTAGCTATAGAAAAGAGTGTTAAATTAAAAAAGTTAAAAGAGTGTCATCAAAAACTGCTGCTCATTTGTGTTTAAAATAGCATGTTTAAAATTGACCAACAAAAAATACACAAAATTAAAAGACAATGTTTATATCAGGGATGTCCCAAAAGTAGTGTTACTTTTCACTATATCTCCTGTTCTGCTGATCCAAATAGCATCATTTTGCACAGATTTACAGCAACAACTCTCTTCTTTATATTAACTTCAACATCATTAAAAACAGACAATGGAAACAAAAGTTATAAACTAAAATGTAGCAGGACCTCGACCATAGACTTACAGTAAATAAACAAGTTAACAAAATTTTAAAAGTGTTAGCTCACAAATGGGTAATTGGCTGTAATGAATACTGCAAAATGACTGTGGTGAATGACTTCAATAGACCCATGAGCCGATGAAAGTTGAACATGAATCTTAGTTAAACTGTGCCCTATCCTCCAAAGGGTATATAACACACTCCTCTGATCAACACTTGAATGCACATCCAGGACTTTTAGTGCATTAAAAGAAGAGAACAAAAAGCAATAAAGCTGAAGCCTAGTTTGAAATATTCTGTTGCTTTAAAAGCTATATGCTTCTCCAAGTTTTTCCATAGATATCACTTTGTCATAGCAACCTAACAAAGAAGTCTAAGTTCATTCAATCCAAAGTACTTTTGCTACTTTCTGCTAGCTTGTCAAATTACTATAACTCTATGGTTGAGGTCCTGCTACATTTGAGTTCATAACTTTTGTTTCTATTAATCCATTGTTTGTTTTTAATAATTTTAAAGTTAATATGAAGAAAAGAGTTGCCACTATAAATCTGTGCAAAATGATTTTATTCAGATCAGCAGAACAAGAGATATAATGAAAAGTAACACTACTTTTGGGACACCCCTTGTATATCACTATCAACTTTGGTTTACAATATTTGAGTATATAATGCACATAAAAATGATTATAAACCAAAGCTAGGTAAAAGTTAATATTGTAAAGGTAATCCCTATGTATTCCTTGTAAAGGCAAAAGTATTGCCAGCTTTAGTTTGCAATCATTTCAATAGAATACATGTATAGAAATGATCATAATAAACTAAAGGTAAAAGGATATAGCACTAAAGATTAATTTTAATAAGGCTAAGAGCTTCCATTTCCATTATGTTTCTATTTGAAAGTTTATAGATAAATAACATGGAATTGGAAGCCACAGTATAGTGGTCTCAATATTTCATATTTGCCCTTGATCTAGAATGAGTAGCAGTTTTCTATGACTATTTGATATGCTTTTCTATAGCCAGCTTTGGTTTGCAATCATTTTAATAAAAAATGTATATTTGGATGATCATAAAGCAAAGGTGATTATGAGCTACTAGCAAACTGATGTTTGAAAACATTTGACATTAAAAAACATTTACAATCATTTAAAACTACTGTTAGTTTTTATGTTTTACAATGAGCAAAAATGGCCTATAATGTGATCATAAACTGAAATTAGCAAAATAGAAAATGATTGTAAACTGAAAGATTGCCCCTAATCTTACATTGACATTTTATCTCACATTTTAATTTTAATTTTAATTTTTGTCTTTTTTAGGTATTTCTACTTTGAATTAGATTTTTAGCTTCTAGACATATTTTAAAAAAGCAGGCTAGGCATAAAAGGTAAGCAGCCAGGCCTTATTACTTTAATTGAGATAGATAGAAAATGATCAGATAAAATATTTTGCTCTTTGATTAAATATGATTAAATATCTTTGATTAAATATCTAATCAGCTAATTCCTTAGGAACATAAGGTAATAAATGGTCAAAGTGACTTAGAGAAAAAGAGAAGAAAAAAGTATATAATCTTTAAATTAAAATACCAATAAATTATTTTTTTACTAAATAATATTCATACATATTATCTCTACATATAAAAATTAAAACTCTGTCTGTTTATGTGTCTGTGTACAAATTTGATCGCTATGGACTCCCAAACCACTCAACCAAATGATACCAAGTTTTATACCCACCCTAAACTCACTATGGAGAATGTCTTAGGCTACCTTTAAATTTCCTAAATTTGAGTCTTCCCACCTAAAAGTGCAAAAAACTGCTCGAAATGCGAGATTTTTTTACTAAATCCTCCATAGCACTGCTCCACTTCTACCGATCCTCTTCAAATTTGACACAATCAATTTTCAACTATTTTGACACAATCGTGTAAAATTTTGAATCTGAAAGTTAATCCTGAACGGCACTGTGCACTTTTAAAGTTAGGCTGTTTTTATTAGCAAGGTAGCCATCCCAACCTCCGCCCGCCTGCCTCTCTTTCCTGATCTGGGCAAAGGGTATAAGTAGGTTTTAAAATGCCTAACTTTCGGCTGCCATAGTTTTGCTCCACGTGAAGCGATTGACTTCAAATTTGACACAATTCTTTATTGACTCATTCTCTGCCTACATGTAAAGTCTCAACTCTGTATCTCAATCAGGACAGAAACTGTAAGCATGTGAAGTTTGTCTGCTTTTTCTGTTGTTTGTGCCGCTCACTCACTCATTCCCCCAGCCAAGACAAAGGGTCAAGCAATAGGGCTCAATGTACTTAGCGAATGTACAGTGTTTTGGAATAACTTTTTAATAGCCTTCTTGGCACCCCACACGCGGAGAGGCTATGTTTAGACATGATGACAGTTTAGCCAGAGATTCAAACTAGTGTCTTCTGTATAGACAAGTATATAGCCGTTTAACAGTGGATGGCAAATCAAGGCGATATGGGATGGTTTGTAAAAATAGCGAAAAATTAATGAATAACTGATTAGTAGTGATTACAATGCAATCCTACTAAATTAGTTACACCATGAAAATTTTAACATCAAGATTCGCATAAGGTACTTTAAAATTTAAATGGCTCCTAAGAAATATGTATTTCCTTGGTTGCTAGACTACTGTAGACTGTGGTGGTGGAGCTGGGCTAGAGGGAGATACGCAAATTCCTCTCAGGGCTGCTAATTGGCCAGAAATATGATGTGATTAAAGCATAACAACTATGAGAGTACTATGTCCCACAAACGCTTTCGAAGCGGGGATTGACAGACTTTAACCTCAAATGGCAGATAAAGAATCAAGCTCATGGCTGATGAGATGAGAGTGAAAAGGAGAAGGAATAGACTATAAGAAAAGAGGAGAAGTGAGAGAAGGATAAGAGAAAAGATAGAAGACAAGAAGAGAGATGATGGGATAAGGATAAGGAGTGAGCAGATAATATTGGAGTAAGAAGCGAGAGGAAGGGAGAGAGAAGAGAGAGGAAAGAGTAGAAGTGAGAAGAGGGAGAGAGAAGATGGGAGAGATGAGACAGGATCGATGACAGAGGAGAGCAGAGAAGAGTGAGAAGAGAGTAGAGATGAGAGATGAAAGAGGGGAGAGCAGAGTGCAGAAAGGCAAGAGAAGAGAATAGAGGGGAGAGGGTATAGAAGAGAGAAGAGAAGAGGAGTAAGGAAAGAGAGTAATCAGAAGAGGGTAAAGAGAAGAGTACACTGAAGATTAGAGAGTACAGATGGCAGAAAAGAGAGGGGATGAGAGTGAACACGATATCTAAGAGGAGAGAGGAGAGAGGAGTCAGATGAGGGGAAAGAGAAGAGTACAGAGGAGAGAGGTGAGAACATACGAGTATACGAGAGTAAAGATGACAGATGAGAGAGGGAAGATAAGACTGGGAGAGCAAAGACGAGAGTGAACACACGAGAGATAGGAGAGTAGAGAGAAAAGAGGATTAGATAAGAAATAAGAGATGAGAGATGAAAGGTGAGACAAAGGGGGAGAGAGAGAGAGAAGTGAGTGAGGAAAGAGGAGGGGAAGGGAGAGAATCAAGAGGACAGGGGAAAGAGGGGAAAGGATGAGAAAGGGGTGAGGAGAGAAAGGTAGAGAGCATGCAGAGAGAAATGAGAAGAGATAAGAGAGAAAAGATAAAAGAAGAGAAAGGAGAGATAGATAAGAGAGCAAAGACAAGAGAGGAGAGGTGAAGGAAAAGATGATAGAAGAGAGGAGAGGAGAGAGACGAGAGAGTACAGAGTACAGAGGAGGGAGGAGAGGAGAAAGGAGAGAGGAGAAGTGTTCAGAGAGGGTAGAGTAAGGAGTGAGAAGAGGGGAGAGGGAAGAGAGAATAGAGAGTAGAGAGCAGAGAGAAGATAGAGCAGAGAGCAGAGGGAAGATAGAGTAGAGAGCAGAGAGAAGAGAGAGTAGAGAGCAGAAAGAAAATAGAGTAGAGAGGAGAAAGTAGAAAGCAGAGAGAAAATAGAATAGAGAGCAAAGAGAAATGGGAAGAGATAAAACAGGAGAAAGGGAGAGATAAGAGAGCAGAGACGAGAGAGGAGAGGAGAGGAGAGAAAATAATAAGAGGGAATAGACAAGAGAAGAGGGTATAGAGGAGAGAGAGAAGAGCCCATAGACCAGAGAGAAGAGAGAAAACAGAAGAGAAGGTAGAGATAGAAGTTTCTAAGGATCCAACTTCCAAGGGACACAAGGAGAGGCAGAGGCCATGAGTTTGCCTGACATTCTGTGCAGCACCCCAATCAACAATATTAATGTTTGCTTCAAATACTAATTGTACATGAATGTACTCTATTTTATGTTTAACTCTATCCTAAATTCCTAACTATTAAAAAGTTTTTGTTTAAGTATGGGCTCAGATTTCAGAATACATGCAAAAATAGTTCCGGGGTTGGAATTCCCTGGGTTCAAATTCTGCGGGTTTCAACAGCTTGTAGCTATATATAGGCTTTCTAATTTAATTTAATTTGTAATTATAATAGTTGATAAAAAGACTAGCAAATCTTAAAAATTGAACTGCTATATAACAAATATAAATATAAGATATCTTTTATCAAAATATTTGGAATCTAGTTAATGCTTTAAAAAAGAACCAAGTCAAGATATTAAACTAGATCATAGTCAACATGTTAAAACCTATCCTTACTAGTATATTGCAAATCAAATCAACATATTAAAACTAAAACCTAATATGCTAAGTCTTACATTGAGAGTTTAATATAGGGGTTTAATACAGGATTGGCAACCTTTTCAGAGCAAGGGCCAAAAGGCTATTTTTCAAGGGCTTAGTGGCCAATAAAAAAAATTGAAAAACTAAAATTGTTTCCTGCCAGTTTAAACAAACATTTTTCTAAATAGATGATGATAAAAACCTTAATCTCATCCAACCATTTAGGTTCCCTTACCCCAAAACCTACCTTGTTCTATCTCTTCTTATTTCAACCCCAATAACTACCCCCTAGAAACACTTAGTGCACCTATCTTTCCCCCATAAAAGGCCAATATATGGATAAGAAAGGTGAGTATGAGAAAGAGAAAAAGAAAGAAGGTGGATTGAAATAGCAAGGGGCCAGATGCAATCCTATATCATTAAGGGCCTTAGGAGCCAGATTGGAAGGCTTCAGAGGCTAGATCTGGCCCTAGGGCCAAAGATTGCTAACCCTTAGTTTAGCATAAAATTAAACTAGTCTTAGCTTTCATTCTTTATATTGGCAATATAACTAGAAATTCAATGAAGTTGAAACTCTAGAGTGTTAAAACTAAAAGGGAGAGTAGAAAGAGACAAGCTTATATTTTGATAATAATTTGGATTTATATATTAGACCCATACATTTAGTCATTAGTGATTTACCCTGGCTATGCTACTTACTTATGAAAAAACCAAAGCAAAAATTAAATTTTTTTTGAATAAATGGCATTAGTAACTATGACTTTATAATTAGGAATAAACACTTAGTCATCTAATTAGTACTTTGCCTATATTTTTGGGTGGGAGTTTTTGCAACTTACCTTGGCCAGATTGGTCACTATATTGTTAAACTGCAATCTTAAATATTACTTTTCACTAATATAAAGTCAGTCCATCTCATTGTATAAAGCATTTTTGTATCTTTCTGTGCTGATTGTTATTACTTTCCCAATTAACTACTTGCAGTAGTCAATTGATATTTGCTTGGGAACATTTTTGCAGAGCTGATTTAGAAAGCAAAATAGAATGTTTATTTTCTAGTGCTGCATCCCTAGGCAATGTGAATAAGTCTTTTGTGACTCTCGGTTATATATTGTTGATCTCAGCTCTCTCTTGCCAACCTGATCTCGGGTCAAACATCTGGCTCACTCAAGGTTTGTGTCTCTTCTCAGATCCCTTCTCTCTTATCTGCTCATCTCCTCTCCTCTCCTCATCTCCTCTCCCTCTCTTCACTCCTTTCCTCTCTCCTCTTCTCTCCCTTATCTCTCTCTTCTCCCCTTTTCGATTTAATCCCTCCTCTCGTTGCCTTGATTCCCTCGCCTCCTTTCCCTAACTCTTCTCTCTTCTCTATTCCCTCTCCTCTCTCTCCTCTGGCCCGCAGTCATGCTTTAGGTTCTCTATCTGGCACTTGAGGTAAACAAGTTTGCCGACCCCTGATATAGATAAACGTTCCCTTTATGCTTGCTCCAAGTTTGCACACCTTGAGACTGAATTTCTGTCGGTTTTATCGTAATTCGCCTATAAATTACATTATCAATCGTAACGGGGATTGAAATTGGGCTCAAAATCTAGCTATATACAAAATTTCCACTTGTGTGCGCATATAGGCTCTGTCGCATTTGTCGACTCTTGACAGCAGTGGATAGAGGGATAGAGAGTCAGCAGCTGCTTCTTTGCAAAGCAGTCGTCAAAAAAATGGACTCCCATTCAGTTCATTTTTTCTTATTGTCTTACTCCCTTCTATTCTGTCTCTGCTCCTTATATTCTTTTATTGGTTCAACCGGCTTAGTAAAGTAATACACACTAGTAGTAATATGCATGTAAGCGATCCATTCTGTCTCTCATATGCCATGCACACTGCATGCGATAGTCGATAAGTTATAACCGGCAACTCGCCAACTGCACCGCGTATTTCCAGCCGGCGGGAGAAAAGGTTCCGCAGTTTTCACACTGAGCAATGAACGGCTGTCTGGGCGCTACCACCCAACAGCGGCGGTCGCATCACAGCCGACTGTCGCAGCTAGACGGAGCTGGCGCAAGCGGCTCTGACTACTACAGCTATGTGGCCTCCTTCTCACCTGCTGCGGCTGCCGCTAGCAGGTTGGGCTTATTGCGACAGCGGCTGATTGCTAGGATTGGAGACCTGACTCTGCGTCAGGTGCATATCTGGTTAGTGCAGACTGGGCTATCCGGTTTTTATTCGAAGCTTGGTATTGATCTTGTAGCACTGTGAGATTGTTGCTCATCTGATTGAATCATTGAGATTATTGCTCATCTGATTGCAGCACTGTGCGATTATTGCTCATCTGATTGCATCACTGTGCGATTGTTGCTCATCTGATCGAATCACTGAGATTGTTGCTCATCTGATTGAATCATTGAGATTATTGCTCATCTGATTGCATCACTGTGAGATTGTTGCTCATCTGATTGCATCACTGTGCGATTGTTGCTCATCTGATCGAATCACTGAGATTGTTGCTCATCTGATTGAATCATTGAGATTATTGCTCATCTGATTGCAGCACTGTGCGATTATTGCTCATCTGATTGCATCACTGTGCGATTGTTGCTCATCTGATCGAATCACTGAGATTGTTGCTCATCTGATTGAATCATTGAGATTATTGCTCATCTGATTGCATCACTGTGAGATTGTTGCTCATCTGATTGCATCACTGTGCGATTGTTGCTCATCTGATCGAATCACTGAGATTGTTGCTCATCTGATTGAATCATTGAGATTATTGCTCATCTGATTGCATCACTGTGAGATTGTTGCTCATCTGATTGCATCACTGTGAGATTGTTGCTCATCTGATTGAATCATTGAGATTGTTGCTCATCTGATCGAATCACTGAGATTGTTGCTCATCTGATTGCATCACTGTGAGATTGTTGCTCATCTGATTGCATCACTGTGAGATTGTTGCTCATCTGATTGCATCACTGTGAGATTGTTGCTCATCTGATTGCATCGCTGTGCGATTTTTGCTCACCTGATTGCATCAATGTGATTGATATAATTTTTGTTGTGCTTTTGTCACAGTATAATATTTAAAATATATTTCATGGATAATATGTGTTAGTCTGTGCCCTACGCAACTACTAGAATTAGCGAAAAAATCAATTATTTTCTTTATAAAACATTATTTTTAGTTCTTTCCGCCCAAATTGAAAACTAAACCAGCCAGTGAGTTGTTTTCTGCATGGCATATTTTTATTCATATTTTTGTGTAGTAGATTAGCTCAGTTATTCCTAGATTAATCATGTTGTTACCTAGAAACTGCGGTGTTACTATTCAGTGTTTGAGAGAAACTTTCATACTATCTTTGTTTAATTTTGTTATTTGGTCAGTTGCTGTGTACTTTAGCCTATTTATCTATATTGTGTATATACTGACCTATAGTATATGGTATATACCAAGGACAACTTAAAAACTTGAACTTTATCAAGTTGTCCTTGGTATATACTGAATATAGCTTTTTGCAGCCCATTAGGGCTTACGCGCATTGAATTGAATCCGAGATACGTTTGCCAATGTAATGGAGCTTTTGTCTATGGTGGCAGGGCTGGCACAGCGGCATTTCAAAAAGCATCAATTTGGTCCATAGCTTCATTTGCAACTGCTGCGGAGGAGCAAGATCAGCCCCAGAATTGTGGACCATGTGCCATTGGCTTGTGATCGAAGCACTCGACAGAGGTGAACACCTAAAAGACATTGCAAGGTTGCTGAATGTAAAAGAAAAGATGGTTTACAGCATCCATCAGCGCGTTGAAACTCTGCCGGCAGAGATTGCCTGCAAAGGGGTGGCAATCGCCAAGGCAACAACCCGCAGACGGTTTCAAGGGGGCCAGGAGTTTCTCCAATGGCTCACGAGCGTTTGGACCAAATTGATGCTTGTTGGACCGAATTGATGCTTGTTGGACCAAATTGATGCTTGTTGGACCGAATTGATGCTTGTTGGACCAAATTGATGCTTGTTGGACCAAATTGATGCTTGTTGGACCAAATTGATGCTTGTTGGACCGAATTGATGCTTGTTGGACCAAATTGATGCTTGTTGGACCGAATTGATGCTTGTTGGACCAAATTGATGCTTGTTGGACCAAATTGATGCTTGTTGGACCGAATTGATGCTTGTTGGACCGAATTGATGCTTGTTGGACCAAATTGATGCTTGTTGGACCAAATTGATGCTTGTTGGACCGAATTGATGCTTGTTGGACCAAATTGATGCTTGTTGGACCAAATGGATGCTTGTTGGAAATTGATGCTTGTTGGACCAAATTGATGCTTGTTGGACCAAATTGATGCTTGTTGGACCAAATTGATGCTTGTTGGACCAAATGGATGCTTGTTGGACCGAATTAAATGCTTGTTGGACCAAATTGATGCTTGTTGAACCGAATTGATGCTTGTTGGACCGAATTGATGCTTGTTGGACCAAATTGATGCTTGTTGGACCAAATTGATGCTTGTTGGACCAAATTGTTGCTTTTTGGACCAAATTGATTCTTGTTGGACCAAATTGATGCTTGTTGGACCAAATTGTTGCTTGTTGGACCAAATTGATGCTTGTTGGACCAAATTGTTGCTTGTTGGACCAAGTTGGTGCTTGTTGGACCAAGTTGATGCTTGTTGGACCAAATTGATGCTTGTTGGACCAAATTATTGATTGTTGAACCAAATTGATGCTTGTTGGACCAAATTGATGCTTGTTGGACCAAATTGATGCTTGTTGGACCAAATTGATGCTTGTTGGACCAAATTGTTGCTTGTTGGACCAAATTGTTGCTTGTTGGACCAAGTTGATGCTTGTTGGACCAAATTGATGCTTGTTGGACCAAATTGTTGCTTGTTGGACCAAATCAAATGTCGCTGTGCCAGCCTTGCTACCATAGACAAAAGCACCGTTACATTGGCAGACTTATCTTGGATTAGATTTAATGTATGCGCACGACTACTAAATATACTTCAATCTATCTTAGGCCGTTTCTATTGGCAACACACACATGTAAGTCGCTATTGGCTGAGAGCAGTCACGTGACTACTATTCCGTCCAATAGCGACTTACATGCGTGTGTTGCCAATAGAAACGGCCGGGTGAATCCCTAGGTTGCGCCCAAGCATGCACGTAAGCCCCAATTGACTGAAAAAGCTATATTCTCTGCAGTGCCATTGAAATATGTCATTTCCAATTGGACATTCTAGGGCAACGGTTCAACTCAGCTGGGCTACTCTAGTAGAATTTTTTGGCCCATTACGCGAAAAGCCGGGGGTTTTGGCCTTAGACAGTGGCTTCTGCAGCTCTCAAGCACTAGCACTAGAAGAAAAAACTGACTGTCAGCAGCAGCTAGTTGTCTCTGGCTCTAACCCCGGGGTTTTCGGGGTTAGGCGACGGTCGCTAAATACATTAGCAAATGCTGTAGTGACAGAATATAGTACATAGATCTCTATTCTTGAGCGGGCCGGATTGCTATTGAGAAGTTTCAATGGCCGGATAGAGAGGCCTCGGGGGGGGTGGTCTCTTCATGGTTTGTTCGACCAGTGACTCAAAACGGTAAGGTTAAAGGTACTAAAGCAGACAGAAACATATAGGACCTGATTTCTGCCATGGACTTGAGCTTTAACTCCTATTTTCAATAATAATTGAATTGAAAATAATTAAATTAAAAAACGACTTAGTTATTTCGTGCATTTTTCTAGTATTCATTACAGTAGAGTGTAGCGAATTGATATTCGCATTATCAATTTTGCACATTTTGTAATTTAGCATATGTTTCAACACCAACAATTTTCTGATGTCTTCATTGTTTCTGCTGTTTTGGCTATTAATCAGCTTTTTTGTTGGATTGGATAATAAGTTATCTATTCTCAGAGTTGTCTCACAGAATCACTGTTTCTTACAATTTGAAAACCTGTGCTTTCTGGTTTGCTATCTGGTCTATCAAAGTAATTTCACTACCCTAATCTATTGGATGGTATCTCTGGATCCCACACCCCATCGGATGGTATCTCTGGATCCCACACCCAATCGGATGGTATCTCTAGATCCCACACCCAATCAAATGGTATCTCTGTATGCCACACCCAATCGGATGGTATATCTGGATCCCACACCCAATCGGATGGTATCTCTAGATCCCACACCCAATCAGATGGTATCTCTGTATGCCACACCCAATCGGATGGTATATCTGGATCCCACACCCAATCGGATGGTATCTCTGGATGCCAAAACCAATCGGATGGTATCTCTGGATCCCACACCCAATCAGATGGTATCTCTGTATGCCACACCCAATCGGATGGTATCTCTGGATCCCACACCCAATCAGATGGTATCTCTAGATCCCACACCCAATCAGATGGTATCTCTGTATGCCACACCCAATAGGATGGTATATCTGGATCCCACACCCAATCGGATGGTATCTCTGGATGCCAAAACCAATCAGATGGTATCTCTGGATCCCACACCCAATCGGATGGTATCTCTGGATGCCACACCCAATCGGATGGTATCTCTGGATCCCACACCCAATCAGATGGTATTTCTGTATGCCACACCCAATCGGATGGTATATCTGGATCCCACACCCAATCGGATGGTATCTCTGGATGCCACACCCCATTTTAAACGATATATATACTCAAAAAATCATAACTGATCCCCATACGTAAGCAATGCATTTCGTCTAACCTAAATTAAAAAATCCAGTGTCGTCGGCCTGTTGCTAAGCGCCTGCGCTTTTGTCTGCCTGCCAGCCCTGCTTGGCTACCTGCTGCACTCGGGCGCTGGCGAAGCTGCTGGGTCTCACAGTAACGGCTGGTGGCTGGGCCGCCTTCTGGCTAATCTGATTGGCTACGGGTCTGTGCTGCTGCCTCTGGGCGGCGTTGTGCAACTGGCTCAGGTGTGGGATTACGAAAGTCGCGGGCCAAGGTGAGTTTGATGAATCTGGATATTTTGCTGTTCATTTTTGTCTGATATTTAGTACTTTGATTATCGGGATAAAGTTTCAGCTCAAAATGAATTATCGGGATATTAAACTACCAGGGATTATCGGGGTGTTAAACTGCAAGGGATTATCGGGGTATTAAACTGCAAGGGATTATCGGGGTGTTAAACTGCAAGGGATTATCGGGTATTAAACTGCAAGGGATTATCGGGTATTAAACTGCAAGGGATTATCGGGTATTAAACTGCAAGGGATTATCGGGTATTAAACTGCAAGGGATTATCGGGTATTAAACTGCAAGGGATTATCGGGTATTAAACTGCAAGGGATTATCGGGTATTAAACTGCAAGGGATTATCGGATATTAAACTGCAAGGGATTATCGGGTATTAAACTGCAAGGGATTATCGGGTATTAAACTGCAAGGGATTATCAGGTATTAAACTGCAAGGGATTATCAGGTATTAAGCTGCCATGGATTATCAGGAGTATAAGGCTACTGTTGATTATCAGGAGTATTAGGCCTCTGTTGATTATCAGGAGTATTAGACTACTATTGATTATCAGGAGTATTAGGCTACTGTTGATTATCAGGAGTATTAGGCTACTGTTGATTATCAGGAGTATAAGGCTACTGTTGATTATCAGGAGTATTAGGCTACTGATGATAATCAGGAGTATTAGGCTACTGTTGATTATCAGGAGTATTAGGCTACTGATGATTATCAGGAGTATTAGGCTACTGATGATAATCGGTGGTAGAATGGGTGATAATTGGGGAAAAATAACTAGCCACTTGGTTATTAATTATATTTAAGATTATTAAACTAGTGATTAAAGGGAATAATAGTCTACTGGTGATTATTGTGAATAATAATGACAGACTGTCAGAGATTAGTCAGTCTAAATTATCTATACTAAGGATTAAGGCGGTTCGGGTCAATCATACAGCTGTATTTAGTAGGCACATTTTTTCCACGTTTGCAGGCGCAGTCAGCAGGGCTGCGCCGGCGGCTGCCTGGCCTGGCTAATCCGCCTGCTGTCAGTGGGCGCCGAGCCCCAGTCCGATTTGGAGGCCGAGCTGGGCAAAGCCGCTGCCGAGCGGAAGCCTGAGCCGGCGGCTCAACAGCAGCCGCACAGCCGGCAGTGGTACGCCAGCCTAGCCGCCTGCGCTCTTGGCCTGCAGGTTAGTAACTCCTGCCTGATTATTGCACTCCAATATGCTCATGTTTTTCTATGGTCACAGTCGTACCCTTTGTCATCGGTAAGCTTTTCACGATTCACTGTCCTTACTATTACGCATCCCATTTTCACGAATTCCGGATTCACAGTTCTCACTGTCTATCACAGATCCCAAATTCACAGTCCCCATTGTGAGTCACAGATCCCGAATTCACATTCCCCCCAATGTCAGTTACAGATCCCACATTCACAGTCCCCATTGTCAGTCACAGATTCCACATTCACAGTCCCCACTGTCAGTGACAGATGCCAAATTCACAGTCCCCATTGTCAGTCACAGATCCCAAATTCACAGTCCCCACTGTCAGTCACAGATCCCAAATTCACAGTCCCCACTGTCAGTCACAGATCCCAAATTCACAGTCCCCATTGTCAGTCACAGATCCCAAATTCACAGTCCCCACTGTCAGTGACAGATCCCGAATTCACAGTCCCCACTATCAGTCACAGATTCCACATTCACAGTCCCCACTGTCAGTCACAGATCACAAATTTACAGTCCCCATTGTCAGTCATAGATCCCAAATTCGCAGTCCCCACTGTCAGTCACAGATTCCACATTCACAGTCCCCACTGTCAGTCACAGATCCCAAATTCACAGTCCCCACTGTCAGTCACATATCCCAAATTCACAGTCCCTACTGTCAGTCACAGATCCCAAATTCACAGTCCCCACTGTCAGTCACAGATCCCAAATTCACAGTCCCCACTGTCAGTCACAGAACCCAAATTCACAGTCCCCACTGTCAGTCACAGATCCCAAATTCACAGTCCCCACTGTCAGTCACAGATCCCAAATTCACAGTCCCCACTGTCAGTAGCGCCTGAAACTACATGAATTGCTGCCCCAACCCGCCAGGCCGCCTATCTAACCTGGGGCGTGCTTCAAGAGCGCATGGTCACAGCAGACTACGGTCATGGTGAACGCTTCCGTGACTCGCAGTTCCTGGTGTTCGCCAACCGGTTGCTTTCCGGCCTGCTGGCTGTGGTGGCGCTCCGCCTTATCAGCCGGACGCCGCATCGGGCGCCAGCCTTTGAGTACACTTGGAGCTCTCTATCTAACGTGCTCAGCTCCTGGTGCCAGTACGAGGCCCTGCTCTACGTTAGCTTTCCAACCCAGGTGTTGGCCAAGGCTTGCAAAATTATACCAGTGATGCTGATGGGAAAACTGGTGTCAAGGAAGTCATATCGATGGGACGAATATGCTACCGCCGCCCTAATTAGCGCAGGTCTGCGACTGCCGCTTATTTATGAGTACCTCATGGGTTCAGTAGGGAACTTGTGCCGTAATAGACACCCTAATCTCCAAAAAAATCCTCATTATGACCCAATCCAAATCCTCAATATGACACAATTAAAATCCTCATTATGACACAATCCAAATCCTCATTATGACACAATTAAAATCCTCATTATGACCCCAATCAAAATCCTCATTATGACCCCCTTTAAAATCTTCATTATGACCCCCTTTAAAATCCTCATTATGAAACAATCCAAATCCTCATTATGACCCCTAATCAAAATATCCATAATGACCCCCCAATTTAAATCCTCATTATGACCCCCAATCAAAATATCCATAATGACACCCCAATCCAAATCATCGTTATGACTATATCCCCGCAGGCACCAGCACATTTCTACTCGCCTCCGAATCGGATGAGCACGCAACGTCGGCCGCGGCCACGACGCTCAGCGGCGCCGCCCTCCTAGCCGGCTACATGGCCTTCGACGCATTCACCAGCACCTGGCAGAGTGTGCTGTTCACCCGCCACGGCGTCACCACCCTGCAGATGATGGCTGGCACCAGCGTGCTGTCCTGCGTGCTCACGGTGGCCGCCCAGCTTGAGCAGGGCTCCCTGCCTGCGGCTGTAGCGTTCGCTTGTCGGCATCCGCAGTTCCTCATGCATCTGGGCCTGTTGTCAGTGTGCTCCACAATTGGCCAGCTGGTCATCTTCCAGACCATCGCCAGGTTCGGCTCGGTCACTTTTATCATCATTATGACCGTCAGGCAGGCTTTCGCCATCCTGCTGTCCTGCCTCATCTACCAGCATCGGGTGCCGCCGCTTGGCTACCTGGGCGTTGCCGTTGTTTTTCTGGCTCTGTTTCTTAGAATCTACCTGGGCCAGCGAATGCGACAGCAGCCCAGGACTGGCCGACCTTCTGGTTGAGATGTTGCTTTAGGGGTCAGAGAGTGGCGATTGTTGTCTGAAGTTTACCGCGTGACCATATTTAAGCCCTCCGATTCGAATTGTTGGGATTCGAGTGACTAATTGTGGGGATTCGAGTGGCTAATTGTGGGGATTCGAGTGGCTAATTGTGAGGATTCGAGTGGCTAATTGTGGGGATTCGAGTGGCTAATTGTGGGGATTCGAGTGGCTAATTGTTGGGATTCGAGTGGCTAATCTTTGGGATTCGAGTGACTAATTGTGGGGATTCGAGTGGCTAATTGTGGGGATTCGAGTGGCTAATTGTGGGGATTCGAGTGGCTAATTGTTGGGATTCGAGTGGCTAATCTTTGGGATTCGAGTGAATAATTGTGGGGATTCGAGTGGCTAATCTTTGGGATTCGAGTGGCTAATTGTGAGGATTCGAGTGGCTAATTGTGAGGATTCGAGTGGCTAATTGTGGGGATTCGAGTGGCTAATTGTTGGAATTCGAGTGGCTAATCTTTGGGATTTGAGTGGCTAATCTTTGGGATTTGAGTGGCTAATCTTTGGGATTTGAGTGGCTAATCTTTGGGATTTGAGTGGCTAATTGTTGGGATTCGAGTAGCTAATTGTTAGGATTCGAGTGACTAATTGTTGGAATTCGAGTGGCTAATCTTGGTGATTCGAGTGGCTAATTGTTGGGATTCGAGTGGCTAATCTTTGGGATTCGAGTGACTAATTGTTGGAATTCGAGTGGCTAATCTTGGGGATTCGAGTGGCTAATTGTTGGGATTCGAGTGACTAATCTTAAGGATTCGAGTGGCTAATTGTGAGGATTCGAGTGACTAATTGTTGGGATTCGAGTGGCTAATTGTGAGGATTCGAGTGGCTAATTGTGGGAATTCGAGTTGCTAACCGTTCCTTATTAACTGACATTTCAATAACTATTTTGAATGTTCTGGCATTTCTATGCTAAAAATCTAAATATTTTCATTATTAATTATTACACGCATTAATCATTATAGATGCTTTTTGAATTGCCGCGCAAATTGTATTTCGCTTTAATGTGCTGTGCGTGTGTGTGCCGAGCTGTCTTTCCCGTGAAAGTCAAAGTGGTAATAACTTACCAGCAAGTTTAATTACATTTATAGTTCTCATTTTGTTACAGTAACACACAGTAACAGTTCAGCTCTGTTTGTTCCCGCGTGTTCGACCAATCAAAGTTTATTTGTTTTATTTTGTTATTTTTAAGTATTCGAATCTGCGCCCTCTGTGCTGTGCGATGAATTAATTGTTTTTAGCTAAATTTATAAATGATGCTACTCTTGCTGATTATTGTATTTTAAATAGAGTGAGTAGGGTGAATGGGGAGAGTGAGGGTGAATGGGGCAGAGTGAGGCTGAATG
The DNA here is from genome assembly GCA_002269645.1 of Macrostomum lignano. NCBI lineage: Eukaryota > Metazoa > Platyhelminthes > Macrostomidae > Macrostomum > Macrostomum lignano. The sequence goes on from NIVC01000441.1 coordinate 373,122, forward strand.
GGGGAGAGTAAGGGTGAATCGGGGAGAGTGAGGGTGAATGGGGGTGAGTGAGGGTGAATTTGGAGAGTGAGGGTGAATGGGGGAGAGTGAAGGTGAATTGGAGAGAGTGAAGGTGAATTGGAGAGAGTGAAGGTGAATTGGAGAGAGTGAAGGTGAATTGGAGAGAGTGAGGGTGAATGGGGGAGAGTGAGGGTGAATGGGGGAGAGTGAGGGTGAATGGGGGAGAGAGGGTGAATCGGGGAGAGTGGGGGTGAATGGGGAGAGTGAGGGTGAATGGGGGAGAGTGAGGGTGAATGGGGGAGAGCGAGGGTGAATGGGGGAGAGTGAGGGTGAATCGGGGAGAGTGAGGGTGAATGGGGGAGAGTGAGGGTGAATGGGGGAGAGTGAGGGCGAATGGGGGAGAGTGAGGGTGAATGGGGGAGAGTGAGGGTGAATGGGGGAGAGTGAGGGTGAATGGGGGAGAGTGAGGGTGAATGGGGAGAGTGAGGGTGAATGGGGGAGAGTGAGGGTGAATGGGGGAGAGTGAGGGTGAATGGGGGGAGAGTGAGGGTGAATGGGGGAGAGTGAGGCTGAATGGGGGAGAGTGAGGCTGAATGGGGGAGAGTGAGGGTGAATGGGGAGAGTGAGGGTGAATGGGGAGAGTGAGGCTGAATGGGGGAGAGTGAGGGTGAATGGGGGAGAGTGAGGGTGAATGGGGAGAGTGAGGGTGAATGGGGGAGAGCGAGGGTGAATGGGGGAGAGCGAGGGTGAATGGAGGAGAGTGAGGGTGAATGGGGGAGAGTGAGGGTGAATGGGGAGAGTGAGGGTGAATGGGGGAGAGTGAGGGTGAATGGGGGAGAGTGAGGGTGAATGGGGGAGAGTGAGGGTGAATGGGGGAGAGTGAGGGTGAATGGGGGAGAGTGAGGGTGAATGGGGGAGAGTCAGGGTGAATGGGGGAGAGTGAGGGTGAATGGGGGAGAGTGAGGGTGAATGGGGGAGAGTGAGGGTGAATTTTAGTTAAAGAGTTGAGCTAGTTGAAGATGCTAGAATATTTAATAGTTTAAGCTTTACGCTACAATGCGAGTAACCATTATGATAATTAATAGATCTGTGATCTTATGTGCTCATATCTTCAGATAACGTTTTAGCATATGCGGATTATGATATAATTATTGTATGAGGCACATTGGCTATTTCTATTGTTAGTCTGTGCTTGGCTCTTCCCATATTTGTGGAATTCTTGTGTATTTGATTATCCTATTTTGTCTGCATTTACATATTACCAATATGTACCGTATGCTGATTTGTTCGTTTGATAGACTATACGGCTTAACAAGCGGTCGCTGTTATCTCAAATTTTATTATTTATATTGTTTTCACACTTTTCCTCTGGTTTTTCCTTCCTTTGGATATTTCTGACCTTTTTTATCTCATTTCTTCTGGGCATTGTTCGGCCTGGACTGTTTTATGATCTCTGCACTCTGTTAGATTCTTTATGATTAACTGTTGTTCCATTTTACAGTCCTCTCTGCGTATGTTGTCTTAATTCTATATTTTCTCTGTGAGATTTTCAGACTCGATAGAATCTCAAGAAATTCTGACCAGCTAGCAAGATGGAATTGATTTACTATATCAATAACTTTAATATTAGTCACTGTCACTATATAGTGTTATTTAAGCATTGGCTATTGCGTTTTTCACTACACTAATGCCATTTTGGTACCTATGGGCGTCATTCTGGCATTGGTTGATGCCATTCTGACACTTTCTGGTGCCATTTTGACACTTTCTGGTGCCATTTTGACACTCTCTGGTGCCATTTTAACACTTTCTGGTGCCATTTTGACACTTTCTGGTGCCATTTTGACACTTTCTGGTGCCATTTTAACACTTTCTGGTGTAATTCTGACACTTGTAGGTGCCATTTTGACACTTGTAGGTGCCATTTTGACACTTTCTGGTGTTATTTTGACACTTGTAGGTGCCATTTTAACACTTGTAGGTGCCATTTTGACACTCGCTGGTGCCATTTTAACACTTTCTGGTGCCATTTTGACACTTTCTGGTGCCATTTTAACACTTTCTGGTGTCATTCTGACACTTGTAGGTGCCATTTTGACACTTGTAGGTGCCATTTTGACACTTGTAGGTGCCATTTTGACACTTTCTGGTGTTATTTTGACACTTGTAGGTGCCATTTTAACACTTGTAGGTGCCATTTTGACACTCGCTGGTGCCATTTTGACACTTTATGGTGCCATTTTAACACTTTCTGGTGCCATTTTGACACTTTCTGGTGCCATTTTAACACTTTCTGGTGTCATTCTGACACTTGTAGGTGCCATTTTGACACTTGTAGGTGCCATTTTGACACTTGTAGGTGCCATTTTGACACTTGTAGGTGCCATTTTGACACTTGTAGGTGCCATTTTGACACTTTCTGGTGTTATTTTGACACTTGTTTGTGTACTGTTTTGGCTATCATAAAAAGCTGTCTAATAAGTTCATGCATCATTACGCCGCTGCTTGACTGCTTTTGCTAAGTGTTTATCACTATATTTTGAAAGCGCACTGTTTTAGTTATTTCTTTGCTCGAGTTTAAGATTCCATTGTACTGAATACGTGCAGCTCTATCCTCAACTTCTGCGAGGTGTTTTGCAAACATGAAAAGAATGAGCTGAAAAGCACAAAATGAACGCTGGTGTGAGGACTATGACTAAAAGTGCACCATAGCGCTGCTACAGACTTTGTCGTCTGTCGGTGCGGGCCTTTTAAGTTTTTATTTTTATTGAGGGCATTGATGCGGCAAATTCTTTGTCTTGGTTATTTGATGCAACTAATTAATACAATATCTAATAACGATAATGACACCGATTACAAAAAGGCTTTTCGTTGGTAGATGATAATGTGACCTTATCTTAAATTATTACCTTATCTTTTATGGTTACCCTATCTTTAATTACTACCTTATCTTTAGTGGTTACCTTAATGACCGGCGGTTCATGCATGCAAGAACGTATTGAAAAAAAACATGTTGACAATGGACTCGTCATTGATGCCAGCACACAATCAAAATGAAATATCGCTGAGCAATGTATTGCCGTACATGTACATGCATTTCATGTGCAAGGTTGACAGCTTAATTGCTTACATACAAGTTCATTGGAAATAAACAATCGGCATCGCTGCCCAATTAATGCATGCTCACCCGCTCGCTCTGCTCTCATTGGCTGCGGCTGCCAGCCAATAGCCGGCCGGCCGGCTCCAGCCTGCTGATTGTAGGCAGAATGGCCGCCAGTCAGTTAGCAAGCACAGACGAGGCCAGCCAGCGCCGCAATCGGGTGTACACGGTGCCTAACGCCATCACTGCCGGCCGCCTTGTGGCTGCCCCGTGCGTAGCGGCCTGCGTGCTCTCCGGCAGCTACGCGCCCGCCGCCGCCATCACTCTGGCCGCCGGCCTGTCCGACGGTCTGGATGGTTGGGTTGCCAGACGGTGGCCGAGTCAGCGCTCGCTACTGGGCAGCCTGCTGGATCCGCTGGCCGACAAGACTCTGGTTGCGGCGCTGTCTCTGTCACTCGGCTACGTTGGACTGCTGCCAGCTCAACTGGTTGCTCTGTACATCGGCCGGGATCTGCTTCTGATTGGCGGAACCGTTGCTGCCACTGTGACCGGCGGCGGCTCCGACTTGCTGGCCAAGGCGCAGGAAGTGCAGCCGCTGACCATCAGCAAGGCTAACACGGCGCTTCAGCTGGCCACCCTTGGCGGAGCTCTCTGCTGCCCGCTGATCGGCGCACCGTTCGATGCCGCGCCTCTCCAGCTGCTCTGGTGGATGTCCGCCTTCACCACCGGTTTGTCCGGGCTTGGCTACGCGCTGCACAGCCGGGTGCTGGAGGCTCAGCAGAGACTGTCTGCTAAGCCAGTAAAATCCGCTGCGCCTGAGGCTGAGGCGCCTGAGCCTGCGGTCAAGACACCGGCTTGATTGCACGCTAATGTCAAGCTTAGCACTACCGTCAAAGATATTTGAAAGAGTGGAGATGCTGCTCAGAGTGTGAAGGAGATACTGCTCAGAGAGTGAAGGAGATACTGCTCAGAGTGTGAGGGAGATACTGCTCAGAGAGTGAGGGAGATGCTGCTCAGAGAGTGAAGGAGATACTGCTCAGAGATTGAAGGAGATACTGCTCAGAGAGTGAGGGAGATACTGCTCAGAGAGTGAGGGAGATGCTGCTCAGAGAGTGAGGGAGATACTGCTCAGAGAGTGAAGGAGATACTGCTCAGAGAGTGAAGGAGATACTGCTCAGAGAGTGAAGGAGATACTGCTCAGAGATTAAAGGAGATACTGCTCAGAGATTGAAGGAGATACTGCTCAGAGAGTGAGGGAGATACTGCTCAGAGAGTGAAGGAGATACTGCTCAGAGAGTGAAGGAGATGCTGCTCAGAGAGTGAGGGAGATATTTTCATTTTCTAATGATATCATATGTTTCTGCTACTGCGAGTAGTGTCTGAATTGATTGTAAATCGCTTTTGGTCGTATAGCATTTTTAAAAATAATAATGGTCCCGTGAAACGGCGGGCCGTTAAAACATGGTGTGTTTCTTTGTTTTCTATTACAAGCAAATGATTTATTTTATTGAAACCTTAATGAAAAATTAACCCTGTCTTTCTTTTCTTCATTTTCTGAATCGCTTTCAAAATTTCCCTGGCAATAGAACTATGCTCTTTGCCTGTTGCTATGGTGAACTATGCTCTCTGTCTGTTGCTATGGGGAACTATGCTCTTTGCCTGTTGCTATGGGGAGCCATGCTCTTTGCCTGTTTCTATGAGGAGCTCTATGCATGTTGCTATGTGAACTATGATTTGCCTGTTGCTATGGGGAACTATGCTCTTTGCCTGTTGCTATGGGGAACTATGCTCTTTGTCTGTTGCTATGGGGAACTATGCTCTCTGTCCGTTGCTATGGGGAACTATGCTCTTTGTCTGTTGCTATGGGGAACTATGCTCTTTGCCTGTTGCTATGGGGAACTATGCTCTTTGTCTGTTGCTATGGGGAACTATGCTCTTTGCCTGTTGCTATGGGGAACTATGCTCTTTGCCTGTTTCTATGAGGAGCTCTATGCATGTTGCTATGTGAACTATGCTTTGCCTGTTGCTATAGGGAACTATGCTCTTTGCCTGTTGCTATGGCGAACTATGCTCTTTGTCTGTTGCTATGGGGAACTATGCTCTTTGCCTGTTGCTATGGGGAACTATGCTCTTGGCCTGTTGCTATGGGTAACTATGCTCTTTGCCTGTTGCTATGGGTAACTATGCTCTTTGCCTGTTGCTATGGCGAACTATGCTCTTTGTCTGTTGCTATGGGGAACTATGCTCTTTGCCTGTTGCTATGGGGAACTATGCTCTTGGCCTGTTGCTATGGGTAACTATGCTCTTTGCCTGTTGCTATGGGGAACTATGCTCTTTGCCTGTTGCTATGGGTAACTATGCTCTTTGCCTGTTGCTATGGGGAACTATGCTCTTTGTCTGTTGCTATGGGGAACTATGCTCTTTGCCTGTTGCTATGGGGAACTATGCTCTTTGTCTGTTGCTATGGGGAACTATGCTCTTTGTCTGTTGCTATGGGGAACTATGCTCTTGGCCGGTTACCGTGGGAAAAGTAAGCCTATATAAAAATAAATCTAGACAATGAAGGCCCTTTATCAGGTACTATTTATGCATCACTGCCAGGTACATATATATATGCATATGAAATAAACACGGTAAAAATCTTTCATGCCATCCACAGCGCCCTACACAGGCTCATAGATCCTCTCATTCCGCCACCGTACAATGCTGACCGACACTTTCTTCAGCCGGCTGGGCGGGCTGGCCGCTTCGCCTCGCCGTCTGTCTCTGCTGCTCGCTGGGGCCGGAGCCGCCGCCGCGGCCGCCTACTTGCTGTCGGTCGCCTATCGACGTCGCCGCGGCGGCGGCAGGTCGATCCGGGGAGCTGGCGGGGCCGCGCGGCGCCGGGCTTTAAGACTTTCGGTGACCTCCGCCGAGCCGCTGCTGCGCCTCCTGGAGCAGACGTGTCGCGATGAGCCTAGCGAACTGCCCGTCGTGTGCCAGTTCGGCGATACGAAGGTGCGTCGGTCGAGGCAATGAGACTATTTATACTGGTGATCGCCTGAGCACACTTTACTCATCCTCAGGCAGTGTGCTTACTCTGCCTTGACATACAGAGCTCCCAATATGCAGAGCTTAGCTGACCCACCAACTCAATATGCAGAGCTTAGCTGCCCCACCAACTCAATATGCAGTGCGTAGCTGCCCCACCAACTCAATATGCAGTGCATAGCTGACCCACCAACTCAATATGCAGAGCATAGCTGACCCACCAACTCAATATGCAGAGCATAGCTGCCCCACCAACTCAATATGCAGAGCATAGCTGACCCACCAACTCAATATGCAGAGCATAGCTGCCCCACCAACTCAATATGCAGAGCATAGCTGCCCCACCAACTCAATATGCAGAGCTTAGCTGCCCCACTAACTCAATATGCAGTGCATAGCTCTGACCCACCAACCCAATATGCAGTGCATAGCTGACCCACCAACTCGATATGCAGAGCATAGCTGACCCACCAACTCAATATGCAGAGCGTAGCTGACCCACCAACTCAATATGCAGAGAGTAGCTGACCCACCAACTCAATATGCAGAGCGTAGCTCTGAGCCACCAACTCAATATGCAGAGCATAGCTGACCCACCAACTCAATATGCAGAGCGTAGCTGACCCACCAACTCAATATGCAGAGCATAGCTGACCCACCAACTCAATACCCAACTCAATACACGAAGCACAGCTCTGACCCACCAACTCAATATGCAGAGCATAGCTGACCCACCAACTCAATACCCAACTCAATACGCGAAGCACAGCTCTGACCCACCACTCAATATGCAGAGCATAGCTGACCCACCAACTCAATACCCAACTCAATACGCGAAGCACAGCTCTGACCCACCACTCAATATGCAGAGCATAGCTGACCCACCAACTCAATACCCAACTCAATACGCGAAGCACAGCTCTGACCCACCACTCAATATGCAAACCCAGCTGATCCAAATTAGCTCCCAATGCAAAGGATATCGAACCCCCTTACCTTCCCAGTGCCGCCTGGTGATGAAGAACCGACGCCGGGTGCTGGAGAAGCTGCAGTCGTTGATGAGCGGCGGCCCGGACGCCCTGGAAGTGATCACGGACTTCGACCACACGCTGAGCAAATTCAGCGAGAACGGCCGCCGGGTGCCCTCCTCGCACGGCATCATGGAGTCCTACCCTGACCTGTCTGCCGAGGACCACAAGTACTTCCGCGAGCTGTACACCAAGTACTACGCCATCGAGATCTGTCCGGACATGTCCGACGAGGAGAAGCTGCCGCACATGATCGAGTGGTGGACCAGATCGCACGATCGCATGGTGCTGGCCGGGTTTCAGAAATCTGTGCTGGCACAGACTGTGGACGTGTCTGGCGTGGCTTTGCGGTGAGTTGCTGTCTGAGCTGACTGTCATTCTCCACTTCTCATCCTAAAATGATCCCCCAGTTCTGATCCCTAATTTATGACTCCCAGTTCTGATGCTCAATTTATGACCCCTAGTTCTGCTCCCCAATTTATGATCCCCCAGTTCTGATCCTCAATTTATGATCCCCCAGTTCTGATCCCCAATTTATGATCCCCCAGTTCTGATCCTCAATTTTTGATCCCCCAGTTCTGATCCCCAATTTATGATCCCCAGTTCGGATCCTCAATTTATGATCCCTCAGTTCTGATCCCCAATTTATGATTCCCAGTTCAGATCCTCAATTTATGATCCCCCAGTTCTGATCCCTAATTTATGACTCCCAGTTCTGATGCTCAATTTATGACCCCTAGTTCTGCTCCCCAATTTATGATCCCCCAGTTCTGATCCTCAATTTATGATCCTCCAGTTCTGATCCCCAATTTATGATCCCCAGTTCTGATGCTCAATTTATGACCCCTAGTTCTGCTCCCCAATTTATGATCCCCCAGTTCTGATCCTCAATTTATGATCCTCCAGTTCTGATCCCCAATTTATGATCCCCAGTTCGGATCCTCAATTTATGATCCTCCAGTTCTAATCCCTAATTTATGACCCCCAGTTCTGATCCTCAATTTATGATTCCCCAGTTCTGATCCTCAATTTATGATTCCCCAGTTCTGATCCTCAATTTATGATCCCCAGTTCGGATCCTCAATTTATGATCCCCCAGTTCTGATCCTCAATTTATGATCCCCCAGTTCTGATCCTCAATTTATGATTCCCCAGTTCTGATCCCCAATTTATGATCCCCCAGTTCTGATCCCCAATTAATGACCCCCAGTTCTGATCCCCAGTTTATGATCCCCCAGTTCTGATCCTCAATTTATGATTAGTTGACAGTTGACAGTTGACAGTTATGATTAGTTAACTCTGAATTTATGGCTCTCCAGCGACGGCTGGCATCAGTTCTTCGACCGCCTCGAGGAACTCGGCATACCCTGTCTGATCTTCTCCGCGGGCATCGGCGACATCATCCAGGAGATTCTGGTGCACTTCGACATTCGCGGCAAGCTGATCAGAGTGGTCAGCAACTTCATGCTGTACAATGAGAAGGTGAGACTCGCAGACATAAATTCGGGGCGAGGCTTACAGCAACGCGTCCGACTCTGGGGTCAAAGTGAGGTTTTACTGCTACTATCGCAGAGAGACTTTTACAGTCATCGTATCATATAAAGAACCTTAGGGAGAGATATCAGGAATTTCAGGGCGGGATTTATGGCTATCATATTAGGGTTTGTATATCAAGAATCCCAGGGAGAGATATCAAGCATCTCAAAGTGAGATATCAATAATCTTTGGGTGAGAGATTGAAGAGTTTGATCCGGTGATGATCAGTCACTGGAAAACTCCCACTCCCAGCCCTTAAGCCTGGGAATTCAGTGATCACTTACTGATGCGGGCTCCTCTTCTTTGTCGGGCAGGTTCCTAGAGCTCGTCTCCTTTATGTGATCTTCCTCCGGAGTTGGAAGTCTTCTTGAATCCTAAAGTCGGCCGAACTTAGTCCGTCGACGTCAATATATTCTTCGAGTGCAGAAATCAATATATTCCTCGAGTGCAGAAATCAATATATTCTTCGAGTGCAGAAATCAATATATTCCTCGAGTGCAGAAATCAATATATTCTTCGAGTGCAGAAATCAATATATTCCTCGAGTGCAGAAATCAATATATTCCTCGAGTGCAGAAATCAATATATTCCTCGAGTGCAGAAATCAATATATTCTTCGAGTGCAGAAATCAATATATTCTTCGAGTGCAGAAATCAATATATTCCTCGAGTGCAGAAATCAATATATTCCTCGAGTGCAGAAATCAATATATTCCTCGAGTGCAGAAATCAATATATTCTTCGAGTGCAGAAATCAATATATTCCTCGAGTGCAGAAATCAATATATTCCTCGAGTGCAGAAATCAATATATTCTTCGAGTGCAGAAATCAATATATTCTTCGAGTGCAGAAATCAATATATTCCTCGAGTGCAGAAATCAATATATTCCTCGAGTGCAGAGATCAATATATTCCTCGAGTGCAGAAATCAATATATTCCTCGAGTGCAGAGATCAATATATTCCTCGAGTGCAGAAATCAATATATTCCTCGAGTGCAGAAATCAATATATTCCTCGAGTGCAGAAATCAATATATTCTTCGAGTGCAGAAATCAATATATTCCTCGAGTGCAGAAATCAATATATTCCTCGAGTGCAGAGATCAATATATTCCTCGAGTGCAGAAATCAATATATTCCTCGAGTGCAGAGATCAATATATTCCTCGAGTGCAGAAATCAATATATTCCTCGAGTGCAGAAATCAATATATTCCTCGAGTGCAGAAATCAATATATTCCTCGAGTGCAGAAATCAATATATTCTTCGAGTGCAGAAATCAATATATTCCTCGAGTGCAGAAATCAATATATTCCTCGAGTGCAGAAATCAATATATTCCTCGAGTGCAGAGATGCGCCCTAATAACAAAGTCAACTCTATCACTTTAACGAGGTCCTCCAGAAATGGCGTCTTCTAGAAATAACGGAATCGGAGTCGTGTGCTCCTATCGGTTACTCTAAGGTACCGAAATCAATCAATCAGTAATCGACTAAGAGTATCGGAATCGGTCCGCAGATCCTATCCAATCCCCCTAGGAATAGGGAGGCCTCAAATTCAATAACTCAATTGAAATCAACTGATCAGAAACGGCCGGCAAATAACACAGCTCTCAATAATCAAATAACAAAGACTCAAATAACAAAGACTCTGACAAAGGCTTACCAATTGGTGTTTGTCTCTCACAGAGATATAGCCTTACTTGGCTGCTCTGGCTAAGCCCAAGATTTCTTAAGGCTGCGCCGAGTCTGAGGTTTCAGCTCGGATTTTCGCTTGTATTTTTATACACAATTTTATTCGACCTTGAGCCCCAAACCGGTTTTACTGATAAGAATCAAGAAATGGACTTTGTCCTTTGACCGGTGGGGTTTTGAATAGAAGTGTGAAGCTTGGTCGCATTTAAGTTAAAATTTACCATATTTGGAAATATAGGTTGAAAACCGGTTTTTCGGACTATGAAATGATCACTTGTTGTTTTCGTGTTATTACAAGTATTACTGAAAATAGAGTATGACGCATGCTATTCTTAAATTTGCCTTCGTAATTTTATCTTACTACTTCTAGTAGGCGACCAGGCTTAAGGATCTCTACAAGATCAAAAATCTCTGGGTGATATATCAAGAATCTTAGGGTGAGAGATCAAGAATCTCAGGGTGAGATATCAGGAATCGCAGGGTGAGATTTTCAGCAGCCATAATCTCGAAGGGAGATCTATAAAGTCTCATAAGGTGAGATCTATGACAGTATAATATATAGGCCTGTTATCTCACGGTGCGGCATCGCATGCAGTCGCATCAATGCCGTGTACCAGTTGTCGCCCATCAAGCAGACTTGTTCCTGTCAATCAACCCAACCGCAGGGCGTTCTGCGCGGCTTCTCCGAGCCGCTAATCCACACCTTCAACAAGCGTTTCTCCGCCTTCGCCTCCAGCGAGGCCAGCGCCAACGACCTTGTGGGCGCTACGGACAGGCGGCACGTCCTGCTGATGGGCGACACGATGGGCGACCTGCGCATGTCCGAGGGCTGCAACGCCGACCTGGTGCTCACCGTTGGCTACCTCAACGATCGAGTGCAAGACCGGTTGTCCGGCTATGCTGACAAGTTTGACATTGTCTGCCTGGAGGACCACAGCCTGTGTGTGCCACTGGCCGTTATTGAAGCTGCTGCGACTGGCGGCACGGCCTGATGGAGGCGCCTGCCTCTCGTAGTCCGCTTTTAAACAGGCATAGTCATTGGGCACGGATACTGATTTAATTTTATAATAGAGAGAATTGGATCCAGCACTCAACAGAACCACCACCCCACAGCACCCACCACTTCACAGCACCCACCACCCCACAGCACCCACCACCCCACAGCACCCACCACCCCACAGCACCCACCACCTCACAGCACCCACCACCTCACAGCACCCACCACCCCACAGCACCCACCGCCCCACAGCACCCACCGCCTCACAGCACCCACCGCCTCACAGCACCCACCACCCCACAGCACCTACCACCCCACAGCACCCACCACCCCACAGCACCCACCACCCCACAGCACCTACCACCTCACAGCAGCCACCGCCTCACAGCACCCACCACCCCACAGCACCCACCGCCCCACAGCACCCACCGCCTCACAGCACCCACCGCCTCACAGCACCCACCACCCCACAGCACCTACCACCCCACAGCACCCACCACCTCACAGCACCACCACCCCACAGCACCCACCACCTCACAGCACCCACCACCCCACAGCACCCACCACCCCACAGCACCCACCACCTCACAGCATTCACCACCCCACAGCATAAGGTACTTATCATACTCATAGTATTATCGAGAGTGCATAAAAATTAAAAATCAAATTATTTGGCCGCCAAATCTATTCAAATGTGACATTTGCGATATGTTGCGCCATTGGAAAGTCGTTAATTACATGCTATTTTAGTTTATACGCTCGTATTTTCAACTAATAGCTTATTACACATATCTGCCCCTATTCACCCAATTGCCAGTCACATTTGTTCATCGCATGCGCCAACTCTGAATCAGTCCAGACTTTTCTTTCAACTTGTTTTCTTAACTACGAGCGTACTTGGCCGATGTTATTTAAAAAAATATAAGTTCGGTGCCTTGCCTATTGTCGTAGCAACTAACCAGTTTATTCGTGTCTCTCAGTCTCTGGCAGACTACTTCAAGTAGCAATCTTGTATTCAATTTTTATTTTGAAGCTTAATTATCCAACATTTCAAATTTGCGCCTAATTTGCTTCAACTACTACTGCTTTTAATTTGATTCCGTTTTGCATGTACTCCTAATTCTGCAATCTCGTTTGCACACCCTACTACTAATTCTAATACTACTGCCGCTTCTAAGTGTCCATTGCCATTTACCTTAAAATTAAATAGCCTAGAAGGTGTATATTGATTATATGCCTTATATGATGATCAGATTTGTGATCCCAAGTTGTATTCAAGTCTAATACAAATTTCCTTCTCAACCGAAATTTAAAATCCTAGTTTAACTGTATCATTTACTCGTCTCGAATTGTCTCTTGCTTTCTGCTCACCGAACTGACAGTGTGCAGACATACAGACAGACAGACAGACAGACAGACACACAGACAGACAGACAGACAGACACAAAGACAGACGCACTGACAGACAGACAGACACAAAGGCAGACAGACAGACAGACAGACAGACAGGCAGACACACAGACAGACAGGCAGACGCACAGACAGACAGGCAGACAGACAGACAGGCAGACAGACAGACAGACAGACACACAGACAGACAGACAGACAAACTGACAGACAGACAGACAGACAGACAGACACAGACAGACAGACGCACAGACACACAGACAGACACACAGACAGACAGACACACTGACAGACAGACACACTGACAGACAGACAGACAGACAGACAGACAGACAGACAGACAGACAGACAGACAGACAGACAGACACAAAGACAGACAGACAGACAGACACACTGACAGACAGACAGACACAAAGGCAGACAGACACAAAGGCAGACAGACAGACAGACAGACAGGCAGACACACAGACAGACAGGCAGACGCACAGACACACAGACAGGCAGACAGACAGACAGGCAGACAGACAGACAGACAGACAGACAAACTGACAGACAGACAGACAGACAGACACAGACAGACAGACGCACAGACACACAGACAGACACACAGACAGACAGACACACTGACAGACAGACAGACAGACAGACACAAAGGCAGACAGACACAAAGGCAGACAGACAGACAGACAGACAGACAGACAGACAGACAGACACACAGACAGACAGACACACAGACAGACATACACACTGACAGACAGACAGACACAAAGGCAGACAGACACAAAGGCAGACAGACACAAAGGCAGACAGACAGACAGACAGGCAGACACACAGACAGACAGGCAGACGCACAGACAGACAGGCAGACAGGCAGACAGACAGACAGACAGACACAGACAGACAGACGCACAGACACACAGACAGACACACAGACAGACAGACACACTGACAGACAGACAGACAGACAAACTGACAGACAGACAGACAGACAGACAGACAGACAGACAGACAGACACAGACAGACAGACGCACAGACACACAGACAGGCAGACAGACAGACAGACAGACAGACAGACAGACAGACAGACAGACAGACACAGACAGACAGACGCACAGACACACAGACAGACACACAGACAGACAGACACACTGACAGACAGACACACTGACAGACAGACACACTGACAGACAGACAGACAGACACACAGACAGACAGACAGACAGACAGACAGACACAGACAGACAGACGCACAGACACACAGACAGACACACTGACAGACAGACAGACAGACAGACAGACAGACAGACACAAAGACAGACAGACAGACAGACACACTGACAGACAGACAGACACAAAGGCAGACAGACAGACAGACAGACAGACAGACAGACAGACAGACAGACAGACACAAAGACAGACGCACTGACAGACAGACTAACATGAACAGGCGGCTGGAAAAGAGCAGGAGAGGCGCAAAGCCGGAGAGCCGGCCAATGCAGCCTCGGTGAGGCTCCAGTCCGCACAGCCTCAGCATCGGCTGTCGGCAGTAGCTAGGCAGAGTTTCTCATAGAAAAGCTTCAGTAAGTGAGTGTAGAAGAGCCGTCGGCTGCACTGTTCTTCTTGCTCCAGTCCGCAGCTTCCACGAGCAACACCGAGTTGATTAAAGTGACCGTTGGCAAACACCAACTCAGAATTGTGTGCTCAACTCAATACAGCAGAAGCAAATTATTGTTTTGCGCGTGTGTTTGCTCAGCCACTTGACGATAACAGTCGCCTATGCAGTTTTCTCTCTGCTCTCTAAATAGTCGCGGCTAAGCTAAGAAAATCTTTGTGCGGAGGCTGGACAACTGTGCGAGCTCTGGAATTGCTCTGCATCAAAAGCTGTCTGTCTGTCCGCTTATTCTGAGCCGCGATGCCGGGCGAACCTCCACGGCGACAACTGCGGCGCCCACCTGTGCTGGAGATCGGCCGGCCGCCTTTTGTTAGCCTGGCCTGGCAGCCGGCGACGACTCGAACCCGCGACCACTTCCAGCTGATTGGTGCGCGATCATCGCGCGGACCTGCGCCGAAAGTTGAATGTACTTTTCAATCCGGGTCAATCGTAGCAGACGGATTTCGCCTCTCCGCGCGACCCCGCAGCCTCGGCTGCCGCCGGCGCGACAGCGGGGTTAATCGAACTTTTGTCTCCATGGCAACGGATCGGAGGCACAAGCCTAAAGAGTTGGAAAGGGCGGCGGACGATCAGCGTTCGCTGGCGCTAGACTGGCGGCTCCTGACTCTGGTGGGGCGCCGTCTCGGCCCGCCCGCCAACCGGCCGACCGAGGTGGCGGCCTTAGCAACAACGCCCGGTCGCCATGGCAACATTAAGCGCGGTCGGTCTGGTCTACGCTAGGCACGGGGCTCTCTGACCTGGCATTGTGCATATAAATATACATGTGTAAATACGAGTACATAGCTAACCATAGGGACCACTGTGTGACAGCTTTTTCCAACTGTTGATTTCAAAATCCGCAATCGTTAAATTGATAAAAATTTCTGACATTTATCTGTTTATCAGTTTATTAAGCAATGCTAGCTTGGCACCCAACCCCTCATTTTGGCACCCAACCCCTCATTTTGGCACCCAACCCCTCATTTTGGCACCCAACCCCTCATTTTGGCACCCAACCCCTCATTTTGGCACCCAACCCATCATTTTGGCACCCACCCCCCTCTTACCACACAACCCCAATCTTGGCACCCACCCCCCTCTTACCACCCACCCCAATCTTGGCACCCACCCCCTATCTCGGCAGACCCCATCTTGGCACCCACCCCCATCTTGGCACCCACCCCTATCTTGGCACCCACCCCCATCTTGGCACTCACCCCTATCTTGGCAACCACCCACTATCTGTTTGCAATCAACCACCACCCACCCACTGTTGCCCTATCTCGGCACCACCCCATCTTGGCACCCACACCCTATCTCAGTACGACCCCATCTTGGCACCCACACCCTATCTCGGTACCACCCCATCTTGGCACCCAACCCCATCTTGGCACCCACCCCCATCTTGGCACCCACACCCTATCTCGGTACCACTCCATCTTGGCACCCACCCCCATCTTGGCACCCACCCCAATCTTGACACACACCCCCATCTTGAAACCCACCCCCATCTTGACACTCACCCCCTGGTGCCAACGCATAGCTCCCAACACTGTTTCAGGAAGCGAATCCAAGCTTTTCATTACTGCTAAAAGTAGTCATTAATGCAATGCTATGCGAAGTCTTTAGGCAGTGTATGCGCATTGCTACTACTCAAAGCGCTAGTAGTAACACAGATCAGATGTGTTCATCATTTATTGACTGCCCTGCATGGTCAGGTAGCAGTTTTAAGAGGCAATAAAGGCGGCTCACATTGCCGCTAATTGCTCTGCGCGGGTCCTGAACTGCTCAAATTAATCTTAAAATGTTTCTGAACCAACTGTAGATTGAGTTGAGCTGTCTTGGACTTGCGAAGCCACAGTCGGTAATGCGAATCGGCCTTTAAATGAATACAAGCGTTTGCAGTTTGTGAGGCAATGATATAAAATGAAATTATAAATTATAAAATTGTTCATTAAACAATTGTTACTACATGTACATGTAGATTGGAAAATAAAAAAATTGTTTCTTAAATAAAAAATTACGGATAAATAATTAGTTTGTACTAATTTAATAGCATCGCATTTGTGTGACTGGGTGAAAACTGCAAATAATTAATTAGCTTAGCTCATCAACTGGTTCTGTTTGCGAAACGGGCAAGAACTCGCTGATAAAACAAATTTTATCAATGAAAAAATTCTGTAAAAAAATTCTGGTAAATAAAACAGCAACAGGGGACTGCCAACTGTCACAAGAAGACAAAGTCAGCAGTTGACGGGCTAGCGAGCGAATCAATAATAGGGGTCTGTCGGGTAGCGCAATAGCTTCTGTGTCATAGCAGTTGCCTCTGTGGTGAGCAGCAGGACTGACTAGAGGACACTGGCGGAGTGAGCACATGCGGCCAGCCGATGCCCCTCATCAATGCGATTTTGGCTCCCCGTCTTCGTCATAGTCGTCAAGGAATCCCAGGTGCTCGGCTGTTGCCTCCTCGACTACGGCGGCCGCGGCACCGCGCGGTTGGCTCACCTGGATGGGTGAGTGGGCGAAAGTCAGGGTTATTCCCAGATCCTCAGTTGCTGGGCCACAGCCTCCCAGATCCTCAGTTGCTAGGCCAGCCTCCCAGATCCTCAGTTGCTGGGCCACAGCCTCCCAGATCCTCAGTTGCTGGGCCACAGCCTCCCAAATCCTCAGTTGCTGGGCCAGCCTCCCAGATCCTCAGTTGCTGGGCCACAGCCTTTCAGATCCTCAGTTGCTGGGCCACAGCCTTCCAGATCCTCAGTTGCTGGGCCACAGCCTCCCAGATCCTCAGTTGCTGGGCCACAGCCTCCCAGATCCTCAGTTGCTGGGCCACAGCCTCCCAGATCCTCAGTTGCTGGGCCACAGCCTCCCAGATCCTCAGTTGCTGGGCCAGCCTCCCAGATCCTCAGTTGCTGGGCCAGCCTCTCAGATCCTCAGCTGCTGGGCCAGCCTCTCAGATCCTCAGCTGCTTACGCAACTCTCCCAAAATCAGCCACCTGGCCCCCGCTCACGTCGGGCACAGACAGCCGATAGTCCTCCTCGCTTCCAGGCAGAGACGGCGACCTCGGCAGTTCGTCTTCGTCCTCCTCCTCGTGCGGCGGGCGAGGCACGCTGAGCAGGAAACGCCTGTCCGGCGCCGGGTGGCTGCCGCGAATCCTGACGCCGCCGCTGCCGCTTTCGCTGGCCGCCGCCAATGCCGCGGTGTCCTGCAGCAGGTGGCCGCTGCTGAGCACCTTCTGCTGCCACTTCTTCTGCCTGTTCAGCTCCACCCAGCGGCGCCGCTCCGCCTCCTGTGCATTGAGGAAGAGTGTGCTCAGACTGTGCTCAGACTGTGCTCAGAGTGTGCTCAGAGTGTGCCAGAGTGTCCTCAACTGTGCTCAGGGTGTGCTCAGAGTTGGTCATTGGGCGGAATGGATGGGATTTTAAGTGACTCGAGTTTAACTATATTTGAGGATCTGAGGATATTAGACGACCAGAAATAATGAGATAATTAAGGAATCAGAATCTGGGTTGTGTGGGATCAGAAAGCAATCTCAAAGATGGATTGTTAAAAGCGGGCGACATGGGGATTTGATGAAATATACAATCTCGAGATTAAACGCTGTAAAAAATGGCTACGAGCGTAGTTCTAATAGCTAACCTCTTCCTTCTGGTGCTGCACGAGGTCTTTCACGTTGCTAAGCAGTTCGTCAATTTTTGAGTCAGTTGAATCCTCGTCCTTAGCCGACAAGCAGAGGGCTCGGTTGAGCGGAAAGAATTCAAACCTTTCCTCTTTTAACTGAAAATTGTGGTTTTAACGAGATTTCCCTTGACCTTTACGATTTTTGGCGACATGAAATTACAAAACAGTAAGGCTTGAGACATTGATTTAAATGCACAAGCGTTTTCTGGGTGTGCAGGGGTGGCTGGCGGAGTGAGGGGTGTGGAGGGGTGGCTAGCGGAGTTGAGGGGTGTGGAGGGGTAGCTGGCGGAGTGAGGGGTGTGGAGGGGTAGCTGGCGGAGTGAGGGGTGTGGATGGGGTGTCTGGCGAAGTGAGGGGTGTGGATGGGGTGGCTGGCGGAGTGAGGGGTGTGGATGGGGTGGCTGGCGGAGTGAGGGGTGTGGAGGGGTAGCTGGCGGAGTGAGGGGTGTGGAGGGGTGGCTGGCGGAGTGAGGGGTGTGGAGGGGTGGCTGGCGGAGTGAGGGGTGTGGATGGGGTGTCTGGCGGAGTGAGGGGTGTGGATGGGGTGGCTGGCGGAGTGAGGGGTGTGGATGGGTAGCTGGCGGAGTGAGGGGTGTGGAGGGGTAGCTGGCGGAGTGAGGGGTGTGGAGGGGTGGCTGGCGGAGTGAGGGGTTCAGACGGGGCCGAAATGAGAAGTACATGCTTACTGAGCTACAAAAAACTGAGCTACAAAGGCCCTACCATCTTGTGGACGTGCAAATCCAATGAGGTATAGTCATTAGTTGCCGTGTCCTCCAGGTGGATGAAGAAGAAAATATAGGCCCACATGTTGTGCTCAGTGCGCACGTGATGGTCGAAGCCCTGACCGTGGTGCTCGAAGTCATAGTTGTTGCGCGAGCAGATGAAGCAGCAGTTGCGCATGTCGGTCTCGGCCAGCCACTTCTTGTCTCTGTGGGTGAAAGAATTGAAAGAATGGTAAGGAAAGAGTTAGGGGTGTGGAGGAGTGAGGGGTGTGGAGGAGTGAGGGGTGAAGAGGAGTGAGGGGTGTGGAGGAGTGAGGGGTGTGGAGGAGTGAGGGGTGTGGAGGAGTGAGGGGTGTGGAGGAGTGAGGGGTGTGGAGGAGTGAGGGGTGAAGAGGAGTGAGGGGTGAAGAGGAGTAAGGGGTGAAGAGGAGTGAGGGGTGAAGAGGAGTAAGGGGTGAAGAGGAGTGAGGGGTGAAGAGGAGTAAGGGGTGAAGAGGAGTGAGGGGTGAAGAGGAGTAAGGGGTGAAGAGGAGTGAGGGGTTGAAGGAGTGGGGTATTATCTCACCTGAGCTGACTAAAAGTATCCACAATGATGCCAAAGATAATGTTCAAGCCGATGGTGCTAATCAAGACAAAGAATGTGATGCTGAACAGGGCCATCCAGACGTACTCGTCAAAGTTTCTGTGGCTGGATGGCGGCACAAGATTCTGAAAAGAATTTAGCAAGCAAAGTTTTACTGTTTTAACATCAAATTACGTTATTGGTATGTTTCAGTTTTTCAGTTTTGAGCTCGAACTTCAAAGTTTCAAGCTTGTTTCGAGCAGAGTTCGAGTGTCGAACTCGGAGAGCCGCTCACCTCGAACAAGTCGCCAATCAACCCGAAGCGCAGGATGGTGACGAAGCACTGGTAGAGTGTGCCGCAGAACATCAGACTGTCGTCTGGACGGAAGGCGATTCGGAACTTAGCGAAGCCGATCACCGCGTACAGGTACATGATCGCGATGCCCAGCACCGAGACCCACACCAGCGACAGGCCTGCAGGGTTGAGCGGCCGGCTTATAAACTAATTCATAGATAATTTTGAAACTAATTGTGGCATTTTACTTATCATACGTATGTGCACTGTTAGCCTTGCATAGCTATCGGCTCTGTATGTGAGAGAGTGACATTCCGTGTTAGAGAGTGACAATCCATGTTAGAGAGTGACAATCCATGTCAGAGAGTGACATTCCATGTTAGAGAGTGACCTTTGATGTTAGAGAGTGACCTTTGATGTTAGAGAGTGACAATCCATGTTAGAGAGTGACATCCATGTTAGAGAGTGACCTTTGATGTTAGAGAGTGACCTTTGATGTTAGAGTGACCCTTTCATGTTAGAGAGTGACAATCCATGTCAGAGAGTGACATTCCATGTTAGAGAGTGACAATCCATGTTAGAGAGTGATATCCATGTTAGAGAGTGACCTTTGATGTTAGAGAGTGACATTCCATGTTAGAGAGTGACAATCCATGTCAGAGAGTGACATTCCATGTTAGAGTGACAATCCATGTTAGAGAGTGACAATCCATGTTAGAGAGTGACATCCATGTTAGAGAGTGACCTTTGATGTTAGAGAGTGACCCTTTCATGTTAGAGAGTGACATTCCATGTTAGAGAGTGACAATCCATGTCAGAGAGTGACATTCCATGTTAGAGAGTGACATTCCGTGTTAGAGAGTGACAATCCATGTTAGAGAGTGACATTCCGTGTTAGAGAGTGACAATCCATGTTAGAGAGTGACATCCATGTTAGAGAGTGACCTTTGATGTTAGAGAGTGACCCTTTCATGTTAGAGAGTGACATTCCATGTTAGAGAGTGACATTCCATGTTAGAGAGTGACATTCCGTGTTAGAGAGTGACAATCCATGTTAGAGAGTGACATTCCGTGTTAGAGAGTGACAATCCATGTTAGAGAGTGACATTCCGTGTTAGAGAGTGACATTCCGTGTTAGAGAGTGACATTCCGTGTTAGAGAGTGACATTCCGTGTTAGAGAGTGACCTTTGATGTTAGAGAGTGACAATCCATGTCAGAGAGTGACATTCCATGTTAGAGAGTGACAATCCATGTTAGAGAGTGACATTCCGTGTTAGAGAGTGACCTTTGATGTTAGAGACTGACAATCCATGTTAGAGAGTGACATTTCATGTGAAAGAGTGACCTTTCATGTTAGAGAGTGACATTTCATGTGAGAGAGTGACATTCCATGTTAGAGAGTGACATTTCATGTGAGAGAGTGACATTCCATGTTAGAGAGTGACATTTCATGTGAGAGAGTGACCTTTCATGTTAGAGGGACATTCCATGTTAGAGAGTGAACTTTGATGTTAGAGAGTGACCCTTTCATGTTAGAGAGTGACCTTCCATGCTAGAGAGTGACATTCCATGTCAGAGAGTGAACCTTCTGTGTTAGAGAGTTATCTTCCATGCTAGAGAGTGACATTCAATGTTACACAGTGAACTGTTATGCTGGACACAGACCAAACGCAATGCCGACGCAACCAATGCTCCCCCAAAACGGCTCACCATTGGTGGTGACGGCCTGAATGACGCCCCTCAGCATCTGGTTGTTGTTGACAATGTTGAGCAGGTGGAAGGCAAAGAAATACGGACTGTAGAAGGTGCCCGCAAACGCGCAGCCGACAAACACGATGTAGTAAAAGGTGGCGATGGAGAACAGGCGCACGGACAGCTTGTCCTGACCGCCGGACTCGCGCACCTCGTTCTCCTCTTCCTGGTCCTTCTGCCGCAGCTGCCGGAGCCGCCAAGCCAGCCTGGCCAGGTCTGGCGGCCTCGGATGATTGGCAACGAAGAAGGCCAGCAGGATGATGATGGACAGGGCGTCAAGGATGTAGGCGAAGGCCATCAGCCAGTCTGGCAGGCTGGGATAGTCCGCCTTCCACTGCCCGGTGGTGCTGCGGGAGAGAGAGATGATGCAATCACGTGACATGATACAGTAACATTATGAGAGATGATGCAACAGCACGATCACATGATGCAACAACATGATCACATGATGCAACAACATGATCACATGATGCAACAACACGATCACATGATGCAACAACACGATCACATGATGCAACAACACGATCACATGATGCAACAACACGATCACATGATGCAGCAACACGATCACATGATGCAACAACACGATCACATGATGCAACAACACGATCACATGATGCAACAACATGATCACATGATGCAACAGCACTACTCGGTGACTCACTTAAAGAAGGCGTCGGGCACTGGCGCGGACTCGTCCGCCGAGATGTCAAGCGACGGTGTGTTGGCGCCGCCTGGCGGAGCCTCCAGGCCGATGAGCATGATGAGGTTGATGATGACGGCCACCAGGGTGGCAGAGTGGTTCCAGATCAGCCACAGCCGGGTCAGGGCGATGGTCAGAGGGTTGGACAGCACCTTCTTCTGGTAGTGGATGTCGTTCAGTATGGCCTTGGTCCAGTCCATGAAGTCGCGGATCTTCGTGCTGGACGAATTTCGGTCTACGTTCCACTTCAGCTTCTCTTTGACCTCCTCCCTCAGCACGTTCTGGGGTGCGGCGGGATTGGGAATGCTGAACAGTGATGCAGGAGTACCTGATAGCTAATGCTGACTCCTAGATGCCCAATACCCGCTTCCCAATACCCGATACCCGATTCCCCAATACCCGATACCCGCTTCCCAATACTCGATACCCGATTCCCCAATATCCGATACCCAATACCCGATACGCAATACCCAATACCCAATACCCGATACCCAATACCCGATACCCAATACCCGATACCCAATACCCGATACCCAATACCCGATACGCAATACCCAATACCCAATACCCGATACCCAATACCCGATACCCAATACCCGATACCCAATACCCGATACCCAATACCCGATACCCAATACCCGATACCCGATACCCGATACCCGATACCCGATACCCAATACCCGATACCCAATACCCGATACCCAATACCCGATACCCAATACCCGATACCCAATACCCGATACCCAATACCCGATACCCAATACCCGATACCCAATACCCGATACCCAATACCCGATACCCGATACCCAATACCCGATACCCAGTACCAGATACTCAATATCCGATGCCCAGTACCCTCTTAATACCCGATTCCCCCTGGCGTTGCCCAATACCAAATATTCAAATACACCACTAAGCTCATATTAAGAAGAGCGCAGCTAAGCCTGGTGCAGCCCTCACTAACCTTATTCCGAACTCTAAAGTGAATCTTCTGCAGGTTAGAGTCTTTCACAATCTCAATAGTCATTGAATTCTTCTTGAAAAACTTGAACGCTTTCATCTGCGAGTCGGAAATTCTGAGCTCTGCGGGCGAGGCGTTTGAAATGGAGATCATCGTTAAAACATGCTTACTTTGTGAGACAAAATGCAGTGTTTTGATTTGTGAGGAAAATCATTCTGAATGCCAAAGCCTTGCTGTCATTTGCCGCTCGAATTGCGCGAATTTGGCGCTGTTAAAACAATGTAAAAAAATCCGGATGCCAATCCGACGCAACGAACCGTCACCAAGCGCTTATTTATGTTTTAGGCTTGTTTAATTAATGAAATAATTAGCCAAACAATGCAAATATTAACAAACCAATTCTGTATAAAACTTTGTGCAGACTTGATTTGATATACCGTCCCAGTTAGTCGCTTTTGGAATATGTTATTGGGTATCGGGTATTGGGTATCGGGTATCGGGTATTGGGTATCGGGTATCGGGTATTGGGGAATCGGGTATTTGGTATCGGGTATTGGGTATTGGGTATCGGGTATCGGGTATTGGGTATCGGGTATTGGGTATCGGGTATTGGGTATCGGGTATCGGGTATTGGGTATCGGGTATCGGGTATTGGGGAATCGGGTATTTGGTATCGGGTATTGGGTATTGGGGAATCGGGTATTTGGTATCGGGTATTGGGTATCGGGTATTGGGTATCGGGTATTGGGTATCGGGTATCGGGTATTGGGGAATCGGGTATTTGGTATCGGGTATTGGGTATCGGGTATTGGGTATCGGGTATTGGGTATCGGGTATCGGGTATCGGGTATTGGGGAATCGGGTATTTGGTATCGGGTATTGGGTATCGGGTATTGGGTATCGGGTATTGGGTATCGGGTATCAGGTATCGGGTATTGGGTATCGGGTATTGGGTATCGGGTATTGGGTATCGGGTATTGGGTATCGGGTATTGGGTATTGGGTATCGGGTATCGGGTATTGGGTATCGGGTATTGGGTATCGGGTATTGGGTATCGGGTATTGGGTATCGGGTATTGGGTATCGGGTATTGGGTATCGGGTATTGGGTATTGAGAATTGGTTATTGGGTATTAGGTACTGGGAATCGGGTAATGGGTATCGTGTATTGAGAATTGGGTAATGGGTCTTTGGGTATTAGGAATCGGGTATTGAGAATTGGGTATTAGGTATTTGGTTATTGGATATTGGGAATCGGGCACTGGGGATCAGTTCAGATATCGGAACAGTCTGATCATAAACAAATTAATATCGGTATGATAAGATATGCCAATAATTCCATTCCAATTGCAGAGAAGGAAGGCGGTATTGGAGGAGTGCTTGCAAAATTAGGTCGGGTCGAATCCCAATAGCCAATTTAGAAGGCTTGGACAGAAATACTCTACTTAGCAAAATTATTACCTAGTAGTATTCAGCGCAACAAAAATTTAAGGCTAATGCCATTATGGTAAGGATTATCCACACAACAAAGCTTAAGTATTCCTTAACACGTATCAAACTCAGTTTCAATAAGTAGTTGGTGTCCTGGGAAGGATGTTCGTCCCGAACCGGGGACAACCGGCTGAGTCCGGAGTCCTCTTGCCCTGGGTGCCTCTTCTCCCGACCCCTTGGCCTGGCCCCCAATAATGAGCTGGATAGGCGATGCCCTTGGGCTGGTAGCAATAGAGGTGTGCATTCTCCGCCTAGAGTCTCCCCCTCGGATACAAGCCTTCCAGACTCACTCCAAAATAGAGCTGGGTAGTGAAAAGCCTTGAGGCTCGAGACCTTCAGGGGACCACGACCCTGTTTTAGGATCGCTCTTGGTAATAAGCTGCCCAGACTCGCTCCAATAGCTTAAGCCATTTCCAAGGTTTAGGAGTAGTTCCTCACTTGGACCGCTTTCAGTAGTATCCCAAACTTTTCGTTTTCAAATTTCTCTGCGCACACCCAAAAGACTTGCTGGCTGGGGGGATGGTCTGGGTGGATTCGGTCCTAGCACCGTCCCTGATTCCACTGTTGGTTTGGCGGTGTCTTGTACCATAGGCTTGAAGTCCCTCGCCCTTTCCCTAGCTTTAAGCTGGGGCCCAACTAAATTGGTGACTGGGTATCTCGGGTACACAGTCTTATCTGTGCCCTTGGCAGTGCCCTCTGCGGCAGAGCCCCTCCCAGGGCTGATCCGCGGGTAGCAAAGCTTCCCACCCCCGTTTAACAACAAGTAGTTTAAACACGCATTCTTAGTAGCATGAAAGCGCATAAAATGGTTAATTTTTTGTTTATTTCAAAAATATATAGCCCGTAATATTTTCATTTAACTACTACTGACAATAAGTTTTGTAAGTAGTTTGTAAGCGTGTTTTTTCTGTCAACTCATTATTACAGGTTAAAAACTGCTGCGCCTTTCAAAGTTCTGGGGAGAAGGGGGTGGAGGCAGCTTCAACATACCTCGTCCGTAGGGATCTGAGTCTGTAAGTTGAAGTTATATGAGCAGTTGTCTTATCTTGGCTAGCAATAAATTAATTAAAGTTGCTAAAATACCTACTGGCTACAGAATCATATTTATTAATACATGCACAGAGATGATCACCTTTCTTTCCCATCGCGGGGTCGATGTCGTACAGGCGGGCGATGATGGTGTAAAATGAGAAGCCAACATCGAATATGGCGTCCTTCAGCTCCTTGTTCTCGTCCTTCTTCTGCGGATTGAGTGCCAGCGATGCTATGCGGTAAACTGTTCGTTAATTTTTTAGGCCGCTGATCCAACCCACACTCGACTAAGCCGCTAATCCAATTCAACCAACACTCTACTAAGCCGCTAATCCAGCCCACACTCTACTAAGCCGCTAATCCAATCCAACCCACACTCTACTAAGCTGCTAATCCAACCCACACTATACTAAGCCGCTAATCCAATTCAACACACACTACTAAGCCACTAATCCAATCCACCCTCTACTAAGCTGCTAATCCAATCCACCCTCTACTAAGCCGCTAATCCAATCCACCCTCTACTAAGCCGCTAATCCAATCCACACTCTACTAAGCCGCTAATCCAATCCACACTCTACTAAGCCGCTAATCCAATTCAACCAACACTCTACTAAGCCGCTAATCCAATCCAATCCACACTCTACTAAGCTGCTAATCCAACCCACACTATACTAAGCCGCTAATCCAATTCAACACACACTACTAAGCCGCTAATCCAATTCAACACACATTCTAGTAAGCCGCTAATCCAACCCATCATTCGCTAAGCCGCCAATCCAACCCACCCTCTCCAAGCCCAGCCAGCGCTCACCAGCAGGCGCCGCAGCCAGCCCTCCTTGCCGGAACTGTCCCTCTGGCAGTATTCGTAGCACTCGGTCATGACTCGGTACAGCGCCTCCTTGTCCAGGGTGTCCTTGACCTCCCGGCCAATCACCGCCGCCTCGGGCGAGTTCTCCTCAATGAGGGACACAACCAGATTGGCGATGGCCTGCCGCAGGCTGGCAATCTGGTCCAGCTCGCAATTCTCAAAATCGGAAGTGCGCAGTATAAAATTAATGTAATCTATGATTTTGTTGTCGTAGACTGCGGCCCGATTCTCTTGGTTGCCCTGCGGTAGCAAAGTGTGAAAATTAATATTAAACAATCTGCGGCTATTGAGCGCTTTTTTCTACTTTTAGTAGTGAAGCGCCTGGCTAACAGAGAAAATGTTCCTACAAATATTTGCAAGACAGGTTTTAATGTTAAAATAGGCTATTGAGACAGGACTATTATCTAATTGGATTCCCCGAAACCCGGAATTGAAATCAGATTTTAAAGTTAATGAGAAACTGTTTAATGCTCTACAATGAGTAGGCGGCACGGTTATTGCAACTGATAAAACTAAGATTAACATCAAGATTGATTTCAATATCGTGAGCGAGCTAGATAAATAAATTTTCAAATATCATCATAAGAATCTATGTGAGCCACTCAGCTCATTTGTGTGTAAGCTACTGTCAGTAGAAAGTTAAATGGAAGAATTTTATCAGATAATTTATTTTAGGGCAAGACATTCGCTCCCCCCTCAAAATCTTTAACCCTGGGCACAGATTCCATATGCTCGTATAGAATCAGCGCCCCACCCCGCCGTCTAATTTTTATTGCCTTCCCCGGTTGTGTTCCAGCCTAAAGTTGCCAGACATGTACATTCTTAGTAGCGCTGGCTAATGTACATTGAGGCTGCACCAATAGCGAATTGTTTACGTCTGCAAGTCACTCCAAAACAGGCTTGGCTTTTCTTTTATTTTCATAAAATAGCGCACGCATTCTTCATTGCTACTGAACTGAAAGTTGCAGAGACGGCTATTCAAATCAAATATGCCTACATTTAAGTGGCCCTTCTAGTTACTATAGTATCTGCGCTCGCTCAATACACGACGTACATCATGTACATGTATGAAAAAGGCCAAAATAAGTTTTAACATCTCGCGCACAAACCTATCCAGAGAAACTCTAAACAGACACGCAATTTGAAACTAGCTTTCAAAACTGTTAAAACCTCATCTTACCGCACAGAATTCATTCACAGTGGTGAACAGCTGCACCAGCAACTCGATAGTTTCGCTGTTGATGTTGGAGTAGGCCACGTTGATGAATTGCGACACCTCGGCCACGAGGTTGAACGACTTGATATTGTCCGGCTGTTCTCGCAGGTAGTTCTGCAGGCCCTTGTGTTGTCCGTCACAGATCCTGGCCAGGACCTTCAGCACCAGGCCCACGTAGCCATCATCCTTCATGGAGATCTTCTCAGCCTCCAGGTGGTGCGCACTTGACTGGTCTCCGTCCTGCTGGGTTTCAAAGTGTATATGACAGTGTGTGTCACAGTGTACATGACAGTGTGTGTCACAGTGTACATAACAGTTTGTGTCACAGTGTACATAACAGTTTGTGTCACAGTGTACATGACAGTGTGTGTCACAGTGTACATGACAGTGTGTGTCACAGTGTACATGACAACATGACAGTGTGTGTCACAGTGTACATGACAGTGTACATGACACATGACAGTGTGTGTCACAGTGTACATGACAGTGTGTGTCACAGTGTACATGACAGTGTGTGTCACAGTGTACATGACAGTGTGTGTCATAGTGTACATGAAAGTGTGTGTCACAGTGTACATGACAGTGTGTCACAGTGTACATGACAGTGTGTCACAGTGTACATGACATGAGTAGATACCATGTGTCAGGAAGTCAGAGAAATTTACACACCATCCTGTCAGTTCCGTTGCTGCCTTTCATCAGGCCGTCAGCGGCGTCCTTCCCACCTTTGATGCCGTTAGCAAAGGCGACTTGCCGACCAGCAGCTGACGTGCTGCCGCCGTTGCTGCCGCCGTTGCTGCCGCCGTTGCTGCCGCTGGCGACGCCTCCAACGCCGGACTTTTTCTTGGTGATGGACGCCGACTGCATCTGGGTGAGGCTGACCCGGCGCTGCAGGCGTTTAATTTTAAAATAAAAAAATTCAATCATACTACTGATTAGTAGGCAAGTGGAGAATATCTCCGTTTACATTTAATATCTGTTTGGTAACTAAGTGTACATTAAATTAGCAAACCTTGGTGGTGCGTACTCGTAAACTGGAGTTTCAAGCTAATTGTTAGACAAAAAACATGCAATTATAATTTATTGAGTACATATTTGAGTACATTCACTGATCGACTTTGTTTTAATCAGTATAAAATAAATAAGCAAGTTTTAACTCGAAAGCGCTCGAGTCCCTCTGGAAAGTTTCTTAGGACAGCTGAAGCAGAAGGCATCACACTCCAAATCGTGCAATTTCGCTGGAAGCAGCAGGTGTATGAGTGCTTGCCTGTATACAGGCTCAGAAACGTCCTTCTGAACCAAAATCGGAAGGATATCCGAGCCCTTGTCATGACCCTCACCGGCCATGGCAACCTCGCCAGGCACTGCTTCCTCCGAGGCGACCTCGAAAGTGAACTTTTGCCCTTTTGGCGAGTACGACAATGAAGATGCTCAGCACTTTGTCTGTCACTGCCCTTTCTTTACCAGAGACCGGCTATGCTACCTCGGCCGAACCCGTTCATTGACGAGGTCTGCCAGCCCGACAGCATCCCACGGCTCATCCAGTTCCTTCGGGCAACAAGACGAGCCACTTTCTTCCCCACGGAAGATCAAGCTGCAGGACGGACCGGCGGACGGCTAGCGGAATGGGCTGGTTAGAGGACAATGTCCCCGAAGGCGCTGCTCCAGGGTTTCCCGCAACCAATCCTTTAATAGGTGCCCCAAAGAAGCCAAATAATTTAACTGACTCCTGCTTTGCAGTCTTTCACCCTGACTTATACCCCCGAAAGCAAAGATTCGAGCACTGGGTAACAGGAGCTATAGACCTTGGAAATATGCAGATGCTGTCTCCCTACATCACGCATGAGTGCGATGTGTTGCTGGTGCATTTCTAAATATTTATAGTAACTAAGAGGACTTGAGGTTACAGGAAATACGATCATCAATGTCAGTAACACAAACTATATGAGCAAATCTATGCTGCAACTAATGAGCAAATTAAATTTATAAATTGTGCAACAAAAAGCTAATTTGCACAGAAAAGCTACTGTAAGTAGTTTACCATACCATCAGTTTTCCATTGTTCTGCAA
The DNA here is from genome assembly GCA_002269645.1 of Macrostomum lignano. Lineage (NCBI taxonomy): Eukaryota > Metazoa > Platyhelminthes > Macrostomidae > Macrostomum > Macrostomum lignano. Next base: position 402,918 of record NIVC01000441.1, read on the forward strand.
ACACGGATTATTGTAGTTAAACAACGGATGCTTGGACAGCCAAGATAAATAAAGGAAAAGTAAAAAACACTTATGGTGAAGTACTTAGAGTATAAATGTCATTTATCAATTGTAACAAAATAAATATGAGGGATGTGCAGGTGACCCCCAACACCATTATTACATACGTATTGACGAAGTGAAGGTGGATATGCAGCTTTTTTTATTATTTTCACTTCAAGAAAAAGTGCATTCTCTCCAAAATTAGGATAAATTAATTTCAGTTTTACCATTGCTTGCTGCGTGGTGGGCGAAGTTTTTTTGTTGAACTGATTAGTCATTTTTCATGGAGCTTGGAATATATTTAACATAAAGATTCTACTTTCCTAGACATTACTCTAAGTAGGATATAAGTTCATGCAGGAAAAAATTATTTTATTATTGATAACTTAACTTAATTGATAATAAACTTAATAAAACTCACAGTTAAATCACTGTTGGCCTGCTCAATCTTCATCTCGACGTGATACTGCTGGATTTGCTGCAATTCGGATTTGAATAATTATCTGTACGATACTTTTCCATTTATAGTTTAATCTGATAACTAGCTCATTAGTTCATGAACTCACTCATGAACATACTCATGAACTCACTCATGAACAGACTCATGAATTCACTCATGAACTCAGTCATGAACTTATGAACTCACTTATGAACTCACACATGAACTCATGAACTCACTCATGAACTCATGAACTCACTCATAAACTTATGAACTCACTCATGAACTCATGAACTCACTCATGAACTCATGAACTCACTCATAAACTTATGAACTCACTTACGAACTCACACATGAACTCACTCATGAACTTATGAACTCACTCATGAACTTATGAACTCACTCATGAACTGATGAACTCACTCATGAACTTATGAACTCACTCATGAACTTATGAACTCACTCATGAACTTATGAACTCACTCATGAACTTATGAACTCACTCATGAACTTATGAACTCACTCATGAACTTATGAACTCACTCATGAACTTATGAACTCACGCATGAACTCACTCATGAACTTATGAACTCACTCATGAACTCATGAACTCACTCACCTGAAGCGCTTTCACCCCGAGAGTCATGGTGGCCTTAAGATCGTCCGCCTGGCTCCTGGCGTCCATCTGCCGCGCCTTCTGCTGCGAGATGAGCAGCCGCTTCTCCTTGATGTTTGCGGTGGACACCTGCAGCCGGTTGCGCACAGCAAAGAAGAACACTTCTTCTTTCGTGTTCAAGAAGTACTTGAGCATGCTCTGTTGGACTTTCTCGTTGGCATTAAATAGCATGATGCCAAGGAGTGAAAGAACCTCCTTAGCAACTAAGCCGCTCGTGGAAGCCAGGTGTGGCAGCGCGTGCTTCATCAAGTCGAATGAGTTCAGCGTATTCTGGATTTCCGCAATGTTCTTCAGACCTCTGAAGATTAAGGGAGTGAGGGGTGAGTTGTAGTTACACGTAGCAACCAATCAACACAAATTACAACCAACACACCGCAACCAATCAACACAAATTACAACCAACACACCGCAACCAACACACTGCAACCAACCAACACACTGCAACCAACCAACACACCGCAACCAACACACTGCAACCAACCAACACACCGCAACCAACACACTGCAACCAACCAACACACTGCAACCAACCAACACACCGCAACCAACACACCGCAACCAACACACTGCAACCAACACACCGCAACCAACACACCGCAACCAACACACCGCAACCAATCAACACAAATTACAACCAACACACTGCAACCAACCAACACACCGCAACCAACACACCGCAACCAACACACTGCAACCAACCAACACACTGCAACCAACCAACACACCGCAACCAACACACCGCAACCAACACACTGCAACCAACACACCGCAACCAACACACCGCAACCAACACACCGCAACCAATCAACACAAATTACAACCAACACACTGCAACCAACCAACACACCGCAACCAACACACCGCAACCAACACACTGCAACCAACCAACACACTGCAACCAACCAACACACCGCAACCAACACACCGCAACCAACACACTGCAACCAACACACCGCAACCAACACACCGCAACCAACACACCGCAACCAATCAACACAAATTACAACCAACACACTGCAACCAACACACTGCAACCAACACACTGCAACCAACCAACACACTGCAACCAACCAACACACCGCAACCAACACACCGCAACCAACACACTGCAACCAACCAACACACCGCAACCAACACACCGCAACCAACAAACCGCAACCAATCAACACAAATTACAACCAACACACTGCAACCAACCAACACACCGCAACCAACACACTGCAATCAACCAACACACTGCAACCAACCAACACACCGCAACCAACACACCGCAACCAACACACTGCAACCAACACACTGCAACCAACACACTGCAACCAACACACTGCAACCAACACACTGCAACCAACACACTGCAACCAACCAACACACTGCAACCAACCAACACACCGCAACCAACACACCGCAACCAACACACCGCAACCAACACACCGCAACCAATCAACACAAATTACAACCAACACACTGCAACCAACACACTGCAACCAACACACTGCAACCAACCAACACACTGCAACCAACCAACACACCGCAACCAACACACCGCAACCAACACACTGCAACCAACCAACACACCGCAACCAACACACCGCAACCAACAAACCGCAACCAATCAACACAAATTACAACCAACACACTGCAACCAACCAACACACCGCAACCAACACACTGCAATCAACCAACACACTGCAACCAACCAACACACCGCAACCAACACACCGCAACCAACACACTGCAACCAACACACTGCAACCAACACACTGCAACCAACACACTGCAACCAACACACTGCAACCAACACACTGCAACCAACCAACACACTGCAACCAACCAACACACCGCAACCAACACACCGCAACCAACACACTGCAACCAACACACTGCAACCAACACACTGCAACCAACACACTGCAACCAACACACTGCAACCAACCAACACACTGCAACCAATCCCTGCAATCAACAATCACATGTAAAGAAAGCCGCCTCTAACCAAAGCAAGAAGCATGCATGCATCAGTGTTAAGATGCCGAGACTGACCGTTTCACCCGAAACTCGGACATCCGCACCTCCCAGTCCTCGGGCAGTTTGCGCTCCTCATTGTGAATGAATGCGCGCAAAATCTGCAGGATTCGAATGGCCAGCCGTTCTGTGTCGCCCCGACCCCCGGCGCCGGGGTCAGCGGCTGCAGCAGCTGCGTGAGACGCGCTAGCAGTGCTGGAGACGGCGGTGATTCTGGAGGGGGGAGAGGAGAATGCGGTGCTCCATGGAGTAACTGTGAGTGAGTTGGTGTCAGCTTTCAGACAGGTTTTTTCCCTGTCTATAAGCGAGTTGGTGACAGATTTCTGTCAGGTATTTCACCTGTCTATAAGCGAGTTGGTGACAGATTTCTGTCAGGTGTTTTCCCTGTCTATAAGCGAGTTGGTGACAGATTTCTGTCAGGTGTTTTCCCTGTCTATAAGCGAGTTGGTGACAGATTTCTGTCAGGTGTTTTCCCTGTCTATAAGCGAGTTGGTGACAGATTTCTGTCAGGTGTTTTCCCTGTCTATAAGCGAGTTGGTGACAGATTTCTGTCAGGTGTTTCACTTGTCTATAAGCGAGTTGGTGACAGATTTCTGTCAGGTGTTTCACCTGTCTATTATAAGCCAGTTGGTGACAGCTTTCTGTCAGGTGTTTCACCTGTCTATAAGCGAGTTGTTGACAGCTTTCTGTCAGGTGTTTCACCTGTCTATAAGCGAGTTGTTGACAGCTTTCTGTCAGGTGTTTCAACAGGCTATTTGAATTTTTTGCAGAAATTTCAGGCAACTAATGCATTGTAATATTGCACACGCAACCGTGAATTCACTCTTAAATAATCCTTGTCACCTGCAATGTAGCAGAAACTAGATAGATACCTACCTACCGACAGACCATTTTTACTAATACTAAAACTGACGCGATGTTTGTCTGTTTGTTTGTTGCAACTTTTCTCCTAGACTACTGGCAACTCAGCGTCGAAACTTATATGGGAAAATTGCAAATTTTCTGTAAGTGGCTATAGGCTATTTTAATTTTCTATTTTCACATTTTTAAATCTCTAAAAAGGCAGAAAACAGCTTTTAACCTTCTTTGGCCCTTCTGTGGCCACTGACTCTCTAGTGGAGGGGTTGCAGGTTGCAGCCTGTTTGTAAAAAAGCCACCCCAACCTCTGCCCGCGGGTCGCTGTGTATTGGGGGGATGGGTGCACGTATTCCACATTCAAGGCAAATGTTGGGGTGCAATTAAAAGAAAAGAGAGAGAGGGTAGAAGAGAGACAATATATAAGTGAGTAGATATGAAATATGAGACAGGAGAGAAGAGGGTGAGATGAGGGGAGAAATAAGAGAGAAAAGAGGAGACAGGAGAGGGTACAGACGAAAGACAATGGAGAAGAGATAAATAAGGGAGGAGAGATGAAAGGAGAGAGAGGAGAGAGAAGAGAGTAATGATGAGAGCGCAGAGAGGAGAGAAGAGACACGAGAGTCTGAGTCTGGACAATGGCAGCCAGTTTTTGCAAACAGGGAAATCAATGAATGGACTATGCTATGGTATTTGAAAGATTTTGTAAAGAATTTATTTGGAGACAATTTGAAAGATGGGGTTCAAGGCATGGAGTTTTAGCTGATGGATTTCAGGGAATGGAATTCCGCGGATGGGAGTTCTCCTTTCTCCTCCAAAGGAGGAGTTCCACTCGTTTAGTATATGGATGTAAAAATGTCGTAGAATTTCCATAAAACAGCACGCAGCCGTGTCCGTCATTTTCAGTCACTATTTTATGAGGCAAGTTTGAAACAAAAAACAACGAAAACTAAAAGTAGAGAAAATGTTTTTGGGGGGGGGGGCTGGGCAAGTCAGAAGTCGAACTTGAGCAGCTCCTGCAGGTAGTTCTCGTCGCATTGGTCATTTTCGAAGCTGAACAGCGAATTGGCGGCCCGGCTGGCGCTCAGCATTGTCTGCTTCTTTGATTGCGTGCCCAGCACGGAGGTGTCCCTGATAGACTTCAACAGGCTTCGGTGGACGGCCTTCTCGATCTGGACGGACAAATCCGCCTCCTTCGGCTGCGGCGACCGGAGCCCGATGGTGGACCCGGGCGGAGTTGAGCCGCTGTCTTCGATAATGGTGCCGGCCGTGATTGTGGTGCAGTCGTCTCCCTCGTTCTCGTCGATGTCGACAATGATGGTCGTCTCGGCGGCTGAGGACGAACCGCGCGCGCCGACTTCATCGATGCTGTCGGTGTCCGAGCCGATGGAGGTGTCGTCGCTGATATCGTCCGGGCAGTCGTCCAGGACGGTCGGGAGGTCGTGCTCTTCGGCGTACTCTCGCTCGAGACCGGGCGCTTGGCCAACCTCGGTCAAGTCGAAGGCGCGCGCGCTGATGATGGAGCCGAGCATCTGCTTGGCACCGCGGCGCCCCGGCCGGATGCACAGGCTGGCGCCGCACAGCAGCTCGGTGACGGCCGTCTCAGGCGCGCTGACCAGGATGTTGCCGATTGTACGTATCGAAGCCGAGGATGAAGACGACTCGTCAGAGGGCTCGGCAGCGTTTTGCTGAGCTGGGAGACTCGCATCCGACATCTCAACTCCTGCTTTGCGAATGCTGTCTTCAATTCCGCTCTTGGCTAATTTGCATTATTTCTATTCAAAGCATTCCTTGGAATCCTCTTTGATTCGGACAATCCGTTAAACATTGGGCCAGCCAGCCATAGACACTTGGCTTTTGAGCACGAAATTATTGCTATACCGTGCTCATGCTATTTATAATGGCTGCTAGTGAACATTTCAAACTTTAACTTGCCAGGGGCGGACCCAGGATTTTATCGAGGGGGGGGGGGGCAAGCCTCACGTCTGGTCAGGCCAGAGCTGCAATTAGGGTACCATGATACCAATACAGCATGATACCAATACATCTGAGGATTTTTTTGGCAGAGCTGAGGGGAGGGGGGCCATGGCCCTCTTGGCCCCCCTCCTCGGTCCGCCCCTGTTGAAACTTGCATGCAATTGAAAAAATTGTTGGTAGGATTGCTGCGAACGTTGATTGATTAGAAGGTAGATTATTGAGAAGGATGGGAAGGAGGCAGGTGGGGGAGGAGGCAGGTGGGGGAGGAGGCAGGTGGGGGAGGAGGCAGGTGGGGGAGGAGGCAGGTGGGGGAGGAGGCAGGTGGGGAGGAGGCAGGTGGGGGAGGAGGCAGGTGGGGGAGGAGGCAGTTTCTGAATCAAGCTGCACAGCGAACTGCCAGAAGCCTCACCGCAGCCCGTTGACCAGCAGGCCGGCCAGCCTGTAGCGGCCCTCCGGTTTGCGACTGCCGGCGCTGATGAAGCACCGCACGTGATCCTGGAACTCTTCGTCCAGCGGCAGGGACTCTTCGCCGCCGATGACCGTGTACTCTGCGACAGGCAGCGGCGGATCGGGGTTGTTGAAATGAAGCCAATGATTGCATATTGAAGTGTTACACGCAATGACCAATCATAGAAGACAGTCAGAGCTAGCGTGTGTGATTTCTTTGAGATGGTTTCATAAATTTATCCACTTAAATTCAGGAAAAATACCACTGCAGACTGTCCTACATGCAAAGTTGAAGACGTAAAACCCAAAACTGCCTACAGTAAAAGCCCGTTTGATGCTGTGCATTCTGCAGAGGATCCGCTAAGAGTACACAATGTACTTTGGATTGTTTCCACTTCAGCAAATCGTATTGGAAAGACAATAATTCAACAAACTAATACATCAACTTCCAATGAAACACATATCGGCTTCATGGCAGACTACTAAAGTCGTCCTTGCTTTACATTTATATTGGACACACTGAAGGTGAGATATTGACAAAAAACTGCAACCCTTCCAATCTTGCCAATGCCAATGATCCTGATACAACCTCCTCATCTGGTCCGGGAACTCCTCACCTCGATCCGAGCTATACTTCAACTGTGCCCTGACAGTGTTCTGGCCGCCCCACAGCAGACTCATGTTCACTGCCAGCGTTTTCAGCTTAGAGTTGAGAATGATCTCCTGCTCATAGTACTCCTTGTTGCCCTGAGTTGTGTTTGGAAAGTAAAGTAAAGTTAAAGTTAGTTTTGATTTTTCTTAGAAATGTTGTTTAGAAATTCGAAACCATGCAGAAGTCACTACTCGTACTTACCGATTTCATTTGAGACACTGTGTCCTGCAGTTTGGTGCCCTTGCCGATATTCTCCACTACTGGCTCCATGATCTGTGACAAAAGTATCGAACAAAAGGCAGATATGTAAACCCCGTTTGAAGTGCTTAGCTAGCTTTATGCTGTCAGATAAAAAAACTAGACTATGATCCTGTAGAACAGGGAACCTTGGTAACCAGGAGCCCGCAACTTTAAATACCTAGCCACATTTTTCTCAAATACATCTACACTAATAATAATAATAATAGATCTCATAAGCAGTAAGAAAAATTAGCAGTTCTTCCAGATCCCATCTGCTAACAAACCATTCTAAGAAACATTTAAATAGAACCCTGCAAATTCAACTTTGATTCTTAGAAATATTCTTCTTTTTCTATTAGAGGAAGTCGAAGAATGATTTATAATAAGTTTATATTAACAACTTGTACATAATTGCTTTACATAACAGTTTCCCTACTTTCAGTTCAGTAGCAATAAAGAATTTGTAAGCTATTTTAAGAAAAGAAAAGCCAGCCAGTTTTAGAGTGACTTGCGATCGTAAACAGCTTGCTATTGGTGCAGCCTCAATGTACATTAGCCAGCGCTACTAAGAATGTACATGGCAAGCATTTTAGGCTGGAATACACCGCGGAAGGCAATAAAAATAATTGGGCGGCAGGGCGGGCACGGATCCTATATATATCGTAGAATCTGTGGGCGTGGGGTAGAGATTTTATGCGGAAAGACCATGGAGGAAAGAATAGAATGGAGTGCTAATCTGAGCCAGTTATTTTTATCTCGCTCGATCTTAACTTTTAACATCCCTTTCCCCCCGTTCTTTCCTATTGGCTCGTGACTGCCATAGACAAAGTATTTTTCGTCTCGTTTTCGTTTTCGTTCCCCTCTGAAAGGAGTATGAGCTCGCATCAAAATATGCTTTCAGCCAATAGGAAGGAACGGGGGGAAAGGGATGTTAAAAGCGAAAATCGAGCTAGATAAAAATAACTGGCTCAGATTAGCACTCCATTCTATTCTTTCCTCCATGGGAAAGACGCGGTCTGAGGGGTAAGAGGATCAATAAGCGTCCTGAAAATGAATTAGAATTCTTCTACCTCAACTTTCTACTAACAGTAGTATAAACGCAACCGTGCTGAATGGCCCATCGGCCATCACCTACAGTAACTCGTATTGTAGTATTTGAGATATTAATTAGCAAAAGTAGAAGCAAAAGTATACAAACGCTCACAGTGGGCCGATGCGAGCTCTTGCGCACCAGGGCGCTCAAACAGGCCACCATCTGAGTGAGAATGCGCGGTTCCACCACGATGGCAGCCAGCTCGCTGCACAGCCCGATCGCCGACAAGGTCAGCCGGTCGAACATATCCCGCTCCGACTGGGTGTCCTTGTCCTCCTCGGTCTGGTAGAACTTGTTGGCGAATGCCTGCAGAAACGGCAGCACCGCGTCGAACACGTAGTGAAGTGACGCGTGACCGCGGAAATCGTCTTCGCGCATCCTCACCACGGCGCTGCGAGAGGCGGTCAGGGGCTAGTAACTCATCGGTTAAGACTAAAAAATCCTAACACCTTTCGCCCTCAATCTTGCTATGCTTTCCTTGACTATTACGTTATCTTAAATTAGAACTCCTTAATACATCAGCCTAACGATTTCTGAACATGCAGACTTTGACAAGTTATTTAGAATGATCCTGAAGACAACCAAAAACTTCATACTAATGAGCAACATGTTAATTCCCTTTGTAGCATCAATAAAAGGCAGTCAGAATTATCTAGACAAGATCAGAGTCTTTGATTTTTCGCGGAGACGACATTAAGCAAAATCGTACTTTTCCAAGTTAAGTTTCAGCGGCTGGGTCTCGTCCTCGGCAACCAGTGTAGAGCACAGTGGGCAAGCGTCGTGCAGTCGCAGGCTGAAATTCAATTAAACAATATAGAATTAGCAATCAAAATTGAACGCACGGAAGTTTCCCAGAAGTTACGAGCGTAAAACCTACATGACTGATACAATGTAGAACGATGTCTATCTCTATTTTGCTTCTATCGCGAACATCAAATAACACTTACACAATTGCTTGTTTTGCAATTCGATATTTACATGGAAATCGATATTCTATATTTAGTTACTATAAGTAAACGCCTCATACATGTATGTACAATGATTCATCTCACATTTTAGGGAAAGGCCGCATCGACATGAAGTACACGGTGTCCCGAGCTGCGTCATTTCTTATCCAACGGGTGAGGCCGTCGAATTCGAGCGTCAAGTGTCTCACGTACTCCCAGACGAGTCTGTTGATTTGAAGTGATGTTAAATCATAAAAAGAGTTAATGACTGACGCGAATACTTGCGCCGGCACAAGCCGCTACAGCGTTTAAGCTCAAAACCTGCGAGCTTTGGCCTCCAACAGTGAGAGAGTTGATCCACAACTCCGAATAATGAATTTTGTTTAAACAGAATCGCGATAACATTGTTTTAAAACGATTAAGCAGTTGACAGGTGAGAAAGAGCATCCATCCGGCAGTGAGAAATATATTGTGCCGAGTAAGTGAATTTTACGAAGCATTACCAAAATGTACGACTCAGGCAGACAACACTTTTGTTACAAAATGTAGCACCGATTCAAAAGAATCGGAGAAAAACATTTTGATGCTTTTATCTATCCTGCGATTTTTCGAGCGAAATGGTTTGCTAAAAACCACAACATGATTTTTTCAGCACATGAACTGAATATAAATAAACTTTAAAATGTTAACAATTAGTTTGATTTGATGCGGCAAAACTATTGATTAACTTACTTTTGATATCTGAAAGTTTGGGCGTTTAAGCGGTGTTTTAAAGTGAGAAATTGGATATATTTAGTCAGCATAACCACCACCATAACCAGCACCAAGTACGGGCTAATTAACTAAAAACTGGTAATAAATATATGATTAAAATCTGGAACATTTTCAAATTGTCAATTGCTAAAGCTAATAAACAATACATGGGTTTTAATTGTCATGCGAGCGTCTCTAGCATTTTATGTCAATCATCTTTTGCATGGACTGCTAGTCTGGTCTAAAAGATAAAAAATTCAGCAATTTGATTGGAAGCTACATCACTTCAGCCATTTATTCTATTCGGGACGAGGAAGAGGTCATGGGAGGTACAGAAATCGTGACGATCTTCGCGAAACTTCGGATGCAGTAAGAAATAATAAATAAATACTTTTTTCTTCTGTAGCTCTTCTTTCAATATGCTTTAAGCTTGCAATATTCCGCAGCTATACTTTGTTATAAAAATTTACTACTGTATTTCTTCAACTTTCCGGAGAGTAGTACCTTTCGAACTACTCGTATAAATATAAGGTACCTGCTGTGCCAATCCTCACTGAATCTTAATTCAGGAACTTAATAATTGATAAATACCCAAATAATTAATCAATTACAGTTAGTCGAAATACCAACCGACCAAATCTCCATCTGCCTTTATTTCCTTACAAAATAACGGTAGATACCTCGTATATGTACAGTATATATGTACATAATTTATCAATACTCTTTGCTAATTGGGCAAAGTGGGTTAGAAAAGATCTGTACGATGGAATGTACATCACATCGGAAAGAAATCTCTTCCTAACCCACTTCACCACCAGTTCTGGGGAAGGAAAAAAGAATGTACATACATATACGCTCTGTACCTTACCCAACCCTTTGAACGGCTTTCTCCCATTATCGCGCGTCATTTAATTCTAGGACACTAAATACAGTACAATGTACGTAAACACGTACGTGTTGATTAAGTATAGATAAAGTTCAGTTGGATTAAATTACGCATGTGCACTAGCTAATAAAACGATTTTAAAAAGTAATAAATCCTTATTGAGTGGAACATTGGAAATTAAAACTACACTCGTATGATCATTATCATTAATCAGTACTGGCTGCATCGGGCCAATGTACTGTTAATTTCAGGCCCGCATTTAAGCCACTAAGAATGAGCTTACAGGGTACAGCCTTTATACGATCTATCACTGAAGGGATTAGCAGAGCAGTTGTCAAACTGTCTTGCTAGTTGATTGCTAACGAGCCAATAGACAACCTGTAAAATGAAGGCTAGCAGTCCAAGCCAAAATTCAAAAAGTCGAATAACAACAATGCTTAAAAGCATAAGCTCATAATGTATAAGTAATATAAGCAAGGGCTATGTCTGCTGCAAATAAATAACGCAGTTATTCGCTAAATAGCCTTTAGCAATAAGCACAGTAAATTACCGCCGCTTCAATGCTCTATCAAGCAGCAGAGAAGGATGCCTGCCGACCGGCTGGGCTGAGAAGTCAGCCGCCAAGAAGTAAAACTCCCGTTTTCCAACCGCCTCTCCTGGGATACCCTGCTTCATGCGCTGCTCGCGCATCCCCTGTCGCTGCTCCTGCTTTGCTCGACGTCGCAATGCTCTAAGTGAGAGGTCCCCGTTCGGTTTTGTATTGGATACTTGTAACTACTCATTGCTAGAAGCAATATTTTCAACAATGGAATTAATATTATTACATTAGGCGCAAAACAAAAGAAAGTTAGTGCATGAAAATGGTGGTGCGTCTATCTATAACACTTTCAAATAATGTGCTGTGCGCTGTAAAGAATGGAAAGAATTTTAATTAGAAAGTTCTAATGCATACGCTCATTATTTACATTTTACATGTACATTCTCGAAAAGAATAAGCTGTGAGGCCAGTCTGAACTCGATGGAAGACATAAAAATATCAGAAAAAGAAAAACTAGAAGAAAGGTTGATGCCTAAGCTGCTTTCGATTGGGCAAGTATTTCAGCTTTATTGGTTGTACGTCAAGTAAAGTTTATTCTAGCGCGTGTGTAGATCATTTAGACTTTAACTTTGGGTAGGCTGTGTGTATTTCTTCCCCTCTTTCCCTTTGCCTTTTTCTATTGGCTCACTTATCGATCGATCTCTTACCCCCTTAGCCCATCATCTCTTACCCCATCCGACCACGTCTTTAGTGAACTCTACCCCCCTGTCCCACTTTATAGCCTTCCGCAGCGATGTACATTTTCAGTTGCGTCATTAACTAATGTACATTCGACGACAACACTTGATAATCGAGCTGCTTAACTTTGATATAACGTCTATCGAGCCACTCCCAGAGAGAAAAAATGATCAGAGTGAGCATATATACGTTTTTAAAAGTGCATCGGGTTTCCCCACAGACTAATTTTAGAATAAATCGACGATAGTATCCATCGTCAGGATTTCCCTTGAGCAAAACTCGACACAATTTTTACCATAGATTCAATGAGGCATATGACTACTCTCTTCATTATAACTCTCTGAGCCGCTTCAGCAGCCGATCTTTTTCGAAATCTAATTATGTCTAAAAGAACTTAGCCTCTGCATTTTGATGAGATCTACTTTGCAGACTTAAGGGAAGTTGACTGGCATGATGAGGCACTGATTTGAGGAACACCGAAGATACTGAAGCTTCTTTACAACTTTTGAGTCAAATAGATATTAGTTAAATGAACAGGGGTAAGCGGACAACTCACCTGTCCTGGATAATGTCGGGTGACCGGTTCTCAGCTGTGCTGCCGCTGGTCTTCATGTAAGCGTAGAACATGTAGCGCAGGAACGGCTTCTTCAGGTGGTTCTCCACGTTGGGATCGTTGAGAATGCAGAGGATCTCCTCGACGCTGATTATTGTCTGGCAGAGCGACTCAATGTAGCGATTCTCCCCCTCGGCACAGGTGGCTAGGAGGTCCACTAGGCTGATCAGGTACTGGCAATGACTGGCGCCTCTGTTACCGTTGAGCACCTCCATGCTGAAAGATCCGGGCCATTTTCAATGCTTGATGGTAATTAGCTCGCACTTTGGGGAGACTGGCACTTCTTCGGCCTGAGATTTCTGTTTTGATAACCAGTTTACAGCTGTTCCTCCCCCTTTTCTTTCCTTTTGTTCGCCTTCATTTCGTCCGTTGCTCTCACTAGAGTTTGAATTCTCCTCTCTTGAAACGATTTCCCCGTCTCAAACTCGATTTCCTTCTCTGTGATATGCACTTCGATTTCCCCTTTATCAGAGCCCCCGGCAGTTCAGTCAGCCTTACCGGTCTTTGGTTGTACACTGCTCCAGAACGTAGCCAACCTTGCTATAGTTCTGCATAATGTACTTCATCACCAGGGTCTGGTTTCGCTTCAGCGCCAGTCCCGGCCCTTCCACTTTGACGATGGCAGAAAGCAGTTCGAGAAACTCCGGCGCCCGCTCCTGATTCTCGGCCACCAAGCCGACTATTCGGGAGATCTGCCTCGGCAATATTTTCAGGCATAGCTCCTGGTTGTTTACGAACACTTCCTTCAGTGCCAAAGCCAGGTCCGGTTCAACTAGGCGAACCCGGAGCATGCTGTCCAGGTTGTTGAACACCTGGTTTTGTACGTCTTCGTAGCGAATAGTTAGTGCTTTCATCAGTCGTACAGCTTTGCGCAGTACGCCCACCGTCTCGTGGTACTTCTCCGTTAGTTGGACATCCGTTTCCGTTGAAAGGATGTCGAATACCACGCCTAGGACGTCTGTGCAGTGCAGGATATGGGAATTATCGACTGCAGTCGCATAAAATGGATAAAGGATTGATTGGCTGGCGGAGTGAGGCAGGTAAGGAGTGAGGTGGGTGGAGCAGTGAGGTGGTGAGTGAGTGAGGCGGGTGGAGAGTGAGTCGGATGAAGAATGAGGTGGTGAGGAGTGAGTGGGTGGAGGAGTGAGGTGGGTGGAGGAGTGAGGTGGATGGAGTGAGGTGAGTGGAAGAGTGGGCGTGTAAAAAGTAAAGGTGAGCGATGGGGAAACATTTATTTTGAAGCATACTGTGTACAATAATAAAGATCCCATTTTAATGAGTATTTGGAAATCACATTATTCAATAAAAGTAATAGAGACAAGTTAAACCTAAAGTACATAGCGTGGCTTTCTAGTTTACCAGTCCAGTTCGGCTTGGCACAGTAAAAGTACAGACGTGTTGCCAAATATAGAAGTGCATCACCACTGTTTGCGCTTCTTTGATTGTTCTTTCTTGCTTTTTCTGTCTGAGTCTCTGGAGGGCTCCGAGACAGAACAAATACTGTATGCATTCTTGCTGTAGCTTGACAAAAGATGCCAAATAAGAAGTATACAGAAAGGGGCAATCTTGATTAACTAGCGAGTTTGCTCAGGTAAGCTAGAGTAGAGAAGATTTTTTAACTTCTAGACAGGTTGGGCAACTCACTGTGACTCAGCATCAACCGCTGGTTCATGGGGTGAGGTTCCTCCTCAGCCTTGGGCAGGTGGCACAGCTCCCTGAGCTCGCTAAGAATAGTCTCAATCTTCACCGCCTGATCAGACGTCCACTTGCTCCTGATCATCATCTTGAGCAGCGGCACCTGCTTGCCGACCTCCCGGTGCACCCGGCAGGAGTCCGGCGTGATCAGTACCAGAGAATTCACAGCCAGATTGAACATCGAGCTCTTGGCCGAGTGCAGCTTGTTGAGCAGCTGGAGAGAGAGCTGCACCATGGGGTCGTATTCGTAGTGGGCAAGGTCCTGCAGAGGGTTGGTTAGGCAATCAGTACAGTCAGACGCGTACAGTCAGAGCCAAACTTGACAACTGACAAGTCAGCAGCAGCTTACGATTAGGATTGACGTCAGGGCTATGTTGTCCACGTGGCGGGACGACTCTTCAAACATTATTCTCAGCTCTTTCTTCATCCTCTTTTGCACTTGCAGCGCGCTTCTGCGGGAGCAGTTTTGACACGAATTTACTTCAAGAAGCAGCTCCATCGATTCTGCTTTAAACACTCCTTATGACCTAAATCACAGATCACTCAGATCCCCGCTCACTCGGATCCCTAAAATTCGATGCTCCTCACAATTCAGTCAGGGTTGAGGGGGAGGAACGTTTCCAAGGTGTGGGTGAGATGCGACTCACTTTCTCGTGTCGAATGGGTCGAAGGAGTCGTACAGGGCCGGCACCAGCGGGTGAATATGCTTCCTTCTGGTGGCGACTTCGCTGATCTCGCTGTCTTTGAACTTCTTGATAAACGACTGTGGGATGAGGAATGGATAAGCATTCCAGTGTGCTAAGTGACTATATTTTCTATTTTGCTTACAAGCATCGCGTTCAGAAGCATGAGTTTCAGCGGTAAACACGTCTGACTCTCACGCCACGACCCCTGGTTCCATTCCAGTTGCGCAATTGTTCCTATCGCTAGGTATCGTTGGGCATTATGATGACATAACAAAGTCAACAGTAGATTTTTTTGTTTCAAAGATACATGAAGGGAGATTTTATTTTTTAATACTGAATAAGAAATTATCTGAGCACACGAGGTGCAGATGTGTTCGGCCAAATATTGTAGCGTGCCTGTCTTCTGAACGGATTTACATCGAACGAGTCAAAACTCACTCGATTACTAATGATACGATTTGGGATAGGATATGCATCATATATTAGTAATAGTGTTGGCAGTAGGAATTAAACTGATGCTGAGGCGAGAGTCGGAAGTGTCTACCGCTGAGCTCGCTCCACCCCAAAGAATATGGGGGCTACTCACCGCCAGCCGGGCGTTCTCCTGAAAAGTCATGACCAAGTCCAGCACCTGCAGGGCGGCGTGCTTGGCCCGCACGATGGCCTGCGTCTCCGGACTGCGCCGGAACCGCTCTGTTTGCTTGAAGCGCAGGACCGCCTTCTTGCGCTCCTTAGAGAATTCTGCCGATTAGTGGTGGCGAAGCTTTTGAGCTAACGGCGCTGTCAACTTGAGAATCGTGATTTCAGAACTGGTTTTGCTGGCTAACTAACATCTTCATTTTGGGGTCTTACCGAGCTACTTGCCTTTATTCGGAAATCCTAGCATCAGTTTTCCCTATCCGTGTGAACCCGTACACACGATTCATCCGATTCTGATATCCCATCGAGATCGCACCCAGATCCCGTCCTAGAGGTCACATCCAAGATCTCGATCATTAGATCTCCGATTCCAAGATCCTGTCTCAGAGATCAAGAGACAGATCCCTGTAGGAGATGGGGATTAAATTATTTGAGTCGAGTCTCACCCCTGGCCGGCATCCTGTCAGGCGGGAACGGGATATCGTTCTGTCCGTCCAGAAGATTTCTAAGCGCAGGCAGCAGCCTGGCCAGATCGTGCACTTCACCGTAGTAACCAAACTTGACCAGGTAGTGCAGCAGTTTCAGCACCTGCTCGATCAGAATATTATTAGCCACCTGCGAGGCCACCATCATGCGATTTTGGTCGAGGAATTCGGCAATCCAATCCCGGATGACTGGGAATATCGTCACCAGGTCTTTGGCAGCCTGGGCGTGAGTTAATACAGGGAACGAGCTTCTTATAATTTTGAAAGATTAAAAAACAGCTTTGATAGAAGCGTCTGCCAGTAACAAGTTAGCTATAGAAGTTTTTATCTCCTGGGATGCTAGACTTGGTCTCCGGATGGGGCTAGACTTGGTCTCCGGATGGGCTAGACTTGGTCTCCGGATGGGGCTAGACTTGGTCTCCGGATGGGGCTAGACTTGGTCTCCGGATGGGGCTAGACTTGGTCTCCGGATGGGGCTAGACTTGGTCTCCGGATGGGGCTAGACTTGGTCTCCGGATGGGGCTAGACTTGGTCTCCGGATGGGGCTAGACTTGGTCTCCGGATGGGGCTAGACTTGGTCTCCGGATGGGCTAGACTTGGTCTCTGGAGGGCTAAGTTGTTTATTATGTATAATTAAATTAGCTCGTATATTAATCAAAACAGAGAATCCATGCACTTTACGGTCGCTCTCGGGCCCCTAAAAATTCGCGCAAATATGCAATGCTGCTGGCACAGCTGAGATTCAAAGCGCAAATGAAAGGCGCAAGCTTGTCAACAGAGATCGTTGCTACTAAAGTACATTTCTTTTGTTATCGGTAAGACTTGTAAAATTGCGACTCAATACGTTAAACTAATTAGTAAGACTACCATCGCCGCTCGCAAACATTTCAATCTGCATTAAGGAGTTATTTTGCAACTCTCAACTGTATGGTCGAACAGATGAAAGAATGGGGAAGCATCGAACCAGCGACCTTCTCCTTCTAATATCTTTGTCCTTAGACCTTTTGATTGCCTATAGAATTGATAATTAGTTTTTACTAATTATGCGCGCTGATTAAAGAAATC